>CM033354.1:25708983-26308983 GCA_019395295.1 Osmanthus fragrans
AATTCCTTGAAGTGCTTGATGAATCTTCGCGTTATTCCTTGTGTTCCTGCTCTCCAATGTCAAAATTATCTCCTCAAAGTGCGTCCCCTTTTTCTGGTCGAGTTTAGGGTTTTAAAGCCGTCCCCCATTTAATTTCCATAAGAGTTCTACTTAAAAACGGAAACCAGAATTTTCTGTGTCGAAAATAACCATGCGGCCACATGGTACAATCATCTTCAAATTTTGCCGTTTTGGTCCCCGAACTCCTTTCTTCCTCATTTTGATTTCTTTTCTTCAATCTCTTTCCTCTAATCACTCATTGACTTCGTTAATCTCGTATTTAGTTCTTTTTCGTTCTTGATTTGGATTTCGAGTCAACTTTCGAATAATTACAACTTAGTCCCTGAACTTTGATTTTCTTCCATTTCAGTCCTTTCTTGCTCGTTTTTACTCACTTATCGTTGTTTCCATCGATATAGTCCTGCAAACACAATTTACATAGAATTAAGCCATATTTCGACATAATAGCAATCAATTGTCCATGTTTTGTGACCTAAATAAGTGCGCAAAACGCACTTATCAATTACTAACCACAATTTTTAATCCACCACAAGAACAATTAGATATTGACTCATAATTCATCAATTCATCTAAAAGAGTTTTGAGCTTGGAGAAATAGACGCTTACAGCATCCTGATTTTGGAATAGTGCTGCTATATCCTGTTTGATTTCAAAAATTCTTGGAGCATTTTGCTGTGCAAAACGTTGCTCCAGTTCAATCCATAATTGGTAGGCTGTCTCTGCATAGACAGTACTGTACTTAATATCTATAGCCATAGTATTTTGAAGCCAGGTGATCACAATGTCGTTGCATCGCAGCTAATGCTCTACCAGATGATCACTTGGATCAGTTGGCTCACAAATAGTCCCATCTATGAAACCCAACTTATTCTTGATTCTAAGTGCTCTCTTCATAGATCTTACCCAGGAATGGTAATTGTTTGCATCAAGCTGGTGAGTAACCAATATGGCACCACTGCCATCATTACTGCCAATATAGTAAAGACTACTTGGCGATGAGGGGTCATGAGGTGTTGCTCCTGTTTCAGCAGAGGAGCTTGTATTCAGATTAGAATTTTGGGGAGGATTAGGAGTAACATTTGGATTTGTGGAATCAGTTTCTGCCATTAAAGCTCTGATACCATATAAGATTTAGCTTAAATGAAATAAATGAAGCAAATAGAATGACAGAATTGAAGGAACCTTTTCATTGCATTGAAAACCCCTTTATCTTCACTATATACAATGTTTACTATTTAACAAGGAAAACAAAGGAATATTCTCCTATGATGCTGTTACAATTAACTAGAGAAAAGAAAAGAAATGCTATACAGAAGAATAAAAAATAAGTGCTATAACAGAATTGCCAGGCAACAGATTTGATCCGGCTTTTCCATTTATATTCTAGAGGCTTCCATCCAGCTCATCTTCCACGTAGGCTGGTAGTTGCTGACTTGTATTTTCTGATACATTTGCAAATGGGAGGAAAAGATGGAATTTTGTGCAACTCTTTTGAACTGTGACCGTCGGTTTCTTATTCTAAATTACTTTAATTGGTGCATATTTAATTCAGAAAAGGTACAATGAAGATACATGTTTTTTCAAATTATGTATGCCATGCGAACCATTGTGCATGTTCATATTGAATTTTTATTACTGAATGTGATGTATAAATCATGTATGAAATTTATGTGAAAGATTGTGTCTTTTCACTTAATTTGAAGAAAGTTGTTTTAAATGATAACCTTTTGATATGGAAATAATGAAATTGTATCCATTCATATGATAGGAATTTCATTTTGCCATGTATTGTATTTTTTGAATCTATACAATTATTATAAGCAATTAGATAAGGAAAGTTGTGTATTTTCATGAATTTCAACTAATGGTATTAAAAAAATTGCATGTTTGGTCAATAGAAATTGCCTGTCTCTTAATATAAAAATTCATGAACATGCTAAAATATAGGAGGCTATTTGAATCGTGAATTTATTTGATATTCACTAATCGGTGCATGCAAGTGTTTATTCTATTTTGAACAAAGTGCACGTGCATGGAGAAAATTGTATGTTTCTTTGGTTGGAGAATATTTGAATATATTACTCACATGAGGAGGCATATTTTGATGCCCACCTATATGGTTAAATGTGATTTCTTTCCACTATGTACCCACACAAGTGTTTGGATTTCGCACAAACATTTTGGTCCAAATGGACTAGTTTGGTAGGTCAAATCTATAAATAAATTTTGATGGTAAATTAATATGATGCCTAAATTGAGTGGAAATTGCTTGCCCAATTATTTGATACTGAAATATTTTATGTAAGGCATAGATAGTGCCTATAGTTGGCGGTGGCGCCAGTGTTCTTTTAGGGTGATGATTGTAAAATGATATTCATTTGTAAAGTATAAGAACTACAGGTTTGCAAAGATTGTGCATATCTTCTTAGAAATAAATTTGTTCATACAAGAGTGCAAATTGAGACATAGTTGAAATCCTTGAATAAAAAAACCTCAAACGGTTAATTATGGATTGCCAAAAGGATGCCAATTGTTTTCAAAGATAGTTCTAAATAATATTGAATTATTATTGTATTGGTGCACATATCCTAATTAATATTGAGATGAGCAATGGTCAATTCGATTGAACATGTTCAATACTTGAAACAGTTTAGAGAACTAATGGAATTACCAAGCAAAAGAATGAAACTGTTAAGTTATTGATTTTGTGGTTAAGATCGAATCTAACCATGTTCAATACTTTTAATTGTACTAAATCTAAGAACACAGAAGTTATATAAATGATTTATTGAATTAATGGAAAATAGACGACAATTCAAGTAAGGAAAAAACAGCAGAAAATAAGAGTGACTGGGTAAGTTTCGAGAGTTACCCCCTCTCCTATAGACTCAGATTTGCTATAATTTCTGAATGAATAACTAGACTCCTTTGCTTACTATTTATAGACAAACATGACATCAGCCTAACTATGTATTAGCTCACCCAATCTAACAAACTAATATTCATTCACATGTTCCTTCCCTCCTTTCTTGTGACGCCTGTGATACGTGTATTGAATGGGAGGCTTATCAATACCCTCCGCCAATGAAAGCACCTTGTCCCCAAGGTGGAAATCTGGAAATTGAGAATTGATCAGCTCGAAGGGTTCCCAAGATGCTTCAAAAGAAGGAAGGTCCTGCCATGGAATCAAAACTTCTGGTCCTGTATTGCCGGGCACACTTGAGGGTCTAATTCCCAACACCCCAGCTGGATGTACCTTCCATTCCAATTCTGGACTGAGTATAGGAGGCAGGGGCTGAATGGAAGTGGTCGAACCTACTGCCTTCCTTAGTTGAGACACGTGGAACACAGGATGGATGCTTGTGTCAGTTGGTAATTGAAGTTTGTAAGCCACCTCGCCGATTTTTTGTAGCACAGTATAAGGACCAAAAAAATCTAGGTGACAACTTCTCATTGGCTCTCTTGGCTAAGGAGCGCTGTCTGTATGGTTGGAGTTTTGAATACACTCGATCCTCTTCCAGAAATTGAACTGCTCTTCTTCCCGAATCTACCACATTCTTCATCCGATTTTGGACTTTTTCCAGCTGGAATTTCAAGACATCAATCATTTTGTCGAGCTGTTGAAGTTGCTGATCGAGGTCAGCTAGGGGAGTGTGCTGAGTGACATAGCGTATGACCGGTGGAGGGTCTCTCCCATACATAACTTTAAAAGGAGTGGTCTTGGATGAGGTTTGGAAGGACGTGTTATACCAAAATTCGGCCCATGGAATCCAGCTAGACCATGAGCCAGGATGACCGTTAGCAAAACACCGTAAGTAAGTCTCCAAGAAATGATTAACCACCTCTGTTTGCCCATCAGTTTGGGGGTTATAGGCGGTACTTCGGCGAAGACGAGTACCCTGAAGGTGGAAGAGTTCAGTCCAAAATAGGCTGAGAAAAATTCTGTCTCTATCAAACACTATGAAGCGTGGAAACCCGTGATGCCTGATTATCCCTTGGAAGAAGAGCTCTGCCACCGTTTTAGCTGTGAATGGGTGTTTTAAGGTCAAGAAATGGGCGTACTTGCTGAGGTCGTCTACCACTACTAAAATCGTGTCCTAGCCTTGCGACCTTGGCAAACCTTCAATGAAATCCATTGAGATGTCCTCCCAAATAGCCTCAGGTATAGGTAGTGGTTGCAGTAGCCTGGCTAGAGATATGGTTTGATACTTGTTCGTTTGGCAAACTGTGCAAGACTCCACAAAATTCTGAACATCCTTTTTCATTCCTGCCCAAAACAACTCTCTGCGACTCTTTTATAAGTTTTTAAAACCCTTGAGTGGCCACCCACGGTACTGCCATGGAACTCCTGTAGCAATTTGGGTATTAGGTCTGAATTTTTTGGTAAAACCAGTCGCTGTTTGTAAAGAAGACAGCCATCATTTACTGACCAATGTTCCACGGCCAGGAGGTCCTGGAGTAGTGATTTTCGAATTTCCACAAGTCTCTCATCAGCCTCAATCTATTTTTGTAATTTTCCCAAGTCCAGCACCCTTGGTACAGTCATTACCGTCATTTCTGCCATTCTGGGAAGCCTTGACAAGGCATCAGCGGCCTTGTTTTCCAAACTCGGCCTGTATTGAATTTTGGAGTCATAGCCTAGTAGCTTGGTGACCCATTTTTTGTGCTCAATACTCACTAAACGTTGCTTCAGCAGAAACTTAAAACTCTTTTGATCGGTGCGCACTACAAAATGCCGGCCAAGAAAGTAGTGTCTCCATTTTTGTACAGCTAATACTATAGCCATAAGTTCTCTCTCATAGATGGACTTGAGTCGCGCCCTTGCTGATAACGCCTGACTAAAAAATGCAATGGGCTGTTGTTGCTGAGACAAAACTGCTCCCAGTCCCACCCCAGAAGCATCTGTTTCTACCACAAAAGGAATGGAAAATTTTGGTAAGGCCAAGACCAGTACCTTTGTCATTGCCTCCTTCAACTTCTGAAATGCTATCTCAGCTTCTTGATTCCAATGAAAATTTTCCTTCTTCAGCTGCTTGGTGAGGGTTCTGCCAACTTCCCATACCCTTCCACAAACTTTCGATAGTATCCTGTTAGGCCCAAGAATCCTCATAGCTCCTTAAGGTTCGTAGGCATTGGTCAAGACTGCATTGCTTGAATTTTCTTAGGGTCAGCCGTGACCCCTCGTGAACTGATTAAGTGCCCCAAGTATTCCAATATAGTGCAGCCAAATTCACATTTTTTCCGATTGGCGTACAACCTCTGTTCTTGCAAGATTCCACACACCACTCTTAGATGTCCGCAATGCTCCTCCAAGGTATGGCTGTATACTAAAATATCATCGAAGAAAACCAACACACATTTCCCTGAACACCTTATTCATCAATGATTGGAAGGTCACCGGTGCATTGGTAAGCCCAAACGGCATTACCAAAAATTCATAGTGTCCTTCATGAGTTCTAAAGGCTGATTTGTATTCGTTCCCCATCTTAATACGTATTTGGTGATACCCGAATTTTAGATCCAACTTGGAAAAGATTGTGGCACCGTGTAGCTCGTCTAGTAACTCATCTATTACCGGAATGGGAAAACGATCTGGTATAGTAGCTCGATTCAAGGCTCGATAATCCACGCAAAATCTCCACCCCTCATCCTTCTTCTTGACTAGTAAAATCGGATTGGATAAAGGGCTAATACTTGGTTGAATGATACCAGCCTCCAGCATTTTCGTCACCATTTTCTCAATCTCCGCCTTCTGAGCATGAGGGTATCTATACGGGTGTACACTAATGGGCTCACTCCCTGCCCTTAGTGTGATCGCATGCTCATGATCTCGCCATGGAGGCAAGCCTTTAGGTAGCTCAAAGACAGCTCCATATTCTGCAACTATGTCCATCACAGGCTGGGGAACGTTAGGTTCAAGCGGCTGCCCTTCCACTTGTACTGAGCATAGCTCTACCACCATGCCCTCTCCTTCCTTTTGTAATGTTTTGATCATTGATTTTAATGAGACCAATGATTTGCTCAGCCCTTCTTCGCCTCTTAGTGTTACCATGTTCCAATTGACTTGGACAGTACCCAATGTGCTAAGCCACTGTATTCCTAGGATCATATCAGAACTTCCCAGGTCAATAGGCAGATAATCCTCTACGATAAGCACAGATTGCAGTTGGAGTGCTACGCCCCTACATTTTCCTTTTCCCTGCACCGCCAACCCAGTGCCTACCTGCACCCTATACCCATTGGTTTCTGTGATTGGTAAGTTTAGTTTCCTGATTAGTTCCCACGACATGAAGCTGTGGGTAGCACCGAAATCAATTAACACCACTACTTCCTGCTCTTCCACGATTCCTCGTAACTTCATAGTTTTAGGAGAAGTTAACCCAACTACTGAATTCATGAATAATTCCACACCCTCCAAGTCATTGCACCCAGGGATCTCCTCCAACAATTTTTCCATCGTCCCTTCTTCCTCCAATTCATCATCTACTAATAGTACCTGCAATTCTTTATTACGGCATTGATGTCGAAGGTATACTTCTCATCGCACCGAAAACATAATCCCTTCTCCTTTTTTGCTTGGATCTCGGCTTGGGATAGCCGTTTGAACCCTGGTTTTGCAGATAGTACAGTGGTTCCCACCTTCTCCAGTGTGGATGTTCCTCTAACAATGTTCCATGGAATTTTTCGCTGCTCGAACCGTGTCGGAATAGGAGGAGGAACACTCCTAAACCGTGGCTTTTCCCTATCTTTCGCCTTACTGATTCGCTTGTTCCTGTCTTCCACCCGCTGTGCCATATCCATGATTTGCGAAAGTCCTACCAGATTTGCCATTAGTACTTTTGCCTGAACTTTTTCGTCCAACCCGTTAATAAACACCCCTTCCAGTATGTCTTCCCCTACGTTTGTATTAGATGTACAATAATGGTATTATAATATTTTGATAATATTTATAAGTTGAAGTGCACTATAATTGGTAATGGTTAAATGATGTTACTAATATCAAATGTTTCTAAATCCACTAGTAAAAATGTTGGACTAAGTGAAATGATTTGTTAGAAATCCAATCATATTGATAATTAGGAGTGAGAAGCATATGGCTTCATGAAATGAATTTCTTA
Source organism: Osmanthus fragrans (assembly GCA_019395295.1). Lineage (NCBI taxonomy): Eukaryota > Viridiplantae > Streptophyta > Magnoliopsida > Lamiales > Oleaceae > Osmanthus > Osmanthus fragrans. The sequence goes on from CM033354.1 coordinate 25,716,162, forward strand.
GTTGATGACAATTTGTATTTATTAAATAAATCAATTGTGATAGACATCTATACTAAGTCACTTGTAAGGTAAGTCTAGATTTATATGTCATAGACATAACACCACAAGCAGTTGACCTCAAATAATGTAAACTCGTGGATCTACTAAGAAAAAAGATTTATCAAGAGATCAAGTATACTGCATATTGAAGGGAATGTGTTTAAAACCTACTACGTAAGAATCTTTGTAATGGTAACACAACCTTGTTGACTGGAGATCCCATGATCTTGGTTCAATGAGACAACTATATTATGAAGATTCAATAAGCACTTGAAATTAACTCCTAGTCATTCCTACAATAAGAAAAATGATATTTGCAGAAGGTTTTAGGTTAAGTTATACTTTTAATTATTTCAATATCTTAGATTATCCAAGTAAGGTATGACAGATGCTCTTAATAGGAGATCACCTATATAAATATAAAATAAGATCGATTCTATGAGAATGTTTCAAGTCTTGAATTCTCTAAAACACTTATGAAACTCAAGAGTTGTTTAGGACCAAAATGAACATAGCAGTGAGAACTCAAAAATGTTATAGTGGTTATTGTGTGAGTACTATTGTCTTTATTTATATCAACGGCCGACAGTTCAAGACATCATGAACCAACGTATAGACTCAAGTCCTCTTTCTTTGTTCCTATTCTATTTTCATAGCAGGTTTTTCCACTTTAACCCTTAGCGATTGGGAGATAATAGTTGTATCGCCCGAATGAGAAAAGGTACCTCAAGTCAGAGGAGAACTTTGAATCTAGCCACTAATCCAACCAATCCACTTTAGTTAGTCTTGGTAAAGCCCCCACGCAATGTATTTTTTTTAAACGAGGTCCTCAGTAACGCGATATAAAGACTTATTATTCCTTGTTAGGGAAATGGCCAGTATTTCTTCTTTATAGCTCTCCGGATCTCATCTCTTATACGCTAAAAGTTGTGTTAATTGATTAGCCAAGTAAATTTGATAGTATTTCACTACGGAAGGTTCAAACTCATAAGGTACCTATCCAGATGCAATAGCTTTTCACTTGAACTTTCTTTAGCGTCTGCATAGTTATTTGCATTAATTTTCATTCATGTGAGAGATTATTGAAAATTTGTATATGAAATTGATTTTGACCAATTCTTAATCATTTAAAGGAAAATTATTATTTGGTGAATGAAAAATTAAACCAAATTTAAGTCACTAAATATGTGAATTGTTGGAAAATTATTTTGCTAAAAATGTGTGCCTTTCTATATGAAAGATTGTGACTCTTGACATTATTATTTTGTCAATATACGTGTCTCTTTAAATATAGAGACTAATTACAATATTTGTGTCTTTTCCATTGGTTGTCTTTTGAGACAAATATTTTCACTAACTACATATAGACATCATATGTTTGTTTTCATTCATTCACTTCATGGTAGCATTATCATACTAATGTATTTCACTTAAAAATTCTGCATTCATTTGGTGTCAAGTTTCATATAAAGAGGGTTCAAAACATAAGCAGGTTCGTTGGTCTACGTAATTTGGAGTGCTCCTATTACGAGATTTGGTCATTGTATCTTTGGAGACGAATGCTAAAAAATCGTTAGCACTTGTGCAGGGCATTATCGTTTTAAGGAAAAAGAATCGAACTCTTGCCTCGACCAAATTTATATTCATGTATTTCTTGTTCTACTTTACGTATTCGGTTTCAATAAATCAAATTTTTGTTCGATTTTTATGCACGTAAGAGGTATGTTTTTGAAAATAATTTATGCACGTCTATTTTTCCAACAAAAATTACACCGGTCAACTAAAAATAAGGATGTTTCTAGGATACTTTTAAGATTGACCCAGTCAAAGGGTCCTATTTCTACTTTGACCTGTTAAAATAATAATATTATCATAATTGGTAAAAGACAAAGACGCCATTAATGAAATGAATTCTTGTTTATTGCAGGATACATCCTTATCTTAGAATAGTCTTTTTAATTTTGTCCTTCATTTCTTCTATCTCGAATTTTAGCATATAAATCCATTCTTTGATCTAATGGATTAGTATAATCTGCAATATATCTATCAAAATTTTCTACAAGTATATAATATTCCTTGGATGATGATTCATTTAATCTTTCCATTTGATTAGTAATATCATTTATCTTATCTAATAATTTTTCTAATAAGTTATCTAATCCTTGAATTGTATATCCTGACATATTATTCTAACTTTCTTTTTTGGACATTCGGTACTTATATGTCCTTCTTCATTACAATTCCAACATCTACATATTTTTTTATCTAAAGATTTTTTATTATAAGTTTTATATTTTCTTTTAAAATATTTTTCTTTTAGGTTTAAAGTATTTCTTTTTAAATTTTTTGTATTTTTTATACTTCTTATTTTTTGCTTTTCTTTTTCGTTTATATTCATAACATCCCCAATTTTCAAGTACTTCAGTATCTCCACAACAAATTATACCTTGTATAAATCCTGATTGTTTATAAACCATTTGATTACTACACATTGTACTTATTTCGTCTTTTATAGTTCTTATTATAAATCCTAATGTATAGGCTTCTATACTTCTTCCAAGTTGTTTTTCTCTAATCTTATTTTGAAAATAATTATTCAATTGTGGTGGTAACTTCCTAATAAAAACTTCTTTATAATGATCATTATCAGCTCTTCTTCCGAACATCATATAATAGTATTTACTGTATTTACAACAATATCCATTAAGATAACCCATGTTACAGATTTGTAAATGTTCAATTCTATTTTTAGCATCCTCTATTTCTTCTGTCCTAACTCTAGTGCTTTCAGCTACCCAATCTTCTCCTGCAAATTCTCTATAAATTCTTATTGCAACTCTGTTTATTCCTTCATTTATACTAATTCCAAATCCTGCTTCTATACTATCTTTCCAAATACTTTTTGTTGTTTCATCTAATCCTAGGTACCAATTAGCTGTATTTTCTTTAAAAGTTGCTAATAAATATTCAGTTCTATTTTTATTATCGGTATTGCTACGATTATAATTAAAGTGTGCTATCATATTAGTACTCCATTCATTTATAGTTTTTCTATTATCTAATTCACAATCTAGGTGTAAATAAGATCCAGTAATCTTTATAGGGTTTGATTCTCTTATTACTGGTTTAAATTGGTCTCTATACATTTTTTCTTTTCTAGTTTTAAAATCAACTTTTGTATTAACATATCTTCTAGGATCAATTTCTGCTTCATATCTAGCTGTGCTAGTTTCTCCATAATCTTTTTGTTTAACTACTCGTGGTCCTCCTGTTCTTCCAACCATATGATTTTTAGTTATTTCTACACAGATTTTTAAATCTTCTAATTCAAATATCAAGTTTTCTATTTCTTCGTTCATTGTTCTTTTATAGCTGATTTTCCTTCTCTATCTATAAGATTTTCTTCTTGTTTTTTAAGATCAACTAATAATCTTTCAATATCATCTTTTAATCCTACATTTAACTTTATTAATTCTTCATATTTTTTAATTTTCTTCCTGATTTCATTAAGTTCTTCGGTATAATCTGGATTAAATGGTTTCTCTTTATTTAGATTTTCTATTATTCTATTTAAAAGATTTTCTATTCTTAAAAAATTATTCTGTAGTTTTTCTTTTTCTTCTTCATAATTTATTTCAATCCTAGTAATTTTTTCATCAATTGTTTTTATACTTTTTTCCATTAGACAGATTTTATCATTCATACTAATCCTTTAATTTTCTTATAGGGTGGTTCAAATCCTAATTTTTCTAATAAAAAATCAATTTTATAATTAAAAATTTTTATTTTTTCTTCTAAATCTACTATTTTACTAACATTACTTTTCTGTGCAATTTTTTATATTAGATTTTGGATTCCTTCAAACAAGGTTTCATCAAGGATTTCTAAATCCTAATTTGTTCTTTTATTTTATTAAATTGTTTAGACATATTTTTACTTACACTTTCTAGTTTTTCTTTGGCCAAATTATCATTGATATCAATATTATTTATTTCTTTTATAGCTTTAATATCTTTTTGTTTTAGATTTCCTAATTGTTGCCATAAAAATTCATTAGTCCAGTTAGTTGTCATGTTCATTCATCCATTATTATTACCCCAAGAACTTAAAGGTTGAAATATTGTAGTATTATATCCTCTGTTTTCATAACTTCCAGGTGGTAGTTTTATGTTTTCTATTTCTTGTTTATCAAATTTTAATTTTGAAAATTCCATATTAGTCTGATTGATTTAAATTTTATCTTGAACTTCTTATTAAATTAGCTAAGTTATTTTGTAATTCCTCTTTAGCTTGGAGTTGTAAATTGAGAGTTTCTCTAATAATATCATTTTGAATTTTAATCCAATTTTTAATATTTCTTTTAATTTCTAGTCGTTTTTCACTATTACTTTCTTTTTCATATTCTTCGTTATAATAATCTATTCTTTCTTTACAATATTTTCAAGTTATTCCAGGCATATTCTATGTACTAAAGTTAGATGTAAAATTATTTCTTTTAAATTGCTATTTACTAAATTATTATATTCTTCTTTTTTATTATAATAAGTTTCTAACGATTCTTTACAAACTTCGGCTATAATTTGTTCTTTATATCTCTTAATCCAATAATTTTTCATATATATGTTATATTTTTTATTTAAGAGATATTGATTACATTGTTTACAATTATTAGATTGAATTATTCTAAAAAATTTTGAATTAGAGGTTTGATTCATAATTTTTATATAGATTTTTTGATTTTATGAGATCTTTTATCTAGTTGCTCTGATACTAATAACGGATAAATTTGAAAGAGTTCAATATTTTAGAAGCAAAATCATTAAAGCATTCTATTCAGTATTATTTCCATCATAACAGTCATCATATTCATTGTCATAATCATATAAAAAAGAGCTATAAATTTCTTCATTAATCATTTCATTTATTTCATGATCTAAATATTCTTTAAGTATTCTTTTTATTATATCACTAGGTAAAACTCTTTTTAAACGTAAAGCAACAAGGGTTAATATTTCATCATAATAATCCATATGTATTCATAAATATTTTGATCTAAACATAGATGATTTATGTGAAGTGCTCATAGAAGAAATCTATTCATAATATAATCCTTCAATTATAATCTTTCACTGAAACATGTTCAACAATCAAAGTTTATTTTAAGTAAAGGGCCTTACCACGCTTCGCACAAAGACAAGATTCCTCAACGTCACTGGTCACCTTCGTCTATCAAAGTCGGCCAACAAGCCATTGCAGGCATCAACAGGCACTCAAACTCTAAAACAGACTCACTGTGTATGACAAGAACCAAAACGTAGTAAAAGATTTTACTCAAAACAAACTTCTTTTTATTGAGACATGAAAAAGGAAAGTTTATAATACAAGGATAGTATTACAAAATGATTCCTCTATGAGAGGACTTCTTAAGCTAAGGTTACAGACATAGATGATTTGAAGAGAAAAAATGGATAGTTTCTTCGATTCTGCCTCTCTTCAAGATATGTCTCTGTTTTTATAGATGGAACTCGCTTCACCGAGAAGCTTCTCTCCACTCTTTTGATGTCAGGTGTCTTCAATAATTCTTCCAACTTTACTAAAGTAGTTGAGTACTTTAATAAAGTGGTTGATTCTAGTTGTTGCCTCCTTCTACATTTGTCGTCTTCTTTTAATAGAGTTGTTGAAAACTATAATAAAGTGGTTGAATTATTGATTACAGCTGTCTAGTGCGCTGTCCACTTCTTCTTTTATAGTGCTACATTATTAACACTGTCGGCAACCTTTATGTCACATTTTTATTTCTGTATGACATGAGTGTGACCCATGAGTCGGCATGCTTCTTTGACGCATTCTTCTAATCCTAGAAATCTATCCATGTGAATTTCTTCAATCTTATCTTCAAGTAATTTTGACTTTTTATCTCCTCGACAAACGAGTATCCAATTATTTAAAGCTCCAAGAGTAATGTAATTTTCACTATAGAAAAATTCCATAGTAGAAACTACTGATTTGATTCCAAGAGCTCTTCTGTAAAGCATCCAATTTTTATTAAATTTTGGTAATTCCTTCTCAAGTTGAATTTCTTTTAAAGGAAAACCCTTATCCTTCCTGATTGTTATAAAATGTTATTCACTATACCATTCTGGTTCGCTATACTCTGGGCAGATGGTGTAGAATCTGATTTCAACCGGTATCTCTTTAAACTTTTTAACGCTTTTAACAAATTCTTCATCAAGAAGTGAAATCTCTCTATAATCATGGCTTGGAAAAACTCAATCAAGAAATCCATAATTTGCAAGTTTTTGAACAATTTCAGGACTAGCTCCTGGGACTGCACTGATCCTTGGGTAAATTGTTGTAGGTTGAGCCGTGGTGTAAAGGGATTCTCCACTTTTGAATTTATAAATAAATTCTGCAAATTCATAATACTCCTTTTTCATAGGATGAAGATTGATGTGAATGCTTCTTGTGAATGATTTTTTCTTATTGCTTTCAAGTTCATCATACTCGAATTCACTTTTGCAAGTGGGTTGTTCGAGTGGACCCTTTGATAAGGATGTTTGGCCACTAGTGCCAATGGCTCCTTTTCCATTTTTATTTTCTTGGATTTCACTGTAAATAGTAGGCTTATCCAATGAGCCTTTTTTTAGGGAAGTTTTCTCTTTAAGAGATATGACTCCCAATCCATGTTTTGCTATATCTATGTCGCACAATTCACTGTTTCGAGTAGGCAGTTGTACTGGGCCTTTGTTTTTGTCATTTCCTCCTGATGGACTAAGAGTGACATTCTCTTCTTTTGATTCGCCATAGGCTATTTTAATTTCCCTGTAGGGATTATGATCGACTATTTCTGAGAAAATTTTCTCCTTTTGTAAGGACGGAAACTCTTTTTCATTTGAAATTTTTAAATCAGAAATTAAAGATACTTGATCGATAATTTCTTTAACAAAATGATCTTGTTGATCTTGTAATTTATTAATCTCTAACATGTTTTGTCTAATCTGTAAATATTCATCTGTTAGTTTTAAACGATTGGTATTATAGTCCAAAAGGACTTCTTCAATCTTCTGAGAGATCTGGCCGATCTTCTCCTCCAAATTCATAATTCCTGCTATGAAAGTCAGCGTATGAGTTATCCCTTCCTTTTATATATTCAAATTTAAAGTTGTAGAACGAAAGTAATACCTGTCATCTATGAAGTCTTCTATTTTGTGGCGAATTGTCCAACTTATTATTTACTAATCTGTTAAGTTGAGTATTATCGGTTTGAACAATAAACTCTTTTGGTAGTAAAAACATTTTAAATTTGTTAATTCCTTTTATTACAGCAAGCAATTCTTTTTCATTGGTTGAATAATTAATTTCAGCATTATTAAAAGTTCCACTTGTATATCTACAAATTTCATTTAAGTCAGTTTTTAACAGAGCAGTCCAATATGCATCTGATGCATCTGTTTGAACAATTAATTTATCTTTATCATCTGATAATCTTAATTTTGGTAGGCTCTTACAATGTTCTTTCAGATTTTTAACACAAATAGTATGTTCTTCATTTCATCCAAGTTTATTATTTTTTCTTAAAAGCTTTTGAAGTTTATTTCTTTTTTCTGCAAGTTTTTCTATAAATCTTTCTACATAATTTTGCCCAATCAAATTTTCATGTTAAAGCATATCCTTCTATTCCTTCGTATACTTCAGTTTCTAATTCTTCAGTATTCTCAATTTCCATAATTTTTATGAGGATTCGTATATTTCATAATAATATAAAATACTTTCGAATTATTTTATAATTATTCCATATATATGTCTATCTTTTATCGTATCTATAATTAATTTATGTAATATTTGTTCATTTACTTCTCTAGGTAATTCTTTAATTATATCTAATGTTATTATTTTTAATTTATTAGGAATAAGTTCAAATATATAATATTCCTTATCTACTTTTAACTTGTAATATTTACATTCTTTTATAATTTTCATGATTTCTATATCAATATAGGATTTTTGTGTAATTAAAATTAAAGCTTTTTAGTAAATTAAGATTTTTAGGGACCGAAATGTAATTTGATTTATTATAGAATGACTTGTTTGAAATTTTTTATATTGAGGGTATTTTAGGGAGTTTTAAAATTTTAAAATGATCAAAGGTCATTTTGGAAATATGACTTTATTTTTAGGTTACTTTGAAAATATGGGTTCAAATTTGGGTTATTTTCACATAATTCCTCGATGTTTCTTCACTGTATCAACTCGAATCTTCAAGAAAGCTTTTGTCGAATTTAACAATTCTATTTTTTGTCATCGATTTTCTCATTCGAGCTGGAGCTGATCGAGTCTTCTTCATAGAAAAGAACTCGTTTTGCAGTTAGTTTACAACTGGAGCACTTGGTACAAATTCTTTTTGTTCCTTTTTAAGTATTGGTGTTCTCAAGGCAGGTTCCTTATTAATGCCTCAACTTGATACCTCCACTGGATCGACAATAAAAATCACATCATATTTGTAACATTCTTGCCTATATCTTTTGGCATGGCCTTCACGTTAGACAACATCTCTTCTTCAATAGACATGTGCTTTTCTTATACAGTATCCAACTCAATATCTTACATAGAAAAAAATAGAATATTCGAAATGTGAAGAGAATTTTAATAAAATTATAGTTATTAAGATAATTGTTTTTGAAGCAATGTTTACTTTCTTCGTTATGTGAAAAGCAAAACACTTGAAAAGATTCAGTGGGGCTGATAATAGTGGCAACCAGAAGGATAGTTGAGTCTCCCAGTTGCACAGAAGCTCTAGCCCTTCATTACCATAAGAAAATTCATGAGCAATAATTATTGAATTCAAGAAAGGAGTTTTTTCCGTTTAAATATCCCGTATTCAATATTTAGGAGTATCACAGTCCTGCTTGCACTTGCAGAAAACGCACTCATACACATCATTAAGGTCACCACTCACAATTTTATTTCACTTATTGCACTTCATATATCAGTATGACTATTCTTATTTTCACCTAAGTTTTACTTCAAAAGATTTCAAACATGTTTAGAAAATAAAAATATTAGTCGAACTTCTTCTGTTGTGATCGAGTATGGAACCACATATCGAAGCCTAGTCGAAAATGTCAAAACAATTGTAAAAATAATCCATTCACTAAATATTTAAAGTGAAAAACAAAACAAAAATAGAGTAATTAGGTACCCAAGTGTCACGCGATAGGCACGTGTTCTAGGGCTTTAGCAAAGGGTTTTATCTTTTATGCTTCAATTCTTTTCTCCAACGGAAACTCCCTTTCTCTCCTCGCAAAAGCCCCATCGAACCAAACCCATCTTCATAAAGTTCACATAATCAAACACCTTTCAAATGATAGCATATTCATCATCAAACCCTAATCACAACCTACTCCAAAAATGAATCCTATTTATCGAAAACCCTTTTTAATCCTCTCTTTTTTCACCCCCAAAACTCCCCCATTCCCAACCTATTTCGAGATTTCTCATATTTACTCATTTTCTACACACACTTCACCCAATTCAGTTTCCAGCTACCCGTCAAGGCGGCACGAGGAGGAGAGCCGTAATGTTCGGGTATCAGTATGGTGGGATTTTGAGAACTGCAGCTTGCCTGTTAATGTTAATGTCTTTAGAGTGGCACAGTGCATTACCAATGCTATCAGGGCTAATGGGATTAAGGGTCCTGTTCAGATTACAGCTTTTGGAGATGTAATGCAGCTCTCCAGAGCTAACCAGGAGGCCCTTTCGGCTACCGGGATCAATCTTTCCCACATTCCCTCTGGTGATTTTTTTTTTGGGGATGAAATTATTTGATTTTTCCATTATGCTTACTAGTTACTATCTGTGTTTGTTAGCCCTTTTGCGTTGAATCTGATAATAGAAAGATAAAAAGATATAGGAATGATAACTCAAGAACATAGTAATATTTTGACACGTTACCATATGAATCATTTCACCTTTCTCTGGCTGATGTTTCGGTGTGGTCACTTTAAATGATCATTGTTACTTGAAAGTGAAAATTCTTACAGAAAGGAATGTTTACTGAAGAACCGTATATAATTTTGACGTCTTATTCCTGAAAAAATTCTGGTTGCATCCGTTTGGAAATGTTATTACCAAATATTTTATAAATGGTGTGAATTTATATGAAACATCGTTTTTTTTTTTTTTGCGAGGGTGGTGGGGGGGAGGGGGGAATCCAAAATTGACATTCAAGAGATCATCTCTCTAAATCTTGGTAGTTGGGATATGTGTTCTAGTTGGCCATCTGCAGTGGTTAGGAGAAGTTTCAATTTTTACATGTTATCTAATATTACATGTGAAGAAAAAATAGGAATGAATTGATTGGTTCATAATTATCAGAGTAGTTCTCGATGAGTCTATTTTGGCAGCTTATTCTCTGTTTTCTGCTAGTTCTCTCAGTCAGCATTTCTTCTATGGCTTCAGGTGGAAAAAACAGTGCTGATAGATTTCTTGTCGTAGATCTTATGTATTGGGTTTCCCAAAACCCTCCACCAGCACACATTTTTTTAATATCCGGTGACAGGGATTTTGCTGCCATTTTACATCGGCTTAGGATGAAAAAAACTACAATATCTTATTAGCTAGTAAAGATAGTGCCCCCAGTGTTCTATGCAGTGCTGCAAGCACCATGTGGCAGTGGAACACTCTGATTATGGGGGAGAACCTCGTGGGAAAGCATTTTAACCAACCTCCAGACGGTCCATACGGTACTTGGTATGGCCATTACAAGGCACCTCTTGAAGACCCATTTGCAGTTACGGAGCAATCACCATGTTTGCGTTCTGACGAATTGTCTGAGTTGAGTTCGGAATCTAAACTTCAACCAATTCCAAAAACTGTTATAAAGCAACTTCGCCGTATTCTGTACTCACACCCCGAGGGAATTCTTATTACAGAACTTCGTTCAGAATTAGCTAAGAGTAATTTGATTGTTGACAAGGACTTATATGGATATAAAAAGTTCTCTCGTTTTCTTTTAGCCATGCCACATGTTTTAAAACTCCACTCTGGTAACGATGGCCAGTTCCTTGTACGTGGTGTTAAGCCCAAAGTTTCTGATCACTCACTTCCAAGTTTATATGAAGGATCACCATCCAATATTGGAGAACCTGAAATTGGTTATGTTCGAAAACCAAATGGGACTACTGAAAAGTCAGAAAAGGAAGGGATTGAAATGCAAGAACAACCAAAAAGTGGGGAAGAGTCCTCTCCAACAAAAATGGAAGAGGTACAAGAGAAAAATCAGGAAGTAAATGTACAGGAGTCAACAAAAAAAGTTGAATTTTCTTCTCCTCTTTTTGAAATCTTGGATCTTTCGAAAGATAGTAAGAGTCAAGTATGTGCTGCAGCTGATGCTGAACTTGGCGTTTTCAGAAGAATATGGAGGAATTGGTTTAGGAGTAAAGAAAACGATTCTAAGAAGACTAACTGTTCTAATGGGAAGAAAAGGATGGAGGAGGAAAATGTGATATCAGCAGGTCATCCTGCCAAATCAATTAGCCCAGTTTCACCATCAAGTCATGAGGCAACTGTTGACAGAAGGACTGCTAGAAATTCTGATGCAATTGTTGGAAAACCCAACCAAATTTCGAGCATTTTCAATCAGATTATGAGCTGGTGTAAATTTTGGGGATCAACGGACTCTGATTATGCCTCTGAAGAATCTGATGAAGTAAACCCGATGAAAAATGATTCAAAGAAGGATGATGTGATTTCTAACGAAGCCTTCTGGAATGAACTGGAGGCATTTATGAACACGTCCCAAGGTTCAGACCTCGTCTTGCAGTCAAGGACCAGGTACACCCATTCACATTTTTTCTTCTTCATCATTTCAACTGTCTGCCTCAGTTTCTGATTACAATTTGTTCATATAATAGAGCTCGTTTTGTTAATATTATGTGTTTTATTGAACTACTGTTGTCTTCCTTTGCCCCAATACATAAGACCTCATTATTTCTAATTCAAAAAGAGAGAGAAAAAGAAGAAAAAAGAATGAAGCCTCCATATGAAGTGGTGGCGAAGGCAAAATCAGTCTTTCTGAATTCAATTAATGTTGAAGATCAACATTAAATGAATATTTGTGGCTTTCTTATCTATAATCATAAGCTTTTAGATAATATCAGGGCCACAAGCAAAAGAACCGTGTTTGAGTTTCACCTCACCCGTGTATAGAAAATTGTGACAATTGTGCATGTTTCAAGCTTTTATTGGAAAAAAATGAACTCAACATACACGTGAGGGGGTGTGCTAGAGGCAAAATGCATATGAATACATGGCATTCCTATCTAAAAGCTTAAGCTTCTAGATTAGATGGTTAACAATTAATAATGAAATGTCAATGGTATTGGCAGATGAATATTAGATCGGGATGTATGTCTTTTTAGTTGTGCATTATAGTCAATATTCTGAATTTTGAGGACAAAAATGGGGATTTGGACATGTAACATGTTACTAGAAGTTTGACATGTGCTTTACATTTTTCATGCCTAAAAATATGTTTGAAGCATCTATGAAGTGCAAAGAGGTTCATTCGGTTATTGAAGCATCAAGCATATATTGCTAGAGTTTCATTGTGTAGGTTTTCTCTAAAATATCATTTTCAGCACGGTTTCTTTATCTAAATGAAAATGTGGAATTGCTAAGTTGATGCTGCTTTCCATTTCATAGGTCATTTTTGCCCAAGGAAAAAAAAGGGGTGCACTACACAGAAAGAGGGAGTGAAAGAAAATGCAAAGACTCGTGAGAACAAATTATGGAGTGAGACTTATATTGGATAATAGCAGAAAATTTTAGAAAAATATCATTTCTTTGCCTTGTCTGCAACTTTAGTCTCGAGAAAGGTGCAAAATTGCAACTTGGCCCCCAAACTTGCTAAAGAAGCAATTGACCTCTTAGGCAGAAAACAAAATTCTCACACTTGTAATGAAATGTTGGCTCAGAGAACCATAGGATGTGAGATTTCTCAAATTGCAATTGAAGTCCCTGGACTTCTACATAAGAGTAAATAAGGTTGGTTTCTTTCCTTGTAAACTAATCGATTGCACGTAAATGACCATTAAAGTCCATATCATTTGTATTAGAACGTAAAATTCATCAAGTTGGGCGAGGATTGCAATAGCTAGATATATTAGCAGAAGAGTCGAATAGGGTTACTAGTTGGTAGGCTTTATGTGTTTTAGGTAAATACATATATGTTTCTGATAGTTTACATAACTGGATAACTGAAAGTGTTGGTTAGCATTCCATTTATAAAATATATGATTTTTGTCACCATCTGGTTGATATTATGTTGAATATTTTTTTCATAATTACGTCACTTTTATGAATATTTTCTTGCAAAGCATTGCAAACATGTTATTAATTGCAACAGTTTTAATTTATATCTAGCTAGCATTTACGCCATTCACTGGTATTGTCCAAAACATATTTTCATTCCACACTGTGCTCCATATATGCTCTGATATCATATATATATATTTTTTCATCCTATTGTATATGTATCAGGGTGCATCTAGCAGAAAATTTACAAAGACAGGGACCTTCAGTTCTGAGATCTGTTCCTGAAGGAGATATTCTTCATCTGGTCGACTTATTGATCTCTGATAAGAAATGGGTTGAGGAGTCTCACTCTCGAACCTCTCCTTTCAAAGTCATTTCGTATACAGGTAAGGATCAATCTAAGGATCATCCTCCGTGTTCAAGTGGGTTGAGTTCTATGTTTCAGGTCGGACAACGACATTCCACTTTACGAGAACTTGGGGAGAGAAAGCGCCAAAATCCTCCTCACACCGGAGTTCCTCAAACTGTATCTCAGAGAGATTGTTCTAGCAAGTCGAGAGATGAGATATTGATCAATTGTCAAAAGCTTGTTAATCATATTCTGAAAGAATATCCAGAAGGATTTAACATGGGATCTTTTAGGAAACTGTTTCTTGAAAAATACGGCTATACTCTTGATTTACAGAAGCTTGGTTACCAAAAGTTAGTTAGTCTGTTACAAGTAATGCCTGGGGTGACCATAGAATCTAATTATATTTTTCCTTTTGAAGTGTCGAAGAGAACTACTGTTGGTCCAGGGGCTAGTTCGGACGGTAAATCATCGGATGGTTTAAATAAGGATGATGGTTTCGAATCTCCTTGGGAGGAACTTGGCCCAGTTTCAAATGCCAACCCCGAAAATAATGAAATAGATCCCGGGCTTACTAGGAAACCCAGAAATGAAAGGACTGAGCCAAGACTTCTTGATTATGAACCTTTAGGAGAGGATAACCTCTCCGATTCAGAGGAAGAGTCGTCCTCCACAAAGTCGGAGATCGAAGCTAAGTCTCGACTGAACCAGGAAGATAGTTCATTATTGCAGATTCTCAACTCGTGGTACAGTAGCCAGGATGATAACAGTAGAAAGGATGCATTAGAGAGCACGAAGAACACGTTGGATTGTTCTGCACCAACTGAATTTGGTGCCAAGACTGAAGGTCCAAGTTTAAACCACCCAAGGAAGAAGAAACCTAGCAAGAGCTATTCGTTTGTCTCTGAACAACCTGGGGATCATAAGGATATACTAGTCGACGGTATATTGGATAGCTTGAAAAAGTCAAGCGAGAAGTCTGGTGAGTCGAGCGTATCAGGCTGAATTATATATGGAGGATGATGCGGGGAATTTCGTGCGGGGGAGTCCAAATTATCAAATAGCTTTAGGAGTATCATTTCGTTAGTTTCTAGTAGAATGGCTGCATTCCTAATAAGTGTTTGTTAATCCCTTCGTCGACCAATACCTAGTTTTTCGTAGATTGATTTGTTGTAGTTGCTAATGATGTATTTGATTCAGAGGGGATTTATTTAGTCGATCACAAATTTATTATGAACAGGGCTTGGCTTATTGTTGTTTGATTTGGACGTAGAGAGGGAGGAACAGAAGGTAAGACACAAAGCTTAGGGATGGCAACGGGCCACGGACAATGACGGGTTGGGACATTTTGTCATTCTTAACCAAGCTTTTAGGATGTTCTATTAGCAATAGGATGCTTTAGGTCCTGATTTGTATTTGTGACGAAAGTGTAAACAGCAGAATATAATAGAAATCAAGACTCTCTTAGTCAATAAGAATGTCAAAAAAGTTATTTTAGCGAAATTGCAAATCAGACCCGAATTACAGAAAAATAATAGAAACGAGGTGATTCTAGAGAAAGTAAAAAAGTGTCCATTTTCAATATTCTTTATCAAACATGCGAGGACCTCACAAGGCATATCCCGGCGAGGAAATAGTGGAAGATGGCCTGATGACTCGGCTATCTTTCCACAATAGCCATTGACCAAGTAAAAAAAAAGATAAAATAAAAAAAATTGTTAAAAATTTTAAAAAAAAGAAAAATTCAAATTTACCCTTATTCATTTCTTGAGAGAGAAGGGACCACCACCAACCAGACGACCGGATTCTCCATTTCTGTTGAAGAATAAGGTGAGCCCTTGAACCACCTTTTAGATCCATTATTTTGCAATTTTTTTTTTTTTTTTTCATTTCTCGAATCATTGTTATGTTAGAAATATTAATTTGTCGGAAAAATGTTTGGTTGATTGTTGGGGAGAAGGGGGATCGCCGCCTTCATTACAGGCGGCGATCGTCGCCAGCGTATGGCCGCCTGCTGCGATTTTGGATTGAACAGGCCACCTGCTCAAATCTGCATCCGTATGGATCCAGAAACTGGATCCCATTAATTGCTTCAATGCACATTTTTTAGCCTTCCAGGTCTTTTAATAGCTCCAAACAACCTCATGATCCCGACGTGTGTCGTTGATGATATCCGCGAGTTTGTAAATAGTCCGTGAGTCCTGAAACCTATACATTATCTATCGCCCAATAAACCATGATCGAATTTGCCTGTGATCATTTTGACAAATACTCACTTTGCAAGTGTATTCTTGCGCATACTTGCGAACTACAAAGCACTCATTTGTTTCCATCTTGGTCGAACTCAAACGCCAACTGCAATTATTGTCCACACTAATAATTGTGTACGTAGATTTGTTTGATTTTTTAACTTTGAATTCAAAGTTATGTTTTATTGCAATCTTGTGCACAGCTTCCTGCAAATCTCTTTTCGATTGGAACAGTTGATCCACATACAAATCTTCCTCTTCAGGAACCATACACGAACAATTAGAAGAGTGTATGCTCGGCCCAGCATGTGAACTCCCACCAGACTCATGCCTCT
Source organism: Osmanthus fragrans (assembly GCA_019395295.1). NCBI lineage: Eukaryota > Viridiplantae > Streptophyta > Magnoliopsida > Lamiales > Oleaceae > Osmanthus > Osmanthus fragrans. Next base: position 25,732,448 of record CM033354.1, read on the forward strand.
GTCTGGATAAAGCAAGCAAATCATCATTCGTAAATTGCCTTCCAAACTTGTTGTCTCGAATTTCATCTTAAATTATGTGTGTAACAGTAAGACCGTGGTGAGTAGCAACTGTCTGAGGAATAACCACATTGTCCTCACAAACAGTCTCAACTGTATCCCAAAAATCATTTACATTACGATCCTCTCCATCGGAGATTTCGTGATCACCCTCGAAGACATTCTTTCTCGATAAAGTTGCACAAATAGGACTCAAATTTTGGCCTTAGTTCAATGAAAATGATGCTTCATTTGCACTTCAGAAGTAACTTTCAAAGGCTGAATGCTTCTGAAATAAAAATGCAAATTCCATATCGTGCTGAGAGGGATCAACGTTAAGCATGTTTTGTATTTCTTAATACATTTTCGTAAACGATGTATCCTTTGTTATCAATATTGCACTAACCTCATTTCCTTCATTCGTCCATTTTCATTCTTTTGAAATTCACCGAAATAACAAATTGGGACACATGCATATGGTACCGCCATATTTGCATTGTGAATATATATATATATATATATATATATATATATATATATGTTAGTCTAGGAAAATGGGGGGAAATAAAAAAAAAAAGTCATCCAAACAAGCGGATCTAGATAGGCGGATCCGCCTGTCTGGATCCGGATCCAGACAACAATTTTTTTCCTTTTTTTTTTAAAGTCTAGATCTGTTTGTTTCAAAAAAATTATAGATTCAGTCGTCCTCATGGATTTTTTTTTAACGATCTAACATGCTTCAAAAAATTATAGATACAGATTGTAAAAATTTATTTGTCATAAAATAACGATTCAATTTTTTAATTTGACTAAAATAAAATTAAAAATACGTAAATATACTTACCAATTCTGAGTGATTGCTATAAAAAAAATATTTTCTTCTTCAACCTTTAATAATTTTCTGCCTTTTCACGTTCGAAGCAGATGAAAAATAGAAAGATTTTTATCTGTGTTGGGAGTAAACAGATACAGAAAGTGTTTTGGTTTTGAAATTTTAAGTGGGAAATGTTTGAATTTATTTGTAATTTAAAATGGGTATTTTTGTCTTTTAAACATTAACCTATTTTTGTAATTATATAAGATATACAAGGGCAGTAACGTCATTTTAACATTAAATGGCCATTATGATAAATGGTAAAATTTTCTTGGTCAATGTGATGAATGGCATCTTTGACTTGACCTTTTTTAAAAGTACCCTTACGCCGGCCCAGTAGGAAAGTATAGTGTGTAATAAGGGGAAAAGTGAAAATTACACCCACCATGTCTTTCAACTTCCAATTCTAAGAATTAAGATTAAGAATTATTTAGACAAAAATCAGGTCATAATTTATTTTTAATACTAGTAATGTAATTATTTAATTTTTTTCCAAATCACACAGTACCCTCATCTCCCTTCAACTCTTCGGCGCCGACCAACACCTTCCCTCATCTCCGGTGCTAGTCAAGTCCTTCAGCCTCGCATAGCATCGTTGCTCGGTGTCATGCACAGCATCGCGATCTATTTTCTTCATCTGCATCTGTGTTTCTCAATTTGCGTTGGTGCAATATATTTTGTCATCTCCTCTATTTTCTATTCATCTGTTTGGTGTGGTGTGGTGTGGTGTTGATGGCTATAGTGTAGTAGAGATGAACGAGATGGTGGATTTGCGTTGGTGGTTGTGATTGTTGATATAGGCTCTAGTAGTGGTGCGATGGTGGCGACAATGGGTTTGGGAATTTTTTGGTGGTTGTCGTGAAGATTGAGGAGATGGTGGATTTGAGAAGGTGATGGTGGTGTAGACATTAATGGTGGCAATAGTTCTAGTGGTGTAGGTAGTGGTGGTGCTGGTCTTAGTGGTGGAGGGGTGGGATCGGATAAAGGGTGTCTGTGATCAATTATTTGATTGATTGTGATTAATAAATAATATGTAATCGATAAAATAGATAATTTATGATCAATAAAAATATATATATAACTTAAAAAAATATGAAATTACGACTAAATTTGTACTTGTGACTCACAATTTGTTAGATTGTGACAAATTAATTTGATAATTTATAATCAAGAAACAACTTGTGACCAATTAATTTAATAATTTGTGACTTATGAAATTTGTGATATATGACCTATTAATTTGATAATTTGTGATCAACAAATAAATTGTGACCTATAAAATTTGTGATTTTGTGATAAAAATAATGTGCGACCAATTAATTTAATAAATTGTGACTGATAAATAAGTTTTGACTTGTGAATTTGTGACTGTGATATTTTCTGATTGTGACTAGTAAGTAATTATTATCATAATATATTTAATAAATAAAATATTTTAATTATTATTTTTAATTAATAAAATTTAATTATAATCTGATTTTTGAAGTTTTAAAACATTTTTGTTAATTTTGAAATTGTATCTTCTAACCACCTTAAATGTGTATTGTTCCCAAAGGAAATTTTAGCCTAGATCCATGATGTAATCAAAAAGAATAAAAATTTAGCTCAGCCTAAAAAAATAATCTTAGCCCAATTAACTTCATTCCCAACCCAAGCTCAACGTTCAATTATCCAAATTTAGTTTAAGACTCTACAACAATTACATATTTATTTTATTCACAATCATGATACGCAAATAACTTGTTCTCAAATTAGATATTTTGTTTCATACTAGTGAAGGCACGTGCGATGCACGTGCATGCGTTCTTCTCCTTGTGCATATTAGCGTTGGGACTGCATATGTATACTACAATAAATAGATGAAAATAAAGTCATGAATGACATGTAAGTGAAGAAGAAATTCCTGTTACAAAAAGAAAAAGAAAGCATTTTCAATACTATAAGTACTTAAAACTGAAATATTTGTATATAGAGGACAGGCGAAATAGGAAACTGCTGGTAGAAATAAAGAAACTAACAGAGTAAATATTGAAGCACACAAAATATACTTGTTACACGATGAGTATTTTCCTCCCAAAACTATTACTTTTCCACCAAAAGGTAAATTGCAATCGTTAATATCTCGCAGAACTTTATCTAAAGCTTCTATGGTGAAACAATTTACCATACGAGCTTCATCCCATATAATTAGTTTTGTCATTCGTAAAAATAGGTCTATGGGATGAAGCTTTACATCAAGACCAAACTAAAATAAAAATAAAAAACTTGAGGTTCCAGAAATTTTGTGGTGATGATGCTAGTGTGAGGGTCAAAAACCCTGCTGAGTAACACTACATAAAGCAGATGCTCTTGGATGCCCCTATAATAGTTCTTGCAAGAAATGCTGCTTAGTAAAGAGTATGAGCTATCTAACCAGAAAATAACTGGTAGCTACATTTTTTTTTCTTTTTTTGAGAAGTATATGTAGATAAGAGTCCCAATCTTAAAAATCGTGCAAGAAATTGTACTTGAAGATGTTTATTTTCTACATAATTATACCTTCATATTTTAAAATTGTATAAAATGCATGGAAACAGTAATGATGGCCTCAGTTTTAGATGGTAAAAGGCATCTGAGACATTTCCATACAGGACATAAGTTTAGTGCACAAAAACACATTGCTAATATTGGATAACAGGTAGCAATAAAGTTTATAAGAAAGCAAATTTATAAACACGTGACAACCTCAAACTGTTTTGAATCATTACCAGTTGTTGCAATGCCCTTTCTTGCCGGAATTGATGATCAACAAACTTAAGCCCCGAGCCCTCAAACTTTTCGCCTGAATTTTCTACCTCTCCTAAGCTCTTCCTTGTTGCCTTTATTTGTGCATATATTGCATCTCTCAGGCATCGAAATTGCTTCGATATTGTCTTTAAAGCAAGTTGAGCGTATGGTTTAGCTGAGCCAATTCTTGCTGTCATCTCAAATGACGCCACTACAATTTTCATTTGTTGATGGTATTGTTTGTATCTCAGCTCAACCTAAAATTTTAATTAATTAAGTAAAATGAATAAATAAATAAACAATAAGATCAGCATGATTAAACTTTTAATTTTCTTGTACTATATATTTTGGATCTTTATGCATTCAATGACATGGTCCCATATTCGTGAAATCAATCAGTTTTTGGAGAGGGCCAATGCATAGTGACCTGAACCCACCAAACTTGGTGCTTAAATACGCCGAATTTTGCACGGCCAGCCTAAAGGAAACTCAATACGACCCATCTGTGCTAAAACTCTCTCCTGAACCTCCATTTTCCTCTTCTGAATCTCCTCTTCCTTAGCCATGAAAGTTGACAGAGCAGACCTGCCATTTCCTCATCTTCCTTGGTTAAAGCACCACTCAAACTCAGGCTTTCTGAAATCAGCAGAACAAGAAGAACACACATTGGATCATGAGACAAAACAAGTCATTACTACAAATCCAGATTCTAGGCAAAAGACAAATCAATCAAGGACATTGGATCCGAAAACCAAAATTTTGTTTCAATGATCACATTTAAATTGAATTATCGGAAGCAAATGAAATGAAAATACAACTACAAGGTTCAACATTCCATTTTGAAGAACTAAAAAAACAATGAAATCAAATATGAACATTTCCATGATTATGTTTGGATGATACCACACATATAATGTTTACAAATAACAATGAGAGGGACTCCTGTCTTGAGAACTAAAATCCAGCAACAACAATAGAGAGTGAGCAAAGATTTGGCCAAAAATAATATAATACCTATCTAGCATCACATTAATTCAAACACTCAAAAATACCTTTGGTTCCAAATACAACAAGTCCTTCTTCATCATTCTTGCTGAATATCATCTACATAAACCGAAAAAAAGGATATTAGAAGTGAAGCTAAAGATTCAGTAGATTGATCTTCGCTAAAATTAATTACCAAAAGAAACATAAGGGAATTTTCGTCATCCCCTTTTGATACGTAAGTGTTCACCTCCTTACCAAACGTGTTAAAAGAATGCTGTGTGAAACTTACAATTGGAGGTCACTGAGCTTTGAAAGCAGAAACTTAGTCGCCTTTTCAATATCCTTCTCTAATTGTGCTTGCTTCTCTGTATCGAGCTTTGGTGTTAACAGTGCGCAACCAATTGCGTTTTGTCAAAAGGGGGTTGCTCCTGTATTTAATAACCAGGTTAAAAGATATAAAATTCTGCAAATAGAATTCCGTCATATAATACACATTATGCGTTGGAATCAGGACAATGACAATAATTATTTCATAAGTTTGTCATTTTGCTCACCCTTTGACCGTCATGATGTTCATCCTCCTTGTCTCACTTGTAATCCTCCTAAAAAAGCAAAAATCGGGAAAAAAAAAAAAAAAAGGTGTTTATTATTATTAGAGCACAAGCCTAAAGGTAATTCTAGAAACACACTTCATCATCATTTTTGTTTTAAAAAATCAAATCCTTATGTATCACATCAAAAGCTCCATGGTCCTTCCCAATGTGTCCATTAATGTCTATCCTTCAGGTACTCACTAACACCTCCATATTCTCCCAAAATTTCGATTTAATCCAATTTCCTAATCTCATTTGTCTAACCAAGAATGCCCCATGAATATCCGACAGAAACTGCTTCTAGAGACATCGATGGTTCTAAATCGTGTAACAAGTGCATGATACACAAACAGAGCATTATCTTTTATTTATAATTGCTTCAAGATAATAGTGTAAAATTTCATTTTTAAAGAGTTACATCAACTTTCATAATAAAAATTAGAAGCAAGAAAACATCATTGATCATAGTGTCGAACCTTAATGTAATTGTCTGGCCACCACCAACAAAAAGATTGTGTTAATGTTATGTACTTCTTGATAAAGATAAATTGAAGACATGGCACATTATACCTTTAATACAGACGACACTAACGGCGAAACTCGGGGTCATCAGCACATACGACAATTATTTTGTCATCCTTTTCAACCTGTAGCCCAATTTAGTGGAAAAATTATTGTTCAAACCGAATGAAAGCAGTTCCAAATTTACATGGGAGAAGAATAAAACTACCAACTTTAAGACTACTACAGATTTCTAAGATTATAAAAACACTAAAAAAGTCAACAATATGATGATTATAGATCTCTTTGAAAGGGTAAGACTACCACAAATTTCTAAGATTATAGAAACACTAAAAAAACAATATGATGATTATAGATCTCTTCGAAAGGGTATGGTTATAACAAGTACATTCTATCAATATTATCGCAAAATTAAAGTAGATTGAGATATCCAATAGTTAAACACCAAACTGAGGACCAGGCATTTGAAGTACATATATTTCTTAAGGATTAAGTAATTTCATTATTCATGGCAAATAGATGAAATAATTAGTAGTGCCACTGGTTTTGTCAAGCTCATATTTAACTTTGCTGCCTTTTCCAATTTCAATCACCTGCCATGTAAGTTGGGATCAATATATGAAATTATGAATTAACTGGTTTAATTGTTTCACCACAGTAAAGTTTAGATATGTTCTCACCAAAATATAAATGAATAAAATATAAAATTTGACTCCATTTGAGTAACAAGAAGTTTCCATTCTTATTTTTTTCATTGCTTTATATTTGTAGGAGACAAAAATGGGGATTTAGTACTGTGCTTGGTGGAAATTTGTTATCTTAGTACAGCTTATTTTAGTCAATGTCAGCTTTCTTTTTACTACTCTGCTTTACCTTTTTGGTGTCCATTGGATTTTCATGCTTAATTTTCTAAAAAAATCACGTCTTTCTCCATTATCTTTTTCCTTCGAAGAGTCTCTATTTGGGTTCTGAAAAGAAAGAAAATAGGCAAAGCGTCATTGATCATGTCTAAATCATGTGGAGTAGACACTATTAAAGAGTATCAATAAAAAAAAATAAAGTTCAAATCTTATGAATTGAACTCTTTAAATCCAAGAGTTTTTCCCTCACTCTGACAATTTCATCAAAAAATCATCAAATTGTCCGGGGATATTCTTAGTACCGGGTGGATTGCACAACATTAGACAGCACTAATAAAAAGAAAATAAAATCTTATTCACTATAATTTCTCACCTTGTCTGATACTTTGTATGGTAATGTAGAGAATGCACAAGACTTGGAGTAAAGAAAGAAAAACTAAAATGAACTTTACAACCATCCAACTATGGATACTCTAAGGGTGTGTTTGATAGAAAGATGAAAAATGAATGGCAAATAAAATATTTGGCAGGGAAGTGATTTGCCTAGAATTTGTTTTAGAGGGAATTGTATTAATGGTGTTTGATTGGTATAATTTTCCACCTAATCCGTTTGGCTTTGTTTTTCATGCAAATGATTATTTTTTGGGATAATTTTTTTACAATCTGTATTAAAATTTGTTTGGATTGTCAAAAAGTAAAAAAAAAAATTTTAAAAAATATTTTCATAAAATTTTTATGTTTGTTTGGCTATGTTTTTCATGCAAATTGTCAATTAAATGGATAAATTTTTTTACCATTGAATTTAGAATATATTTCCATTGCCAAAAAGTAAAAAGAAAAAAAAACACCCAACAAGGTGGAAAATAATTTCCCACCAAAATCATAAGAAAATATTTTCCTGCTTTTGTGCTTCAAGGGATTGTACATTAGAAATTGATGGCAAACATTTTTCAAGGCAAATTTGGCGAATCAAACAGTCAAAAGTAGGAACTAGGAAAATATTTTCCTAGTTCCATGGCAAATTACATGTATCAAACACAGCCTAATTGTTTTCTCTCTTCTACCAAATACTGAGTGGAGCTTCTAAATTATCTACCTATAGTTGTATAAAATCCAAAAGCGTTTTCCTCCCTTTTTATCGTAAGAAACCCTGACGCAGCCAATTATATTTTTAGAACTCAATCCTAATGGATAAAAAAAATGCCCTAACAGATGATATGCTTTGGGGCAAAAGATGAACACAAGTAAAAGATTAACGCATAAGAAGCAGACAAAAACATCAAAATGAGGTAGTGGGGTGTAGATTTTGATTCGTAAATAGGAAGACCCGTGGCCTCGTCCTTAATCTTTGCATGTTTCAATCAATTCGATCTAACGACGCTGTCGGAGAGGAAGCTGAAATCGGGTAAAAGGAATAGAGGATTTTTGCTAGGTTTTTTAACATATGAATGAATGAAAGAATAGACAATAAATGGATTTTTGCTAGGAATCGAGAAGAATGAAGGGGAATAGACGCAGAAGACTCTAGAAATGGCCAGAGAGAGAGAAAGACATAACCTAGAGGAAAAAAAAAAGGAAAGGGGATAACCATAGTTTCTACAGTAACAAATATGTCCACTCTTTTTATATATGTAGGATATATTTAATTAAGTTTAAAATGTTCACTTATAATTATTAGTTTATTATATAACAAATATTTTTTTCCACTGGTTTTAGAATAAATGTGCTGGTATAAAAGACTTGTACTCACTTCGAATAATATTTCAAGACTAGAGACATACAATTTATTTTTTATTGTATTTCTAACAAAATTTTGTAATTGTTTAAAATGATCAATTGTCGAAATTTTTTGGGTCTTATGTTCAGAAGAATGCTCTATAGGTAATTTCTTAATTTTTGATTGATGGGTATATATCATTTGCGCATACTTATCATGCTTTCGTCACTTTACATTTTGTAAGGATGACGTTGATTCCCCGTGACAAGGAAAACTACAGAGATGTAATATAACATCTTATGGTTGAAATCTATATTTGTATTTGGTTGAGCTTCTGACCCACTTTATCATGAGTGTCATACGCTTAACCTTTTGAATTAAATCTCGTGTGACATAGAACATTTTTTATGGTATAAGTTCATTAAAAAATATTTAAATTTCAACCAACCCAAATATATATTTCTAGCTCTGCCCCTGTCCAAATGCTCTGGAGTGAAAGACAAAGTTGAGTAAGCACTAATAAGCAGCCCAACTTACAAAAAAATTGCATTTTTATAGACATAAGATTTCAAGATGTTGGATTATTTCCTCTTATGAAGAGGAGAGCCCATGTTTGTGTGCTAACCCTAATGATGAATTTAACTACAAGGACATTGGAGAAAATACGAGTCTAACCTATTTTTGAAAAGAAAGGAAAAATAGTTTTTTTTTCTACGCCCATATTTAATCAAATTTACCATCCCGAGACGTCCATCGTCCAATCAAGCTGAAATTTGGAAGAGAGGTTCACAAGACATAGAGCTATAATCTGAACGGTGGAGATCGGATTTTGAGTTCAGGAACATTGGTTAATGTGTGTAAACAGTGACTTGTTTCTTCTTCTTTTTGGGTATATTTCCTATTTTCATATTGTTTTGTCGAGAATGTTGTTATTTTGAAGAAATATACGTTTTACTCTCTAGTTGTGATTAGAGAAGACTTATTGTATTCTCTTTTTTTATTGACAGTAGAGGTTTTGACTGGACTGGTCCCGTGATTTTTATCCCTCACATCAAGGAAGTTTTTTCACGTTAAATAATTGTTTGTATTCTTGTGGTTTGGTGTGATTGATTTCTTTAGAATATTTTCAGTATATACGATTATCAAAGACTCAAAAATGACGTTTTACTTATTTGTTTTTGGAAGAAAAATTATTCAGCTATTTATTTATTTACATCTCTCGTGACACAAGACACTATCTACTTGTCTTTGTGCTATATGCCATATGGTATATATTATGTTATACTAAAATTGGATGTTTGTTTTTGTTTGTCTATTGTCTATGCCCGCACTTGAAAATTTTGTATTACGTCTCTAAAATCCAACCACAAATCATATTAAAACTGTTTCATGAATTATAAGCACCGTAAACAATTAGTGAATAGTTTGGCACACAATATTAAATTGAGTAATAAGTAACTTAATCATATCTACTATTTAGTGCAAATAATATCTAGATTAAATTAATTTCAGTAGTTTTACCTCCTTTAATAAATAAGAGGCAGGACATGGCCACATGGGGCAGGGGTGGGGACGACAAAAAAATTTGTCCTCGACTTGCCTCACATTGAATATGACAGCAATGGGAAAACATGGCTCCCTCCTCAATTCTTGAAACGTGTCATCAATTTTTTTTAAATATAATAAAAAATATTGAATAATAATTATACAAAATAGTAAGGAGATATTTTAATAGTTGCTATCCCTAACAGATAGTGATGTCAAACGAGTTGAGAGGCTCGTAGGTTTAGCCGTTTGGCTCGTTAAAACTCGACTCGTGGAAGGCTCGAGCTCGTCAAATGATGAGCCCGAGTCGAACGAGTAGGCCCATTTGGCGAGCCGAACCATCTTAGCTCACTAACGGACGAGGGACTTGTCACTTTGACGAGCCAATCTCGTGGGTAGATGGGTTAAGTCGGCTTAGATCGGCCCATTGTCAGGGGCGAATCCAGCTTTCAGGTCTAGCTAGGGCGGGACTTTGACCGTTGACCAAATTCCGAAATTCCTAATTTCGTAAACCTAAATTCCCTAAACCAAATTCCCAAATCCTTAATTCCTAAATCCCTAAACCATAAACCCTAATTCATAACCATAAACAGTAAATTCATAATTCATAATGCATCAAGAGGAATTCATAAATCATAAACAAAAATCCAAAGAAACAGACACAGCAACACGTCAACACACTCAGCCTGAACCACAGGCATAGACGCACAGCAAGGTAGGCAATTAGGTTAGCAACACATTACCAGTTTATCGACAGACGACAGCCAGCACTGGCAGTCGCAGAGGCAGTCGACAGTCCCAATGGCTCGAAGTCGAAGTCCCACAGGCCACACCCACAGGCTCACAGTCACGGCATCCAACTCCAATCTCCTCTCCAACTTCCAAACTCCAATCGCAGGTCTCCCATCTCCAGTCCACCGTGACACCGTCCACGAACGACTCCACTACCACCTGTCCAGTCCAGTCCAGTCCAGTCCACGAACGACTCCACTACCACTGTCGCACGACTCACACACATGAGACACACACTCAACAAATTTTCAGTTTCCACCACAATCGGCCATCACGATTCACGAGTTCACTCATAAGTATGAATAAAGCACAATTTTCACAAACTATTATTGGGATTGGAGGGAGAGTGACCCAGAAGCTGAGAATAAAAAGTTAAAACACTGTAAATACACACTTGTGAGTGAGTGAGGCTGTGACTTGCTTCGCGGCTGCTGTTGGGCCGTCCGTCGAGTCATCGGCCAACAATTTCTCCCCCTCGTGGTCGGTCGTGAGTCGTCTCCTCCTCTCCAGTCCCTCTCCAATCTCCCGCAATTCGTAAATGGTAACCTAGACTAACACACAAAGACCAATTATGTATATGGGTTATACCGAAAATACGTCCATCTCTTGGGCCATTCTACTTGGGCCTCTTTTAAATAAGGTCCAATTTAAAGGTAAGAAAAAAAAAAGGCCCAAACCTCAACTCTGTTTCAGCTGTACTGTAGCGTCGTCTTCTCCAGCTTTCCTGATTCCTCTGGCTCGTTTCTTCCCGGCGGAGTCCTAACTTCCAGAAGACTCCGACGAATCCAGCACGAGCGACCGCTCTAGCTCGCCAGATGCTGGATTCGCCCCTACCCATTGTCATCCCTACTAACATGACTAACAATAGCCCTTGCAACAATTTGAGTTTTATTTGGATTTATATAGAAATTTTTTAACATATATAAAATTAATACATATTTTGTCCCTTCAGTATTTTTCTTTTGTCCCTAAAAATCTAGTCCTACCACTAAATTATATCGATGACATTCAACGTCAGATTTTAGGGCATCGCTAATAGGTTTTACCATCGTTGATATCACATCATTTGTTGAAGGTGAGAATATATTATTAATTTCTTACTCCATCATTCGATTAAAGGATACATGGTTTTGGGTATCTTAAAGAAATATAAATCGATTAGAACATTGTTTAGGATTTTGCATTAGAAAAACCTAGAAGGTAAGAACTTGGGAATGGACCAAGAATTTTTAAAATACTATAGATTAATTAAATATCACAATTCCAACTAAATATTCTATCGCGAGATTTTATTGAAACGGCCGGCTTGCATCTCCAATTTATAAATAAGGCCTTGACCAATGAGACCCCTTTTTTCGACTATAACAACTTAAAATGAACAGATACACGATTTCACGACAATTGGAAAGTTTGACTGTATCATAGTTATAACTTTCAAGTCAACAATATAGCTTGAGGTTAAAGGGACAACATTTGGTGCCTTCACATGTAATTTCAATTCATATATCTAATTTTGAGAGAACTAAATGCCTTTCAAACTCAATTGCACTTTTTTAAGTCACATAATTTAAGTGACATGTTTTCTTTTTGTAGTGTTCACGTCATGCATGTTTTGAGGTGTTAAAAAAAAAAAAAAAATCTATTGTTGTTTTTGGATTTCAGATAGGAGTTACTATTATCGACTTATTAAAGCTCGACCCATAAACAGCTCAAATTCATATAAAAAAGATTCTGGAATTCAGTCGAACTCAATTTTTCGTTTGGTAAGTCAAACTAAGCCCAAAGTTCTGAGATCTTGGTCAGCCCGTGGAGTTGACCAAGGGCTCGTGGGCTATCTTGACACTGCACAGAGTGGGACCCATGGGTTGACCAGGGGCTGACCTCTTGATCAAGATCAACTAGTTGGCCTGGGCTCGACTCATTGACCAATGGCCCAACTCGTCCAGCAAGATGAACCAAACTTGAGTAGTCAAGGGTCAAGCTAGCTTGCCTCAGCTCATTGTCATTTCTAATTTTAGGAGCCCACTTCTCATTTTTCCCGGTATAACAAATTTAAATTAATGAAAATATGCTTCTACAATGATACTTGGACTGCTTAATCAGGTTGAAATGATAACCTTCATGTCTAATACTAGGCCCTATTTGGTATGGTTAAAAATCGTATTTTTAATATATTTTAATAAAAGTTGATGAAATGTATTGTTAAAAAGTTTTGAATCTCATAAATGTATTACTAAAATTAATCGTTGATTTTGACTTAAATTTTTATTAAGATTTTAATTTACACCAAACAATGACTAAAATTCAAGAATGATAACCCGGGTCACTTTCATCATCACAAAGTCAATTTCATTGAAGATCGATGACCTCATTGCATTATGTTTAAAGATTTAATTTTTTAAAAAAAAAAATTAATTTAAAATTTTGTTTATTTATTAAATGGGGATGCTAGCCGGCAATTGAAAGTAGTCTTGACATATGACATAGTATGCATTAATATATTCTTCCACTTAATTATGATAATTAATTTTGATGAAAAATCACCATCTAAATATCAATCGACGTGACAATCAAGTCTATAAGAAATAAGTATTTCCTTGAGATCAAGAAATAGAGCTTACTAAACTAATAAAAAAAATGAACAATGCTGCCTGTACAAGGCCCTGTGAACATGAGGGCGTGGGTGGGTGAGATTTTTTAGTCACATGAGGCCTACCCCATGTGAGAGGCCTGTACAGGCCTTGTGAAGCAGGGCCCTGTACAGGCAGTATTGTTCTAAAAAAAATTCAAAAATATTTGAACGGTAAATAAAATTTCTTCAGTGCAATAATCTTGTTTTAGAGTTTCTGAATATGCAAAAGTGGTGTTTACAATTTCATGTCGTTGTTCTCCGACCAATGCAGCAAACTATTCTAAACAATGTAAGATAATATGTGCGACACATTTCTCCTTCTATGCTTTCACCCAGGCTTTTCATTCTATTTTATACATATTCGATTAGAAATTTGCCAACTAGCATGTGACTGCATTCATAAATTCTACTTCTAGTTCCCTCACTGACTTTTCATAGTTATACCGCCGAGTTGGTTCTAATTAATTCATCTCTCTTTCATGGCATCATATCTTCCTCTAGCAAGAACTAATGCTAACTCAAGTCTAAGTTGGCGAAGTTCAATGTGGTCAAGTTCTCATGCTACAAAGAACACCAAGGCAACTGCTACCCCTAGTGCATTAGAGAGGGAAAAAAAAAATAAACAAAAAAAGCCAAGTAGGTGCTACTGAAGAAAAAAACTCCAACGGGACGATTCTATATACACATGTGGCATGATCATCCATTTAAATTATGATACCTCAGAACTTGAGCTATACAAAACACAACACATTTGTATCCTAGGTGGTAAGAGAAATAAGCAATGGGTCATGAGATGTCACATTTTGAATTACTTGAGGTTTGAGAAATTGTGATATGAATGGACGATCCTATTATGTATAGGGTTTTATTGTTTTGCCGGGGGGGTTGACCACCCCCCTGACAGAAACCCCACAAATAAGGGGTGGGGGCCGCTCTGTCGGGTGGTGGTCAACTCCCCTGGTGCAGTAGCAAAACCCATTATGTATAATAGAGGACGTCGCACCAAAGCTTCTCTTGCTGTGAAGGTCCGTCTTCATGTTCAAAGTATAATACATTAAATCTTGTAGTGAAATCATTGTTGGTGATCATACTAAAATGAAATTGAAACTTTGATTCTCATTAAAATGAGATTATTTGACCAAAATACATTTTACTACAATGAGTGACGATGAATTAAAAATTTGAAATATGTCAAACACATCTGTCAGATGAACAGGAAAAGCAAAATGCCCATCGAGAAGTGAATGACAAAAATACCATCTTTTGGTCAATTAAAATTATGCAATTACCCTTAACCCCATTGCCCTAGAATTCTCCCCATTCAAGGGAAAAAAAGGAACATAATGTACTATTTATCAATAAAAGGAAGTCAGATGGGTGTGTGTGTGTGTATATATATGAAAAACAAAAGACGTCACCCAACGAATTTTTTCGAAATTTCATTTTAGGATTATGCTACATGATCCGCATGGATGACCGTGGAGATGACATGCCACACACACATGAAAGGCGACATTTTTAAATTGAATAATGACACTTGACCCGCACGGATGACACTGCCCTCACATGTGATACGTGGATCCTGTGCGAATACAATAATCCCAACTCCTACGTATATATGTGGTGTCATTTCCACGATCATCTATGCAGGTCGTGTAGCACGATTGTTTTAAATTTAGGCAGGACCGCATCCCATCTAAGAGCGCAATCGACCAAAGTGTCATCCATGCGGATCGTTTGGCTTAACTCTTCATTTTATTCACTTACTCTTTTTTTTTTGCATTTTACAATCTCATTTTCAACAAATGTGGGACCCCTAGTTTGAATATCATATTTTTTACCGTGTAAACTTTTCAAAAAATTATAATATTTGTTCAAATTTTCATCTCTACTTTTATGGACTCCCCATCACATCCTATAAATCCCACAACCATCTTCCATTCTATTCACCAAATACTTCACCGTTTTTCTCAGCAGATTCTTGACAAATAATGAATTCTCTGTTCTTATTAAGTTACTTTTACAGTAGCTGTATTCTGCTACTTCTGGTTTACCAAGCCAGTAGTTGGGGGCCATTAGATCCCACAAAAGGCTTCATATCTTTACCATTCAACAGATCATATTATCACATTCAGAAACCATATGATGTGCCTGAAAATCAAAGATACAGCTTCAAAAATGGAGTTCACAAGTTATGGGTTTTTGCCACAGACAAACCACACACTATTACAAGCCAAACGAAACCTCGAACCGAGATTGGCATTCAAGTAAGTGATTGAAAACCCTAGTTTGATTCCTATTCATGATGCAAAAGGTCAAGCATTCTATGCTGATATGATTTTGTGATATAACATCAGGACGAAAATATATTGTGTGTAAACATTTTGATTTCTCAACATGAATTTTATCTTTAGGGATACAATTATTCATCGGGAGTTTGGCAATTCGAAGGGCACGCCTACGTGCCATATGGGACGTCTGGCGTATGTATCATGCAAGTGTTCGGGGCAGATCCTCCTCATGCGACCACCGCAATGATCAGAGTCTACAATGGTTCGCTAATGTATTATCAAGAGTCCGTCCTAGTTCCAAGCATCTATAACCGGTGGTTCCGGCTAAATGTTATCCATGATGTTGATGCTAAAAAAGTTAGGGTATATATTGATGGTTTTCTCAAACTAGAAGCACAAGGCCGTGGAGGGACTTCTCACACATTTAAATGTGGTGTTTATGCTCAAATTAATGATTCGTATTATATGGAATCGCGTTGGAAGAACATCAAAATTCTAAAAAAATGTGTTTGAGAATAGACGAACATTACCATATGTATATTCGTATGCGTGATATGTATTTGTACTTGTGTCCATTTCTCCATATGAGTCAGAATAAATATGTATTTGTACTTGTGTCTATTTCTCCGTATGAGTCAGAATAAATATGTTTAAGACAAGTCTCTTTCATATTCAAAATGGATGTTTCCCATTAAAATCGATGATACCTTGTTCTCATTCTATATACATCGTTTTAACATTAATTGATTCTCTAAAATTAAGCTTAAGACAAAGCTAAAAACTATAAATTTCACAAAATTATTAATTCCATATATACCTAATATTAGAGATCTCATATGTTTATTTCATATTTATAAATTGTTTATACATTTCAAGGATGAAGGAATGCACTAGTATTACACATTTATCAATCCATGTGCTTCATTTCCAATTTATACCACATTATTTTTTCAATTCAACGTATCAAACATATCATAAAAGATATATAGAGAAAAAAAAAATCAAACTTGATAAATTCAAATAAAATGAATATTTTTTGAACAATTCTCTGTTAGGGTCATCCAAGGTAGTTGAGTTTGTGCATAAATATAGTGTATTAAAGAAATAAGAGAATGAAAAGAGAAAAATGTAGTCCCAAAATTTTTTAAAAAAAGGGAATAAAATTTGTTTGGAGGCATATCAAACCTCAGCTAGCTAAAAGGCATATAGGAATGAAAGGTATACAATTGTCTTTAAATAAAGTAAGATTCCAAGACATAAGAATCTTGACTATTTGTCTTTGTATTGTCATTTGTATAGTTTTTAATATGTTGACAGTTTGCGTCGATTAAACTAACAATTTCAAAATTCGATTTGACGATTTTTCTGTTCGTTCCTATCTTCACGTGTGTATGTTTAGCAGTGGATATCAGTGGACCATTTCCTTGGCTCGTCGAATTGGCTCATTTCTTACATGTATCAATGAATAGCAGTAAGATAAGACTATGTAGGTGTATATAAACAGGTAGGTCAAACATGATTAGATTATTCAAGTCCAGAAAACTTTAAGCTTGAGTTGCCTAAGATAAAGGTGTGCTTATTGAATTCAAAATGTGGTCATTTCAATATCGTTTAGTTACCTATAAATATAAAATACAGTTGGACTCGACGGTCCACCCAAAATATGGACAACATCTCTAAATCTATTATAATATTATCTATAATTAAGACTTAGTCTTGTTTTTCTTTTTTTTACGATAAAGAGGATTTTTCGTATAAAATTTCTATCTTGATTGGATAATCTCTTCAAGTAACCACGAAAAAAAATGGTTTTTAGCTTTTAGCCATAGTTCATGCTATTTGAGTAAATTTCTTAACAATTTTCTTATTGGGCTCCAAGCAATAGGGCCCAAATTTGAGTTTTATCAAACCTGGGCTTTATGTACATCAGTTCGGCCCACTCATTCGAATCTTTCTTTTTCTTTTTCTTTCTTTTTTCATCTTAACAAAGGGTGTCCCCGGCGTACAATAGCGTTCCCGCCTACAGCAAAAGGATGAGCAAAGAGGATCTGCCGAGGAAGGAGGCTAACGTGCTCCGGGGGCACGAAGGTGCAGTATTGGCTGCCAGGTTTAACCGGAACGGGGAGTATTGCCTGAGCTGCGGCAAAGATCGCACTATACGGCTCTGGAATCCCCACCGTGGATTGCACATCAAGACCTATAAATCTCACGGTCGTGAAGTCCGCGACGTCCATGTCACTCCGTAAGTCCATTTACTGTTAAGCGTCTCATCTAAAAGCTTAATCTTTTGTAATAAAGCTCGCATTACATTTGTTAGATGTTAAATTAATTTAAGCGGTCATTTTGTAGGGATAACTCGAAACTTTGTTCGTGTGGGGGTGACAGACAAGTATTTTATTGGGATGTGGCAACTGGTCGTGTTATACGCAAATTTCGTGGTCATGATAGTGAGGTTGGTTTATTTGTATTTTCGTTGTGTTTAAATTCTTTGGATTGGATTGCATTTGAAATTAAGGGTTTTGAAGTTTGAGGATGCAGAATGGATGTTTAGATGTGACAATATTGGGAACGTTATGGTATAATCAGTGTTCTAAAAGGGGTAATGCGTTGCGATGCGTCGAGGTCGAGAATTAAGAATCACAAGTTTAAGCGTATTAATGCCGAGAATAGACGTCATAATGCGTTTCGTACTTTTAATATTATTTTAAGTTTAATAAATAGATTTTTATATTAAAAAAACAATTTTTTTTATATAAAAATATACACACATTTACTAAAAAAAAAACTGTTCTAAAATGCGCCATCTAGGCGCGCATTATCGCGCCTAGGCGGCGCCTTTTAGAACAAAAATGCATTGTCACGCACATATCACCAATTCGATGCGTTTTCCTCCCGCGTCGCGCCTAGGCAGCGCCTTTTAGAACATGGGCTATAATTCGTTGTATCAGGGAATTCTAAAATTTAAATTTAATGTAAAGTTTATACTAATAATATCTTATATTTTGACACGAGATCAGAATATTGTTTTGATTTGTTAGTGCTGATCAATGAGGATTTAAGTAGTAGAAGTTTTTCATGCAGACTGTTTCTGAAAGAAGATGAAATATGATTGTCTTGTGAGTAGCATAGACTCCGGTGCCTTTGCTCTGTTTAGTGATGCTAAAATCTCTCGTGCTATTATTAGCGTCTTTCTTAAGATTATAAAAAATACTATCTGATGAGATGTGTGTATTTAAATCTCCACAATCTTTTATAACTTTACAATAATTTAACATCGTCTGCTTTTCTTGGATATGAACTGGGATCTTGATTTTCTAATTGTAGTGCAAAACCATTCACGTGGATGCATTATTATTGATTGGTAACTATTGGATATGTAATTACATAAGCTGCAGGAGTGATGGAAATAATAATGTTATTGGCTAATATTGTCGATTGTGATTCTCATGCTATCGTGCACTTTTATCTGGTTATATCTGGTGTTTGTTCTTCAATGAACTCCTTAAGGTTGTTGCATCTGGTGACGTGTGAAGTTCATGCACAGATGAGATAATTGAAGTTTTTAAACAATCCTCCATCTATTTTGCATGCAATCTTTATGGATGTTTTCAAAAAAGGGAACTGGTTCATTTCGAAAATGAAAATCTTTTTTAACATCTTTATTCGAACTATCTTTTCCCTTCTTATGGAACACCAATCATTCCAGTTTTATAAAAATTTTGACGTGTTGCAAGTAATTTTCCCTTTAGTTTTTCGTCTTTTAATACTTTCATTTTTCATTCTTACTAGGTAAATGCTGTAAAGTTTAATGAATATTCATCTGTAGTAGTATCAGCAGGATATGATCGGTCGGTGCGAGCTTGGGACTGCAGATCTCATAGCACTGAACCAATTCAGGTCAATCTCTTTCATTTCGCTTCACATGATGAACATAGGGTAGCACTCTACTATAAATCGTATCTTAATGTTTAATTTTAGACCAGGCATGCTTTGGTAGCCAAAAAGTCAGAATCAGGCCAGTCTGGATGAAAGTTTGTTCATTCAAAGTAGGACATTGAAGAGGCTATCTAGAAATCAGGCACTGTTAATTATTTTTTAATCTTTTGTGAAGCATTAAAATATTGAAGTTCAGTAAATGAGTACAAGTTTGCAGAGTATAAAGATAGTGATGGAAATCAGCTGTCAAGAATTAGGCACTATGGTGTGCAGATTCTTGGATAGACATCTTTTACAGTTTGGTGGTGTTTGCAAAGTATGTTTAGTCCCATCTAAATATAATATCCATTTTGCATACAATATTAACTTTAAATGATGGTCTCATGAACTAAGGTATCATCAAAGTTGAACGTGTAAATCTCCGAAGTTTAAACAGTGAATTAATACATCTCAAGCTTCAAATTTAAAAACAAAAATTTTGCATTTTCGAAAATATTTTCATACTTCCTAATATTAAAAATTGCCATATGAAGAGTAGACCTTACACATAACTCTTTCAGAACCTTAAAAGAATTCCAAAGATATCTAGAAGAACTTGTACTACATAATAGAACTTAAAAACAGCCTCAAGTCTATCCCAATCCCTTCTTTTTGAACAATCTATAAGCCCATGTTTGACAACCATTAAAACAAAACCTTTTTTTCTCAAACTCATTTTCAACCACAGATTCTTACGATAAAAAATTTTGCACGTAAACCCAAATTTTCTTCCACTTTTTAACAATGCATTCTCCAAAATTTCACTATTTTAAAACTCATTTTTCTGAAAAATTCATTTTAATGGTTGTCAAATATAGGGTAAATAATCGTAATTCTCTTATGATAACAAGATCAAATAACAAATTTCATATATATGGATTACGATTATGAAATTTGTTATTTCATCTTGTTATCATACGTAAATTACGATTAAACATGGATTGTTCCCCTGTGTGTGCGGTGGACCTAAGACTGCTTGTAAGTTATACTATAGAATACAAGTCCTAAATATGTTTGGATTTCTTTTAAGGCTCTGAAAGAGTTATGTGTAATTAGATTGTGCCTCTATGAATATTGATTTGTATTTGGATGATTTAATGTTTATTTAGCAATGAAAGAAAATTCTATTGTTTGATGTAGGGTTCCCGCTTTCAAATTTCCCTTAGAAATGTTACTGTCATGTAAGCAAAGTCCTTGATTTTCTTCATGTTATAATTGATGGAATCAAAGTGTTTAAGACATGCCCAAATGATAATTCATTAACTGCATTAGTATGTTTCGGCATTGTACACTGCTTGCTCATATGTGTTGCCCACTTGCCCCCTATTTTACCTTAAACGATGGAACTGGATCTGTCAAAAGATAATGTAACATCAAGTGATTGCCTCGTAATGTGGGTATTACAACCGAGTTTGGGTGGTGTTAGGATACATAGTCATGTGTATTGCACATACAAATCCATATAGAGATTAACATTGCATCATTTATAAACTTGGAACCCTCTAAAAGATATAATCCCCAACTCTCCTAAAATATTATATATGAGTAAAGGAACATGGATTATACGAAAAACAGAAGAAAACTTGAAGCTGCTTCAACCATAATATAAGAATTTCAGAAGATGCTTTTGAATTTAAATGATCATTTTCTTGCAGGCTGACTCTTCTTCCAGCTATTGCCATCAGGATAAAACTTTCAAATTAGAAATTTTTAGTATACAACAAATTTTTTTATTACTACTGCAATATAGAATCCAAACAAGAAGCTCATCCTGGGCTGGGAATCGAGGACTATTTCTATCAATCTTTCCATTCGACATATTAACATTTAAATGGGATTGATGTTTAAATCAAATGTCAAATATAATTTGGCTGGTAATAACGAGAATTAATGTGTCCTGGCTCATAATTGCGTAATGTTATATTTCCCTTGTGAAACTCCGGATGGACAAATTAGTAGTATCTTATTTGCCTTTACCTTTTCTTGGTCTTTTTTCAGTCCTTTAAATGCTTTACTGAATTTCTGAATATTATGCAGATCATTGACACTTTTTCCGATAGTGTAATGTCTGTTTGTTTAACAAACACTGAGATAATTGCTGGAAGTGTTGATGGAACTGTTCGAACTTTTGACATTCGAATTGGTAGGTAAGTACCACTGATAATAATCATCCCTTTCAATTTCAAGAATGCAAAGTTTGAGATTCAAATAGGTAATGCATTTATGCTTGCTCTCTGACACCAAGGAATTACCTTTTGATGATTCTTATTAGAGAAATATCTGACAACTTGGGGCAGCCTGTCAACTGTATCTCTCTTTCAAATGATGCTAACTGTATATTAGCCAGTTGCCTTGATTCTACGCTACGACTTCTTGATCGGTAAATGTTTCTACAAAATTTTATTCCGGAATTTAGTATTGCTTTTACAATTGTTTTAAATGGATTCTTTTGTGTTGACAGGTCTAGTGGCGAGCAATTGCAAGAATACAAAGGCCATACTTGCAAGGTTAGTGTAGAATCCTGGACAGATAACTTGTGATTGTCTTTCCTCTCTTAACATTATTAGTATGTGGATACTTCTTGTTACTACAATCTTCTGCGTTTAATATGGTGATATAACTTGTGATTGTCTTTCCCCTCTTAACATTATTAGTATGTGGATACTTCTTGTTACTACAATCTTCTGCGTTTAATATGGTGATTTCCACTATTTATTTACGCTGCTTGTTTCTTTGACATGGCATGATCAAGACTTAGGCCTGTTTCACAACAGCTTCTTTTTCTTTTTATCTTTCCTCGTGATTTATATAGTATTTTTTGTAATCTCAATGATGATTTTTACTTCTTTTCATTTTTAATTGAATCAGTCTTTTAAGATGGACTGCTGCATAACAAACTCGGATGCCTATGTAACTGGTGGTTCAGAAGATGGCTTCATTTACTTTTGGGATCTGGTTGATGCATCTGTCGTCTCCAGTTTTCGAGCCCACGTTTCAGTGGTAAAATTACTTGATTAACACTGCATTCCCCGAATTCCTGCCTCAAATCATTCATGAGCTTTTTCATCATAATCACCATGAGAGTTGATAAAAAATTTACGTTGTTATTGCTTGATGTGTTTAGTGACATACCAGTACGCAAGTTATTTAGCTGATCTAACATCTGTATGTTTGTGGGTTTAGTCTCTCATTTGACTTTCTACCTGTTAAACTAGTCAACACTTGGGGCTCGAAACTCCAGGTTGTGACTTTTTTTTAGCAAAATGCCTACTATTGGTTGCAAATGGGTGAATTTTAGGGTCAGTTTGCTGAGCATTAGATTTCTTCCCTCTTTCGCCTTCACTTTTTTTTGTGTTTGGGTCTTTGGAAGGGGACGGAGGCTGGATAAGATAAATAACTTGGCGTTTGGAGTTATGTTGTTAGTATTTGTCCTTTTTCAACGTTCTATTGTTTTACGACAGGTAACCAGTGTAAGTTATCACCCCAAGGAAAACTGTATGATCACTGCTTCGGTTGATGGAACAATCCGGGTTTGGACATCCTAAGAAGATGGACTGCAAGATTTTCGAATGCAGATTGCTCTTTATATTCTTGTTTGTCTCAGTTTTCGTGTTCTTCAAATTCATTCAATTATGCGAACCTGTCCACTTGTGTTGATAAACATGCCAAATGAATAACCCATATTCCCTTGTTTTGATTCACCGGCGAATTAGTTGTTGTTGTATAAAGAAGTTTAGACATGAAGTGTGGTATCAGATGTTAGTAATCTACGTAAAAGTTACCTCGAGCAAGTTCAAGTATTTAAATAAATTACTCATTTTTTTTTTCTTTTTTTTCAGCAAATTACGTCGATAATTTACTCAACTTACACCAAATGTTTCTGTTAATTGATCTTTTATTTTGTTTCAGAGTTTAAATTGCGTTTCCATTTGGTTGACTTAAAATTTGTTAGTTATTTTAAAGAAATGTTTGGCATATTACCGGTCTATACGGCTTCTAAGTCAAGCATGATCAAATCAAAGTAGTTGTTTGTAACTTGTAAGTAGAGTGAATCTTTATCTTTTACGTATTTTGTTTTAATTGGTGTGTTTATTCCACAAACACACGGCATGTGGAATATGGTCAATGGAACACCTAAACGGCTAGGACCATGCTTTGTTGCGTGGGCCCACTCACTATTGTGCGGGTATCTGTCATGGGGCTGGTCAACCCTCATGACAAGTTGACTTTATCCAAACGGCTAACTGCTACTACTCACATTTTCTATACTCTAGTCGAAACACACGTATCTTTGTTTGTTTGTAAATCTTCGATTGCAATTGAGTTTTCAGATTTACAAGATCCATTTTATTAAGAAGGTAGTTCAAATCGTTATACGTTGATCAGTGTTTTTTTAATCTCTAATCTTATGTTTGGTTAATATTTATAAAGTATTTATAAATTATCAAATCACTTTTTATTCACACATTTCTTGATATTCATAAGCAATACTAACTTATGTACCAGTCATTTCTATCTATATATGATCAATCGTTTATAAATACTTCTCAAACAAATTGTAACTCGTGGGAAATTTATCTTGCAAAATGGTGATTTGTTTAAGATATCAATATTGGAATGTGACGACTCATTTGAGAGTTGCGGCTTTCAAAACTGTATTAAAACTTGGGATTTCATTTTTAAAAATGAACCATATTAAGGAGCATAACTCAAATGATTATATATTATTAGTATTTCTATATTTAACTGATGTGAAATTTACTCTTAATGACCATCTTTCAAATACTACCGAGGGAATTACTAACTTAAAATTGAAAAATTATAAACAAGTAAAATATATCAGATATAGAGTAGTTCACTTTCAATGCGAGAATTACATCTTCTTGCTAGTGAAAGATTTCGACATAATAAGATGATTACAATCTATCTTTGAACTTATGTATCTGCTTCTTTTTTCGCTCTCTACTATAAATAAAATAAAAAATAAAAAAATGCACATATTAATTCGTGCAATCAAAAGAAAGAGTGAACAATATAATTCTCAAATAAAACAAATTTTCTTCAAGTATAGTTCTACTAATGCTTAAAAAATTACTTTCAAAATAAATAAATAAGAATAATGTTGAATGTATAACATTATTCACACAGCATGGGTAAAGGCCCATGCTGTGGGGTCCGTGATTATTTTAATCACAGGACCCACTCCCAAATGTGAGAGAATTGTATACCGTGATGTGCACGGTGCTATACATGTAGTCTCTTCCAATAAATAAAGCAGGAGTGACAATAATTGAGGAGAAATTTTGAGCTAAAAAAGTAGAGAAACTCGGTAGTTGTAACCACATCAAAACATATGTCAAAGTAGCACTATATCATTGAGTGCATACTACGGAAAAAAATCATTGAGTTCATAGACGACGTATATAGTAAGCATGGATTAATTTGCATGCATTTCATGAAGAATTTTAGACTTGCGTTTAAAACTTAGTTTCCAAGTTTTGTAAAAAGCAAAAGTACAGTGAGATGCACCCATAATTAATCATTCAAAAAGCAAAATTTGAAAAAAGTGGTCGTGAAATGCACCCAAAGTTCAAGTGATGGGACTTTTTTTTTCCCCCTTTTCTTTTCTTCTTTTAGATGGTGGGACGTTTAAAGGGGTCGATTCTTCAATTGTTCTAATATAATACATTTTTGTGCTTCATAGAAGATGGGTGTTAGGTATGTCACGTTTGTTTTGTCTACTCATTTTCAAATTTCAACTTAAATTATGGCGGAAAGAATAAAAAGAAATGGAAAAAGCTTCATGTCCCGGGTTTGGGACAGGGGCGCCAAGTGGCGTGACTTGGCGCCCCCTGTCCCAAACTCGGGACAGGTAACACAATTGAAAAGAAATAAAGTAAGTTAGAATGTTTAGAATTGATAACATTGAACAGTTGAAAAATTAAAATTAAAATTTTGTTGATTGTACAGTATAGTGTTGCTTGAAATCATTTATCAATCCATGGTTATACAGAACTTTAAACTAAGAGGGTGTTCGGTGGGGATTAAAATTAGATTTTTAGTAAATTGTGATAGAAATTTTTAAAATGTGTGGTTAAAAAGTTGTGGGATCCAAGAGAGATGGGATTGATGTTGATTGTTTGACTTTGACTTTTATTAAAATCATATTTTAATTTGAAACAAACAGATCCTGAATAAGGTTAAACATGATGATTGAAAAAAAAAAAATGCAGGCTTGCTTAAGTGTTCTTTTCACGTAACAATTTTGTCAATAAATGTAAAATAGAAATGAACACGATATGATATTTCTAAAAGCCCATTTCGTCTTAATTGTCGAAGATGCAAGGCAAGGCAAGCCAAGGAGAGAATTAAATTGAGTCGAGCTTGACACTCCATGTCTACTCTTATATAACCTTTTTTTTATATATATATTTTATTCTCATCTTTTTTAGACAGATAACTAGGATATAAAATCATTTAAAATTTATATTAGATTTACTGATTATCCAACTGAACATGAGCATGATCGTTTTACTAAAAAGGTATCATTATCTGTTCATGTCTCGATTTGTCATCCTTTAAAAATTTAAATTGTTTGCTACATAACCATTCTCCAGCACACATTCACTCAATAAAATATTCTACATACAAACCAATAAAGTTTTCTTATTTTTTAACCATACATTCTTCAAAAAACAATATTCAATAACTCGTTATTCCCAAATAAATTATATCAAGCAAGCCCTAAGATTAGGGATGACGAAAATCCTATCCCGCCTCACATTGTCCCTTCTTGAATTCCCGAACCATTTAATTTGATTTAATCTTTATACTTTTCTTAAATTGTATTTTAAAAAATAAATAATAATGTAAAAAAATACTTAATTAAAGGTGGAGCTAAATGCAAAAAAATATAATTATCCCATCCCATCCCGCCTCCTAAAAAACTCTAAAGAGACAGGGACAATTATTTAGTAGTTGTTTGAGCGTCATTTTTCCAAAAAAAAAAAAATGTATTTTGTAATAGTATTATGATGGAGAATGTGTGGTTAAAAAAGAAAGAAAAAATTGGAATTGAGTATAATATTATTTTATTGATGAATATGTGATTGAAAATGATGTTAAATCACTATTCAAATATGCATTTTGATAGAAAAATAAAGCTCAAACAAGGGCTTAATTTTGGTCATATCTCGTCCCAACCTAATACCCTTCCTAATTAAGGTAAAGTTTTTAAGATAATTATAATATATTTTTTTATCAATTAGAATTTCTTATTACAACGTTAGAATAAAAATTGCAGTTTCTTTTATGCTATCTCCAATGGAGACACCAAATTGCACCAAAAATTGGTGCAAAATTATGTAACACCAAACTTTGCAAAATTTTGTACCAAATGGTCCAAAGTCAATTTTACCCATTATTTTCATTTCTCAAATAAATTGATTAAAGGTATTTGTGTCATTTGTGTTATATATATTTTTATATAATAAATTATTATTATTATTTTCATTTAAAATCATTTTTAAATGTAGAAAATAATAATTAATTGATTAAACATTGTTCATTTGATGTAAGTTTTGGTATAATGATTGGAAATGAATTTTAATTTGATGTAAAATTTGGCGCAAAATGGTGTAAATTTTGGTGCGGGATTGGAAATCACCTTGGCCCTTTTTAGGAGAGAGAAAAATATTTGTCACATTTTGACAATATTGACAAAATGTCAATTTTATATTTACAATGTCAAATTACCCTTAAAAAAAAGATCATATAAGCTACGGTTGAGAAGTACACAATATTTTAGACAAAATGTTTAAGCTTCTAAAATAAGCGATTAAAGATATATTATTATCCAAAAAAAAAAAAACCTTTCCCGACAGTCTCTTCGTCACTCTTCCTCCAAAATAGTTTGACCTGTCTAAATTGTACAAAATTTGTAGAATACTAGACATAATTGCCTAGAAATATTAACGAGCCGAATCGAGCGGGCTCGCAAGCCTAAACTTTAAACTCAGACTTGGTTAGAGTAAAAATAGTTTGGGTTTTTTTGGTTAGAGTCGAGCCGATTTTTTGCTTGTCAAAAAATTTAAGCTCGGCCCAAGCTTAAAGGTTGGGCTTATTGGGCCGAGCCAGAGCCAACTCACGTTTTTTACTTTTTCTTTTTTAAAAATAAAAAAAAAAAATTGCTGCCTAAAAAAGTCAGCAACAAGCTACAACCTAAAAGGTAGCTTGGGGCTGCCAACAACAGCTGAGCGACACGGTCAACTATGACTTTTTTTGGGTCGAGTCAACAAGTCAAATTGACTCACGTGATTGATTGATATTTTAGACAATTTTTATCAAAATAAATGATTTTCATTATATTTGTGAAATTAGAGCGACCATTTCATAAAATGGATACGAAACAAAATGTGGAGGGTGACCATCTCCTACAATTTATTTCGACCTCATTCTAGAATAAGGAAATGATAAGCTCCATTATTTCTATAGACACGTTGATTGTGTTGATAGACTCACCCGAAAACCAAACGCATTTTCAAGTGAACATCGCACAATTTTCAATGGGTTCCTTCATTAATCCATAGTTATGCGTACGTAAATTTTAATCTATTGTTTTTGTTGAACCGAACATGGACTAAAATGATTACTATTTTTCTTATAAGTTAACATAGAAGTTTTAAAAAATAAATTCTTTATTGGTGAAACGTGAAAATAAGTAACACGAAACTTTCTTCTAGTCTGAGAGCAAAGAAAAGAAATCTCGTGAAGTGCAACTAACTTAGAAGCTTTTAACCTGGTTAAGTGGATTTTCTCATTCAATTCCTTCTAATCACAACCAAGAAAATTGATGATCCAATTATAAGGAGTTAGCAATCGAGGCCCCATTAATTTCGTAACTACAAGTGAAAGTTTTCTCCTAAAAAGGGTCGTCTATTTTTAAAAAAGGTAGAACCTCAACCTTGAGTGTCCTCCACCGTCCTGTCCCTAGAGCACTGTAGATGAGGTAAATCGTGGGATGTCTCAATAGACTAGGGTACAAAAATTGTTATACTGGTACCAAGGGATGTCTATTTTTGCTTAAATGAGTGCTTGCTTGATAAATTTTTTAACATGTCAAACTTCAGTTTCAAACATATTTCATAATTTTTTGTTAAACAACTCCATTACTCAAAATCAACGTAGTAGAAGTACATCTAGTCCCTGTTTTGTGGAAATTAAAATTAGATTTTTAATGAATTTTGACAAAAAAAATGATAGAATGTGAGATTAAAAAGCTATATAATTTATAAATTATGTGATTAAAATTAATTATTAATTATAATTTAGATTAAAATATGGATCATCACCAAACAAGGGCCTAGTAACTCTTTTACCTTTAAATTAATTGACAATAAAAAGTTGTTAAAAGCAACTTTACTCTTTTAATCAAGCCTACTAGTGCATAGAAAAATTCTGTCAGAATTTTGTTAAGATACACTTGGCAGATTTTTGTCAACAATGACTGGAAAAAAAAAAAGAGAGGCTTGGTGTACATCAATGGTACACAACTTTGTACACATCCCTCTCACATGAGAGGGGGCTCGCAAATATTTTAATCACCATAGGCCCCCTCTCATGTGAGAGGGGTGTGTACAATGATGTGCACTATTGATGTACAAGAAGCTTTTTTCAAAAAAAAAATAGACAAACCAACTATAGCAGCATTTGGTGAAATTCTAGCAGACTACTTCCATACAAACAATAAATTCCTTTTCAGCCACTATTTGATCATAAGAATGCATTTTTTAATAGTATATTGATGAGTGATTAAAAAATTTTAAGGGATAGTTCAGTTGGTCAGATTTTGGATTTGCTCCTCAATGGTCACCAGTTCGAGACTTCGAGTCCTCTCAGGACCACTGAGATGAGTATTCGACTGTAAATTTCAGGGCTCCGTGGGATTGGTCGAGGTGCGCGTAAATTGACCCACACATTCACGATCATAAAAAAAAATGTGATTAAAAATAAAGAAATTTTTTGAATTTGTGTGTAATATTATTTTATTTAAAAATGTATAATTGAAATAATGTAAAATCATTATCTAAGAATGTATTTTTTTCAAAAGATAAGGAATCAAACAGGGGGCTTAATTCACCAAAACATCAGTAGGATCTGCTTACGCGGTTTATTTCTCCTCTACGCGTTTTTCTCTATCTCTCTGTCTATATCCCATTGTTTGCTATCATTTCTACTTATCATTCAAAATCCCACTCCAAAAAGAAGTCGTGTATCAAACAAACAAAAAGCAAGACAAGAGAGCCAGTGGGATTCAGTATAAACCAACATCCACCAGCTGGATTGCAAACCCAAAAAGGACCATTTTTTAATTTTTATCTCTGTTTCTCTCTCTACAGATACATATATTATACATACAACTCAAAGCACCAGTCAGCCCAATTATTTTCCACGCACTATAGAATCCTATTCCAGTGGCTTCACTTTGCTTCTTTCTAAAACCTCGTATTACTGGACAAAATTTGCTTGTAGAGAAAACAATATTGTTTAATCGTTAATTAATTATATATTTTTTCAAGAAACCCATTTATCTGTGGGTTTTTCTTAACTATTTTTATCGTTTCTTTCCTACCCTTTGCTTTTTTTAATTGGGAGTTTCTTTTTAATAAATGCTTTTCCCAATGTGGGGATTTGGGGTCGCTCTCAGTTTTTCGAGTTTCAATTTTTAGCTCAAAACTGGGTATTTTTCAGCCATTTTGTATTTTCAAGTTGAATATCGAGGTGAGTTTGTATATTTTGAACAGTTCTCTGTGTGTGTGTGTGGGTTTTTTTTTTTTTTTTTTTTTTTTTTTTTTTTTTTACAAAACTGGATTTCCAGTTGTTTATCTGAGTTAAGCGTAGGAATATTGAGGTTGTTTTTTCTTCTTTCACCAAAAGCTGCTTTTCTTTGTCATTCCAGTTGTTTTTATGCATTGCAAAGTTGAATCTGAGGTGGCATTTTGTGATTTGAAGATTTGGTTTTTGCTCAAAAAAGTATAGTTTTGCTTATTTTGTGAATGGTAATGGACACCGGAGGGAGGCTTATTGCGGGCTCTCACAACAGAAATGAGTTCATTCTTATTAATGCTGATGAAATTGGAAGGGTAAGTCTCTTTAATAATTTTAGTTAATTTTGTTCTAATTTCAGTTTTATCGACATCCATTTCCCACTTTTTATGCTTTAAGATAAGAAGCTTATTTTTTATAATTATTTTTCCTGGGATTAATCATTCATAAGTCGTTCAACTAAATTAAGAGTTTTTAATAATAGTAGAAAAGAGTATATGTATTCTGCATTTGATTCCTTATTTGACTACTTTGAGAGAGGGGTAAAAAAATGTTGATTTTTCTTATTTTGGATATTAGAATGAATGTTTGGCTTGATCTATGTAAAATAATAGTAGACACACAATTGGTGAAAAATGGAATAAATTGCTTTGTTGAATTGGAGGTGCACAGGTTTACTGCCGATTTAGTCCAGCTGTTGTTTCTTTCTCTTCTTAGGTTTTCATTTGATAAAATGGGGAACAAAGTTCATCTGACATTCTTTATGAATTGTGGGTTAATAGATAGAGGCTAATAGATATACATTCTTGGTGTTCATAATTCTTCAGATTAAGTCTGTTAAAGAACTAAGTGGACAAATATGCCAAATTTGTGGGGATGAAGTGGAGATAACTATAGATGGGGAGCCCTTTGTTGCGTGCAATGAATGTGCTTTCCCAGTTTGCAGGACTTGCTATGAGTATGAGAGAAGAGAGGGAAATCAGGCTTGTCCTCAGTGCAAAACCCGATACAAGCGCATCAAAGGCAAGTCTTTATATCCTGTTCCATTCACAAGGTCGATGTAAGTTAACTGTACAAGGTGAATAAACAGTTGATAGATCTCTGCGAACTGCAGGTAGTCCTAGAGTCGAGGGTGATGAGGAAGAGGATGACATCGATGATTTGGAACACGAGTTTGATTATGGGGATATTGAGGCTTTGGGCCATATACAAAGTGCAGGGATGATTCCCACTGTGAGTGGTGGTTATGTTGGTTCGTCTGGCGGCTCAAGACATGATTCGTCTTCCCAGGGTCTTGAAATCCCTCTGTTGACATATGGTGAAGAGGTAATGAAGAGGGTTCTCCCCACCCCCTTTTTCTCTTTTAAATGAACTTGTTATGCAACTTAACATGTGAATTCCTTGTCTTCTTACTACTTTCAGGATGATCAGATTTCTTCTGATCAACATGCAATCATATTACCACCATTTGCCAGTCCTGGCGATAGGATTCATCCGTCACCTTCTGGCACATCAGCACCTTGTAAGTCATTTTGCTCCTTATACCTTTCCTTATCCTAGATTACTTTTAACTTTGCATGCAAGGGTGATGGAAAGTATTTTTGTGTCCTAGTACAATCGAGGCCTATGGTTCCCGAGAAAGACATTGCACTATATGGTTATGGAAGTGTGGCATGGAAGGATCGAATGGAGGAATGGAAGAAGAGGCAAAGTGGAAAACTTCAGGTGGTCAACCATCAAGGAGATATTGATGGTGGAGACTTGGATGGGAATGAATTGGATGCCGACTTGCCTATGTAAGTGACTCTATGCATTCTCTGTGAGCAGTGGTTCTGTTTTTGTTTGGTCATCTGAGTGAAGATACCTAATTATGTCATATATGCAAATTGTTCTTTCCATTCAACAAGAACAGCCAATAAGATGAGAAAAATAACTAAGATGTTTCTTGAATAAAAGTCCTGTCGACACTAGTACAATTGGTGATTGGCATTATTTGCTTCTTAGCTTGTTGATCAAAGGTTTTCAAACTACTTGATGGAGAGGAGATTAGGCTAAGGTTAAAAAGTTTCCGTATAAGTGATTCAGTAAGTTTCAAAATAAATCATTTTTTCGTTGTCAAGAGTTTGGAAATAAGTTACTTATATTGAAACTAAGGTAAGAGTTACTTTTAAAATACATTACTTTTTTTTATTAGTAAGAAAAAATTAACCCCTCGTTTGGCAAAATTTATAAATGATCAAAACTTCATTTTCAAGTTTCAACCTCACAGTCCTCTCGACCCACAAGTTTATCCACTTATCTAGCACTCGTTTCTATCTGTTTATAAATTAAACCATTTATAAATTCTTTCCAAATGGAGGCTAAGTTATCCAAACGTTGGAAACTTAACAAAAACATGCTCATAGTGAAAAAGTTGTCCAGTAAATTACAGAAACATTCTGATGAACATTGAAGCTATAGGAAACATGATGCACAGTAACACAATTGACTAATTTCAATTGAAAATTATTCATGTTCTTACCATGTCTGCGTACTGTTGGCTGAATTTCTCAAGTAATTTGGCTAGAAGGTCCAGCAGATTTGCTATAAAATTCTCTTGTTCCTGTATTAATCACGTGACATGAAGAAGTTGGTTGAGGACACGAAAGCTTATATCATGGGGTGTGCATAAAATGAGGTTACTTTTTTTGTTTTCACCTTCTAGCCTTGGTCTATTTTTGGATTTTTTTTATAGGAAAGACTACTGGCCATGACACTATAATGATATGTCACTTCAACATTAATTAAATCAGTGAAAAATGTTGTGGGGTTTACAAATCATTTTCTAACATAAATATGTCAACAATTTGAGGCATAATGTTCTTCTTTGCTCCCACTTATGTTTCATTTCCATGTATTATGGAATTCCCACTGTAAAATTATTGATTCCAAGACTCGAAATCAAGATCTGCATAATGGACTATTTTGTTGCATTGTCATTTATATTATCTTGATGAAATTAATCGTATGTCTCACTTGTTTATGCAATCATTCCACTTGTTATTCATCTATTAACTTG
Source organism: Osmanthus fragrans (assembly GCA_019395295.1). Taxonomy (NCBI): domain Eukaryota; kingdom Viridiplantae; phylum Streptophyta; class Magnoliopsida; order Lamiales; family Oleaceae; genus Osmanthus; species Osmanthus fragrans. The sequence goes on from CM033354.1 coordinate 25,765,920, forward strand.
AAATATCTCAACAGGATGGATGAAGGAAGACAGCCACTATCAAGGAAATTGCCCATTGCTTCGAGCAAGATAAGCCCATACAGATTGATAATTATTCTCCGCCTTGTGGTTCTTGGCTTTTTTTTCCACTATAGGGTTCTCCATCCAGTTCATGATGCATTTGGCTTGTGGCTGACATCAGTTATTTGTGAAATATGGTTTGCTGTTTCGTGGATTTTTGATCAGTTTCCAAAATGGTATCCAATTGAGCGAGAAACATACCTTGATCGGCTGTCGCTTAGGTACATAAGCCTTATAAACTCAAAACTCAAGTTTCCTAATTTCTCAAGTTGTGAACAGTGATGAGCATGTTAGGCTAAGCTTAGAAGTAAGTCAAACAAACCTGTAGTAGATTTTTGTTTCTGAACATGTTTGGTAACCTTTTCTTTCCTACAAGTAAAAATTAACTGTAACATAGATTTTTGTTTCTGAACATGTTTTGGTTTCTTTTTCTTTCTTATAAGTAAAAATTAACTGTAACATAAGGGATTAGTTTCAAAACATGTAACTTGCTTCATTATTATTTTACTAACACAAAAGTCAAATTTTACTTATTAAATGTTTTAAGCTTGGCGAAACATGTTTTATATGAACTCATACCAGCAGATCTAGGAGCATAAGCGTCAAAAGTTAAGTTAATTAGTAAATAGGTCTTAAAATCAAACATCCTTTAGGATGTAAAATTTGATTGAACCCACTTAATTCTTTGATGACATCATTGCTTTTCTTGTTCAGGTACGAGAGAGAAGGAAGGCCCTCGGGGTTAGCTGACATAGACATCTTTGTCAGCACAGTTGATCCCATGAAAGAACCACCGTTGATTACTGCAAACACGGTTCTTTCCATTCTTGCTGTGGATTATCCTGTTGACAAAGTTGCATGCTATGTGTCAGATGATGGTGCAGCAATGCTTACATTTGAAGCACTTTCGGAGACATCTGAATTTGCTCGGAAATGGGTTCCCTTCTGCAAGAAGTTTAATATTGAACCGAGGGCCCCGGAATGGTATTTTTCTGAGAAGATGGACTATCTGAAAAACAAAATCCATCCTGCCTTTGTGAGGGAAAGGCGTGCAATGAAGGTCTGTCCGTCATCTCTCTCTCTTAATTTCTCGAATAAAATACACGCATCTCACACAAAGAAACATACATACATATCTTTCTGTGAGTGTAAAAGAGATTAATAGCAATTTTGGCTAAGTTTAAGTAAATAAATAATTCTTTTATTGGTCGAAGCTGGAAATAAGCAAGTTATTTTCATGGTAAGAAAAAAGATACTTTCAAATTAAGGAACATTTTTTTTTTTTTTTTTTTTAAAAAAATTTGAACGTAAGAAAAAGTAAGGTACCCAAACATGTTTGAAAACAAGAAGTTACTTTTTTGCAAACTGCCAAACGTGTTTTTCTATTCTAATCTACTGGGGTTGATGACATTTTTTTTCATGGTGCCATTTCTTTGCTCTAATACAGAGAGAATATGAAGAGTTCAAAATTAGGATCAATCGTTTGGTGGCAACAGCACAAAAGGTTCCTGAGGAAGGTTGGACGATGCAGGACGGAACACCTTGGCCAGGAAACAATGTTCGTGACCATCCTGGAATGATCCAGGTGAGAAATGTAGTTCTCATGAACATGCCATCTGCCATTGTTTGACTCATATTTTTGCAATGCAATTTTATTGCATGTATCATGACTTTCCATTTTCAGGACTTGGGTAATATTGTTTTGAATGTTTTGATACTTACATTCCAGAAACAATTCCGGGATCATGTATTACAAGTTCATGTTTGGTCACATTATTGGATAGGATTAGACAACATGGTAAATCAGATTCAAGCTTATTTTTCTTCCTTGATGCATGTTGTCTAGTACTATCCAATCCTTCCGTGATTCAAGTTCATGTTTGGTCACATTATTGGATAGGATTTGACTACCATTATATTTATTTTACAAAAATCCAACAACTCGACTGTCGCATTTTTCTTTCATTTTTCATCTTAACCATTATATTGAGGAAACGTAGAATGTACGACTTTATAAGTCAGTGAATAGAGTGACATATTATGTTCAATTAGCAAGTATACATGGCAGTCGTGGTATAGATAATTTTGTTTTCATGTCTAACTTGTTCACTCTATGGCTGTATTTGTGGTTTAAATTTTCATAAAAGGTTTTTTACAGGTATTCCTTGGTCACGATGGTGTTTGTGATGTCGAAGGTAATGAATTGCCTTGTCTGGTTTATGTTTCCCGTGAAAAAAGGCCTGGTTTTGAGCACCACAAAAAGGCTGGAGCCATGAATGCGCTGGTAAACCTGAGTACCAGAATTCTTTCTAAATCCCCCCACCCAAAAAAACAGATACATCAGCACATCCAGAAAAGAAATTTATTAAATCCTAGGTTTCTTTGCTCTGAACTTTTAGGTGCGGGTTTCGGCCGTCCTATCAAATGCACCTTTCCTTCTGAACGTCGACTGTGATCACTACATAAACAACAGCAAGGCGCTGAGAGAAGCTATGTGTTTTATGATGGATCCCACTTCAGGAAAGAAAGTATGCTACGTGCAGTTTCCTCAAAGATTTGATGGGATTGATCGCCATGATAGATACTCGAATCGAAATGTTGTGTTCTTTGATGTATGTATATTTTTTCTTGTTGCATTGGCTATATTTGCTTTTCTTACTGTCATGCAGAAGTTTACTTTAACTATTTTAAACAGATCAATATGAAGGGCTTGGATGGTTTACAAGGACCAATATATGTTGGGACGGGCTGCATCTTCAGACGGCAAGCTCTTTATGGATATGACGCTCCTGTCAAGAAGAAGCCACCTAGCAAGACCTGTAACTGCTGGCCAAAAAGGTGCTGCTCATTTTGTGGGTCTAGAAAGAACAAGAAAGGAAAAACAAAGAAAGATGAGAAGAAAAGAGTAAAGCACAGAGAAGCATCGAAGCAGATATATGCACTCGAAACCATTGAAGAAGGAATTGAAGGTAAAAATTTTACTTTAGTAAAACTAACTAAATAAATAAGAAAAAATATGGCCTGATAGATGGACAGAACTAAAGTATATAACCATTCCATTACAGAGACGAATTCTGAAAACCCATCTCATGTCTCCCAAGAAAAACTCGAGAAAAGGTTCGGTCAATCTCCAGTATTTGTGGCATCGACTCTACTAGAAGACGGTGGTGTTCCTAAGGCTGCTAGTTCCACAACATTTTTGAAAGAGGCCGTTCATGTCATCAGTTGTGGTTATGAAGATAAGACTGAATGGGGAAAGGAAGTAAGTTATTTAGTGCATGTTTCGTACACAATACTGAAGATAAAGAGAATTGGACAGGACATTATAATAAGCATGATTTTAGCTTCTTTTTCTTTTTCGATACTGTTCAATACTATCCAATATTGAATGTGGGGATAGAAGAATGTGCAGATAAAAATAATGTTTGACCATCTTATAAGCTTGAAAAAGCTTTTCAAACATAATTACAAATTCTCATTACCGTGATGTATGTATTACCTTGTTACCTTTTGAATATTCAAATGCTGAACCAGGTCGGCTGGATATATGGCTCTGTTACGGAAGATATCTTGACAGGATTCAAGATGCATTGCCATGGCTGGCGGTCCGTGTACTGCATCCCTAAAAGGCCGGCATTCAAGGGTTCGGCTCCCATCAACCTCTCAGATCGTCTTCACCAGGTTCTGAGATGGGCTCTTGGATCAGTCGAGATATTTTTTAGCAAACACTGTCCCATCTGGTATGGATATGGAGGTGGATTGAAGTCGTTGGAAAGGTTTTCCTATATAAATTCAGTCGTATATCCCTGGACTTCTATTCCTTTGATTGTATACTGTACATTGCCAGCCATCTGCCTTCTTACAGGGAAATTTATAGTCCCCGAGGTATGCATAGAGATTTGCTACATTTTTTGTAAAAATATATATACCTACATGATTCAGCTAACTTATGATCCAATTTGCAGATAAGTAATTATGCCAGCATTATATTCATTGCCCTATTCATTTCTATTGCTGCAACTGGCATCCTTGAGATGCAGTGGGGTGGTGTTGGAATTGACGACTGGTGGAGAAACGAGCAGTTTTGGGTTATTGGAGGAGTTTCCTCGCACTTTTTTGCTCTCTTACAAGGATTACTCAAGGTTTTGGCTGGTGTCAACACAAATTTCACCGTCACCTCAAAAGGAGGAGACGATGGAGAATTTTCCGAGCTCTACATCTTCAAATGGACATCATTGTTAATTCCCCCTACAACATTGTTGATCATAAATGTAGTCGGGGTGGTGGTTGGAGTCGCAGATGCCATCAACAATGGTTATGATTCTTGGGGTCCATTGTTCGGTAAACTTCTCTTTGCCCTGTGGGTTATTCTTCACCTCTATCCGTTCCTCAAGGGATTGTTTGGTAAGCAAGAGAAAATTCCCACAGTAATTATAATCTGGTCGATTCTGCTGGCTTCAATTTTGACTTTGTTGTGGGTACGAATCAACCCATTTATTTCACGAGATGGACCCGTACTGGAAATATGTGGACTTAACTGCGATGACTGAGATACGGTCAGGCAGCTTACACTTCCGTGGGCTAACGTGGACATTCAAGGTTAGATGAATAGTACACTAGATAAATGTGTAGATATAAATATGTGAGAACTGACTCATTCATATTTTTGAAATGGTTTGATCATTCTTTTGTGGACATACATCATTTTATGTATTTTGGTGCCTTGCATCTATAGGGGAATGCTCCGAGTTATTCCCCCATTAAAAAGGTTGTGTTGAAAACTACACTACTGTTCAGGATGATTATTCTTGTGGATTTGAATGTACGAGTTTCACTTATTACATCTGAGCTTCTCTTGAGCGTGTCATGTAGTGCACTTGAAAGTTTTTGTCAATCGAAAGAGTGATTTGGCTAAGATCGAAATGGTTGGTATTTAGTCAAGTATTGTACCATAACTTGAAAGAGCCAAGCCTGTGACATTTAGCTGCAAATTTTTCCTTGCTCTTGTTGGTTCAACAGTGGTGATATTGTCACTTTTATTAGCAATTTTCGATGAAATCCCACCATATCGGCGAACTCTCTAGTTTGGTTGGTGCTCGATTGTCCTCTTCATCAATTGCTCCATCTATGTCGAATTCGGATATGGATCTTCCTCTTGGAAAACCTGATGGTGTCCAAAACAATTGGACTAATCTACGAGTTTTTGATGTATATATAATATTCATTAATGACAACAGAAACTAAAAGTTTCGTGAATTTTGTATTTTCAGGCTTCTGTTAATGTATTCATTTATCTCCCTTGTGCTACTAACCGAACAATGGAACAACCTAAAGCTCATAAATTCATAATAAACTGGTTTGAAAATGAACTCAAAATACTTATATGCCATAATCTAAATCAATGTGAATTAATATACAATATGTTATAAGGTAAGTGAGATTAATTTGTACCAATGATATTCATCAGTATCATTGCACATTGAGTCATTTTAAATCCGTTTGGCATGGCTTTTGCTTTTGTAGCTTTTGGAGGAAAGCTATGTTAATTTTTGTTTAGAAACTAATTTTCAAAAGAACTTCTTATTCCAAAAGTACTTTTAGGAAAATCACCAACCATACAGAGATTAACTTCCTGTAAGAACTCTTACCAGAAGTACTTTCATAAAATTAGTCAAACGAGTCCAAAAGTAATTTTTTATTTTCAAAAGCTCCTTTTTAATTTTTCAAAAATCATGCCAAACGGACCCTTAATTTATTCATGAGAATCGAATCGAGCTGAATCTTTTTCATTATTAACGTCTGCCAGCTTCTCTATCTTCACATTTGCATCTCGTGGACATGGTCATAGTCGTGTTTTGTTATACAATTTTTTTTTTTTTTTTTTTATTTTTTTTGAAAAAAAACATTCTTAGTGGCACATTCTTAAATGTACAATCCCTAGTCCTATACCATCCATATTGTCATGTATTTTTTTTTATTTTTTTTTTAATCATTCACTTTGTCATTTGCCTTAATTCCACTCCCTTTGTTGCACGAGCTTGAATATATTGCGTATGCTCTCTCTGTGTCTTTTGTCGCAAAGAAAATTCATTGGATCGCGACAAAACACCACACATCAAATCTTCTGCAGTGTATAAAGGTCGAATCAAAGGTAACGATTGAACGATATGATGCTTCTCAATTCAATTATTATTGGCTACTAATTTAAATTTGACAGTTCTTATAATGGTTCAAATTTCATGTGTAATTTTAATTCCGTGGTTTTTTTGCTAGTCTTATATTGGACTCGTTCGATATTTTATGGGATAGTAAGAGCATCTCAAAGAGCCTTTGTGCATGTTAAAGAGTAATTTTTTTTCGTCCACTACAACAATTCATTTTGACTGATCTTTACAATTTGTTTATATGATCGAACCACTTTTTTTCTATTTATCACTCATTTCTATCTATTTATAAATTATATTGCTGATAAACACTTCCCAAACATGTATATTTTTTTTATAAACATTTATTGTTTGTCCTCGTCTTTTATTTAATATACTTTTTCTTATTTACAAATGCCACTTTTATTTAAAAAAATTAAAATAAGGAGTGTGTTGAGGGCTTTATTTTAGCATTCACTCATTAAAATACAATGCATATTACCTTTGAATAGCTCATTGGAGATGCTCTAACAAGGTTAATTATTTGGAAAGTTAAGTTTAAAATAGACTGGAACGCCCTCTAACCTAGACTACGTAGTCAAAGGTTGTATCTTCTAAGACAAAGGACCATTTTATTAATAATTTGAGAGACAGAGTCAATGTCGTGTTAGCACAAATCCAACGTAAGAGAATTTCTATTCAATAAATTCTTTGTTTTTATATCTGCGTTCAGATTACTGTTTTTACGCAGTCTATATGATGATTTACAACTTCATCCAATCTTCCTTGCACCAACACTGCTGTTTCTCTCTCAAAACTATAAAAATACACACAGAGACACAGAGAGATATAGATTGCATTTTTAATGGCTTATTCTAGACCTAAACTTGAATGTGAAAAGGGCTCGCCAGAGTTGGATATTCCGGCAGCAGTAGTGCAGCAGCTCATAATCCAGCTATTCGGAGATGACGACGAGGGAAAAGATGTAAATGATGGAGGTGTTGTTGATGATGGCCAATACTGTAAAATCACATCCTCATCATCCCGGAAAATCTTGCCGGATTTGGAGAGTTGCAAGCCAAGGAAGAAACGACAGTGTCGGAGTATCCATAACCTCTACTTGGCTACCAAGCCAATGAAACGTTTTAGGCTGCAAATTTTTAAAGAATAATGTTAGTGACGTGATTTTAGATCAATAGGATATTAATGTTACGATTGTGCTATGTACATGTATATAATAATTTACATACACATGATATGGTAAAATATGATTGGGTCGAAATTTCTTTTACAAAAAAAAAAAAAAAAAAAAAAAAAACTCTCGACTTTCTTATCTCATCTGGATGTAAACTATTATGTAACTCTATTATATACAAATAACATTATTTTTAATGTTAATTTTCTTGCGTTTCAAATGAGAATTTTAGTGTGTTCATTTTGTGTGTTTCATGAGTAGGACAAATAAATCGGGATTAGGATGAAATGCCAAAAGATTTGTTTCATGAGTAGGACAAATAAATAGGGATTAGGATGAAATACCAAAAGAATGCAAGCCAAAGAAGAAACGACTTTATCGGTGTATCAATAACATCTACTTGGCTACCAAGCCAATGAAACGTTTTAGGTTGCAAATTTATAAAGAATAATGTTAGTAAAAGGAATAGTAGTGGATCCTACGAAAAACGTGATTTTATATCAATAGGGGATTAACGTTAATTTTCTTGCTTTTCGAATTAGAATTTTAGTGTGCTCATTTTGTTTGTTTCATGAGTTGGACGAATAAGTGTATTGAAAGTTCTAGATTCGCTAGATTAGTTTGACCTTACGTGCTGAAATAACACAATTAAAAGTAACGCATCACTTATTAATTGTTTTTAGATGGTTAATCAAACAGTCCAATTATCTTATATTGAATTGTCGCAGTTTGTAATATGAAAGCAATAAATAACATCGTAAATGTTATCGAAGAAATCCAACGTGGGTAAAAATTTCGGGACCAAGCCAGTTACCTCCACTATAGACGACGAATGTTACAGTTAGATGTTGTCTAGCCAACTCCACTAGACTTCCCGATCTACTTCTTATAATCACCAATATACTGCTATTCCCCTACCTTCCCGATCTTATACAATTGTCTATTTCAAGTGGAATTTCAAGAATTACCAATTCTTGTGTTTTTCATGTGCTTGCAATCCACCTCTCATGATGCCCAACTGAGAGAGTACCTTTCTCAAAGTGTTAGAAAATCAGGTGTTTTGGATTATGGAATTTTGATGTTTTCCCAAAACTTGGTTGTCGGAACTCAAGAATAATATGAATTGAATCTTGTGTTGAATGGGTTCTTGGATGATCAAAGAATGTAAAAAATATGATATGAAGTTTATGCTCAATGAACAACCACGCTAAATTCGTCCAATGGCTTGAGTATTTATAGTTATGGATTATTAGATATTATAGGCCGTGTAAAACTTTCCAAGATCGCGAATTAGGGTTTTCCAGATATTACTGTTGCTCGAGCGAAAGATCAGCGACAAGCGAGCGACACATTGTCGCTCGAGGAAAAACCCGACTACAGGCGAGTAACGATGATTCTACTTTTGTCGCTCGAGCAGCTAGCGAAAAATGCAACGACTCTTCTTTGCTTATTTCGGACTCGAACTTTAACCTATCTAACTCATTTATACAATAATTCACTTAACTCAAAGAAGAGTAAAGAATTTTTACAACTTGTGAGTTCCATAAAAAATGTAATTCAAATTAATTATTGACTTTGATTTAATTTTTTATCAAAATTTTAAGTTACACCAAACAGGAGCTAAGGTGCAGCACTCGCTGAAGTCCAATCAATGATCTATCAGAATAAATAAAACAATAGGAAAAAATCTAATTTACCCTCTTAAACATATAGATCGAAGTTGTGTAAATAGCATCGTTATTCTCATTTTTATGTGTTGTATAGATTCTTCTGAGAATGTTTCCCTAGCAATTTGCTGAAATTTTACCATGAACGTAGAAGAAAATTGTGAATACTGACGGGATAGAAGGGGACAAATCTATTTGACACGGAGTTTATTAGTTCCCATACGTCATTCTACAGGTAAATATAAGACTTTAGTTTAGACTAATAACCTATGAAACTTTATCATAATATATTTGTTCTTTGACCATTTCTCTCGGCTTATATTTGGGACTCAAGATGATAAGCAGATATATCCACAAATTGAAGTTTGACGTTGTTATAATGGAGTACAGAGTGTGGATCATACCTTAACAGGTCAGATTTGAGCCAAAACCGAACCAAACCGTCTAGGTCGGTTTAAGCATTTTCTGAAATGAATCGACCCGGTTAGGTAACGGAAACCGACCCAACAGAACCAATTCGGGTTGCCGGTTAAATAAATTCACAAATCCAAGCAGAGGCCAAGAAGGGAGTAACCATCTGGACACCAATATATGGATCTCCACCAACTGGAGTGCCGCCAGCTGAAGGCCTTACGAGGATGAGAAAGTACGACTCAGATGGGAACCTACGAGTTTTATATGTCCTTGGTGTTCAACACAAAGTAGATCAAGGTGTGAAAGCCCCATCTTACCTCAAGAAATACAACTGAACGAAACAAAGAAATCAGCATAATAGAAAACTTGGCGATACTCATCTCCATTACAGAAGTTAACAAGGAATGAAAGCATTACAAAGATATAATTCCATTTTCGTGAGAATATAAGAAATCCGATAACATATGCATGACTTAATTAGGTAAAAATAATCCACTTAAAACTCTGTAATCTAAATATTCTGCCAAATTACATAATCCAGATGGTCCAGAAAACAGTTAAAAAACTCCTGATCATAAATTCAATGTTACTCGTACATGGATTCTATCACTGCGTTGAAGATTAAATTAAACACAAATCCATACCACGTAGTAGCATCACCTGATGTTTCATGACTGATCAGCAGTAGATTGTTTTTAAGCAGTACCTTTAAATTTGGCATCATATTCATATGGTTGCTGCAAAAATAAAGACAATTTCTCATTCAAAAAAAAAAAAAAAAACTACAGTAATTAAACAACTTCAAAATGAGCAAAAAGTGCTGTTAATTGCTAATACAGCAAAGAAATGGGCGGTTAGAAGTGTAGCCCTTTTAACTCAAGATATTTTGTCCACTACACCACTTAAAGACCGGATGACCCGACTTTCAAACAATGAAACGTCTAAATTAATTTTAATCCAGCCACGATGCAGATCAAATGCAGAACTCTGCATCAAGTTGAGCAGTTAGAAACAAACCCATGAAGTGATCTTCACAAATGCAACTTCCAGTAAAGAAATGATTTTATTTTTTATTTTTTATTTTTTGCCACGTCCAAATTCAATTAATGAAAAACTAGTTTCCACTCTTTTCTCCATGAAAATCAGTTTTCACAGTGAGGTTTTTATCACTAAAGCCATTCTCCAAAACAAAAGTTGATCACCTAACACAAGCTTAATTTGCATTTACATGACTACTGAATTATTACAAATTAAGTCCGAAGTAATCTTCACTACAAACAAAAAATAAGAAATAACTTCACAAAACAACATTTGAGTAACGTAGAAACTAAACTCCAAAGCTTATAAATAAACCACATTCCCCCCAGTTCCTTTGTTATAATTTCTAGTAGGAACAAGGCAATGTCTGGGCAGAGAAAACAAAATGCCGAAAATAAATTAGAAAAATGGAAAAAGAAATAGACGCAACGATAAGGTATGAGCTAATTTCAAAGAATTTTCAATTCATTATATAATTATTGGACATGGAAAAGTTTTTTAAGGTTTGGTTAACATATAGGGACCTCATGGTTATCAGGTTAACCCTTGTCAAGAATCTGGAAAGATCTTTGGCACTACTGCAAAATAAAAAGGAAATTAATTTCAAGTTCCCACAAGTCAGTTGTAGCTAAGAGGAAACATCTTTCTAGCTCTAAACTCTTCCCTGGGGTGGGGGTGGCTGATGTGTTATAAGTATAGAACCGTGCTATATTGCCAGAATTATTTACCCGCTTCCTTGACAGAATGCCATGTGGCATTCTATAATTAGACTATTTTTAAAAAGTCAATTTTTGTACCCAATCATCTGCTGTCAACTCTGCATTGGTCAAGTGTGGGCAAAAAATTCTGTTAAAATGGCTTATTCCTAAAGTATATTACCAAGAATATGGCTGAGATCAATCTACGAGCAAACCATCTTTTATGCATTGCTTGTTGAGCACGTGATGCTGCTTCGACACTTTCAAACCTCAAGTATACATAACCAGCACTATTCCTGCAAGTCAAAAAAATATTACTAGACATCTTCCCGGAGTTCACCAAGTGCGATTACGAGAGTAAAATTATCTTTGGCTTTCTTTTTTTTTACCTGTCGAAGCCAATAAGCACAACTGATCTTATTACAAATATAAGCATAAACTTGACGAGATACAAATTATAGGATCGGATTTTTGTTTCTTTCTTTCAAGGGGAGAACTCATGGTTGTGTATTCAAAACTATCATGCTATCAAGGTATCAATATATCATTATCTTCATATATCATGCAAATAAAAATAGATAAAAACGTTATACACGAACTTACTTGTCCACAAATATATGTTTCACCCGCCCATATTTAGAACATTCGTCATGCACATCATCTCTAATGTCCAAATCAAACTCTGGATCCTCCTGCCAAATCATATTCGAGCATAAATGGAAAAACGTAAACAAAACTTTCCTCAAATTGTACGCATCAATGACAGATAAATCAAACAAACCTCGGCGGTTGGATCAAACATATTCTTCAATAGTAAACACTCGCTGGGGTTCCCAATATGTTCAGGGGCCATAGAAACAACTGGGGTTGGAAGAACTGGAGTAGGAAGCACCGTCGCTGGATTCAGGGGCAAGTTTATTGCTGCTTGTGATGTAACGGATCCATTGAGCCCAGTCACTCCTCCAAGGGGCCCCACAACACTGAAAGAGAGAAGGAAAATCAAGCCTGAGTTGACAGTCAACAAGAAAGGAAGAAATGAATACAATTTAATCCCATGTACAAACCTCAAAGCAATACCACTGCGATCCAGCTTCTGCATAAGCAAAGCTCTCGACTGAGCATTCAAAGCCTGTGGAAATCGTACAACAATGAACAAATGAGAACTTGTGAAGAAACAGAAAACACAGCACTGATTATGAATACGCAACCATTTGTTTTGGGGTTTCTATATCTGCGATTTCAGTATTGTGATTGAAAGCTGTAACAACAAAAAATCAGCCATCATACTTCCCCAAGTTTCAGCTTTGACGAGGTCATCTTACATGATTTTTGCAGACCAATTATTTCCACGTCATTTATGCAAAAAAAAAGTTCTCCATGCAAGTCCAAAGTTTGGACACTAATCCTTGTGCATGAAACACAATAGTGGAGCCTCATTTACACCCCTAGCACCACAAGAAAATAAAAACAGCAAGCCTCAAATTTTAAAATGCACCGTCTCCCATGCTATTCATCATATGCATTAAAATTCCCCTGGTTAGAACACCCTGCCGATCGATTTAAGGAACAACCAGTAGCACTTCAACATATGTGACCTATTCCACCAGATGGGGTAAAAGATATTTCCAACAGCCTTCTGCACACAGAATACATCGGTCTAGGATGGCAATAGGTTCTCATAATTGCATGGTCTACTTGTTATATTGGAAAAATCATCATCTTTCAAGAATGGTCATTTAGTTATTTATGATTTTGCAAAAGCGCATTAATGCCAAGATCAATGTTATCTAAAAACGCCATATCCCAAGGTTACCACATTTTCACATCGTGTGACTGCACTCTAGTTCTCATCCTTAGAAACATAAGAGCAGTCCATTCCCTCAGTGAATAGCCTTAGATTGCTGCAGTAAGCTGACTTCTGAGATATACAACATGAAAACATGGAAGAAGGCAATGCAGCTGCTCATCAAGCAACTTCCAATACAAAATTAATATTTCTTAACTACTTGAGCAAAGAAGAAACATGACTCAAAACATAAATGTACAGTCAGCTTGCAGTATTATAACAGCACTTCATAACCAATTAGAAACAGTAAATGTACTACATCTTCACTACAATATGCTCAATTTAATGACACCTAAATTTAATTAAAAAAATTCAACTTACCAAACCACCCCCATCGTCATCATCAAAATCTGCAGTTTTTGCCCCTGCGTCTTGAACTCCAACATGATCCGTAACAGAGGAAACCTGAGTTGAATTCAAAACATAAAGAGGTGAGTCAGGAAACAAACTGAACGTGAAATTGCCTTGGAGAGATGAGAAGAAAAGAGGATGTTACATTATGAGAACATGTTAAGAATATGTGGAAATTCAGAGCATCAACATGGAAAGTTTAGTGATATGAGCCTAATACCTTGATTGTCCGACCAGCAATTTCTAGTTTCCCATTCAAGCTTTGTGCTGCTTTTGAATGTTCAAGTTGTGCAAACTGCAATGTTGTATCAATAAAATCCATGTTAAAACACAAGGTGAAAACATCAAAATCCTAGTTATTGCAAAACACTTTTCAACACAATCAATTTCCACAAAATACTGACCTGAACAAACCCAAAACCTTTGCAATGTCCCGTCTCTGGATCCGTGGGTAGTTGCACAAGCTCAACCGGCCCAAATGCTTCAAAAATCTAGGGAGGAAAATAAACATCAAAAGATGCACATAACTAAAACAGAAAAATATGAACACAACTGTAATAATAGAAACTCGAAATTTGTTGATAACAACTGCAAACAAGAAAATGATAGGTTCCCAGATAGATGATTTTCACAAACAGCAGACTGACACTGAAATAACTAAAAGATTAGTCACGTGTAACACCAGTTGCTAAATGAAGGTGACCAAACAAGAAAAAACAGAATAAATATAAAGACGTATAGTCAGCCTGTTATTAATTCACAAACTAACAATAAAAAAAAAAATTGCCTGTCAGTATATCCGAAGATAAACCGTTCCTAACAACTATCGGTTCTCAGATATGGGTCTCCTGGATCAAGTGCATGTTAATTCTTTATCATGATCAATGAAATACTAAATTTATATTAGAACTAATCATATTATTTGGGAATGATTCTTATTTAGATACCAAGGATGTAGAAGATACATTTAGGTTGACAAATGTGTCCATTTCCAAACTTTCACGTTGGTCTTCTTGTTAAATTTGGAGTAATTAACAGCAGAAGTGAAAGGCATGCTAAATTAAATGGCAATAACAAACCATTTACCTGTTTGAGCTGAAATTCTGTCATGTTGAAGTGTAAATTGCCAACATACAACTTCCTATCAGTTGCACCATATGGTCCCACAACACCTGAACCACCAGTAGAAGTATTTGATTGGACTAGATTTTTTTCAGCCTCCGAAGGTTTAACCATTACTGGTTGTCCAAGAAGTAGGTGACCAGACAGGGCTATAGCCATAGGCACAGACATAGCATCATAGAATTCGATATACCTGTTATCAAAATATACATTTGCCACATTAATTGCATTAAACATAAGACAAGGAGACATAATGTGAGCTGTAAGGCAACATGATAGCACATAAGTTTGTATAAAACTGGTCTGGATGAAAAGGCAATAAAATCCTGGTCAAAAAGCACGAACAGATCAACAAAATCACCAATCACCTTTCCTTTAATAATCTCTATAAGCTTTTTAAATCATGTTGGTTATATTTCTCCACTGCTGCTATATAATTTAACGTGTTGCCTATATTTTAAATTTATGCTTCATAGTAAAATAACAGAATTAGTTCCTAACATAACCAATTTGGCAACTCCAAAAACTTGGTGGAGTCACCACCAAACCAGGCACATTCAGAATGCAATCTAGTTTCAAAGCCATTGACATTAGCAAGTAGTTGTTAAATGTGGGAATGTACATTAGAAAGGCTAAAAGCTAAAGAGGTTTTGAGCTCGCATCACCTCAAAATGAACAAACAGACCCTCAAACCACAACTTTCCTACTTCAAAAATATCAAACCATCATTTATAAAGATACGTATGGAAACAGTTAAAAATGGTAACAGGCCCAAAAATCTTAAAATTTCATATCTGATGACCTTGATGTCAAAGAATCAAAAGAATCAGTGAGGTTGTATAGTTTCTTCTAATGAAGCCTTCCGTCGACAAAAAAATTTTAATGTCATCGGCCGAGATAAAATAACATCAAGCTCTCCACCTTCAATCTTTAGGCAAGACCCCACGTCATATCCACTATTACATTCCTATAAATTTTACAATTTAAAGAAACCTGACAAAGATCCCAAGGAAAGATAATTTCCTCTCACCATCTACGTGTTACAATGTGCCGAAAGGAAGAAAATAAAAAAATATTACTGAGTGAAGTGTTACACAAAGCTGTAGTCCATCATCAATAAATAGAAATTACAATCACCACAGCAGTACACTAACGGGGGAATACAGCTCATAGTCGAGAATGAGCAGCACTAAATGGTGAACCAAAAGTATCGAACTTATAAAACATAATTCTTTCTTATGTCACAAAAGAATTGATACTTAATGCAGCAATGGGACATCAATACATAGACATTTAAAGTGTGGAATAGAAAATTGATACATCTGATATAAGCATAAGATTACATACCCAACCCCTTTTGATCTCCTTGAGTTCCGGTCCATAATCAGCCGTACATCCCTTACCTGGATACAGAAAATGGGAAAGTTAATGAAAAAAAAAAGAGTAAGTTGCAGGAGCAAATGAATTCAGAACCATCCCATGCCTCCAACTACTATTCAACATGTGCAGTCGATGCCACAAGATAACAAGTGAACCCATTCAAGCAATTTATAACCAATACATGTAGTGTTGATACACGAGAAAGCATTTACACTAATTGTAACAGAAGCAGAGGTGCATTTACAACAATAAGAAGGAGATGCATTTAGATAAGAAAACTATATAATAATTAGAAAAGTGACAACTCACATTTTATCAATTAATAATAAGTAAATTTTGTACAGCGGAATATCCATTCCATGACAATAGGAAGGCGGTGCGTACATGTAGAATGTTAATACATGAGAGAGCATTTACACTAATTGCAACTGAAGCAGAGGTGCATTTACAACAATATGAGGGAGGTGCATTTTGATAAATAAATGTTGTATAGCAGATATGCATTCCATAGTGATACAGTAATTATGTGCCTCTAAATGATTATGCACTTGCAAGAAATAAAGAAAAGGTAGCCTGTTAAACACTTAGCAAACAAATTTAAAATCCCTACATACCTTTCCTGCTTGTGAAAAGAACTCATAAACATCCCTCTCAGTGGCCTTAAGTGGCATCTGCATATAAAGGAAAAAAAAGGAAATAAATAGTCATTGAGTTGATTTAAAAACATTTAGTTATTTTATTCCAGGTGTAACACCAATGGTGAAAAAACAGACCTGGTATGCGAAAACAGTTCTCTGATCCCTTTCTGGATCAGCTTCGGGCTCTACTGCTTCTTTCTTTTCCTTATATCTTCTGCATTATCGACTCTAAGAAAAATGAGTATATATCCAATAGTAGGAACATATGAATATTAACGTACATGAAGCCTTTGTTCGCCTTCTGGAAGTTGTTGTAAGTACATAATCCCAAACCCTTGTTCATATTCACCCCCAAGGTTATGTATTTTCACCCCCAAAAACTCAAAGTTGGCAGCCGGTGCGTGAATTCCACTTTACATGTCTAAAACCTAGACCAGAAAATTAGTTTTTACACAAAGTAACAAGGAAACCAACATGGTAGATAATTTTTCCACACGTCATAACTAGGTTATATCACGAGGCATAAAGGAGATAATGATCTAATCATTTTGCCAAGTCCAGCTTGAGACACTCGTACACTGGCAAAAAGATAATTATAAGAACAGTGAAGAAGAAATGTTGATAATTAGATCATTGATACACTGAAAATAAATGTTGGTAAAAATGTCCAAAGTCTTGCTCAATATTGCAGTCAGGAAACGAGTTTGAGAAAATAATCTTATGTCCATCATATCTAAAGCGAAAAAGGAAAAAAGAAGGGAAGTCTACAAATTTTTTCCTTAAATTCATGAAGCACCATCTACTATCACATGTTATGAGTTCCAACACTATACATAGCATATATTCACAATTTGTTATATTTGGGCCAGTTCCAAATAGTGAAATTTACTATTTATAATCCCTGTTCAGAGCAAAGGGAGGCCACAAATATGGAGCTAAAGCATTTTCATCGGCGAAGTGAAGAAAAGGTTGAAAACTGATACAGCTTCACCACAGGCATTGCAGACCTAAAAATTCAACACACCAGTGGTCAACATCTCAGCTCAACGTAAGAAAGTAACCTTAAATCTAGTTATGCAAAACATTAGCAGGATGGAAGATTGCGCCAAATCTAAAAGCCCAAATAAAGAAACTTAACAGACCTTATCAAACTCAATATGTGGAAAAGCCATTTTCTTCAATGAAGAAGCCTTCAAGGGGTTTCCGCATTGTTAGCCCATTAAGATGTGCAAATAATCCATCTACGATTTCAATCCAAGTTAGAATATTGTATCCTCTATGCATAAATTCACACTTTTTTCTGCAGTCAGACCATTTTATACATTTCCTTCATGTTTCAATCCCACAGCAAGGGCTAAGGGGAGAAAAATAATATTTAACTAAAACGTAAGATATCATTTTAACTATTTTTCCTTTTAAAACCACTGACTGTTACTGACGGAACAAATATTCAGCGGAACATGTGAAATGTAAAAAACTAAATTCAATTACCAGCATTACTAATGGTTGAGAATTGATACAAATATTCTTAATCGTTAATAATATTATGAAACCTATGCAAATTTCTTAAAAGGCAACTATGTGGATGATATCAAGAAATGTGTAAATTTGAGTTCAAGTCAAAACCTCCACAAGAATTCAAAATTGAAGTTTTCACCTCATTATAGACAAAAAACAAAAAGGGAAAACGACATAAACAACAAATTGAAGGCATTACATCAGGAAGAAACTATTTCGCCAATTCATTGAACTATGACACAGATATATACAGCAGTGCGAAATGAAAATTGGTTCCACCAGATTAATAACACCTAACCTACAACTAAAAGGAAAAAAAACTCGCAAGTTCCAAGTGAAAACATCCAAACCAACCAGATTTTTGAAAGCAAACCAAATCTTAATAATAACTAAACAACATGAAACAACAATAATATTGAGAAAGATGGATAAACTCCGATAAAGAAAAGGTATTTGACATCACCTGCTCTCACGCAATTCAAGCTCTCGCTCCCTTTCCCGCATCAACTCCATCTCTTTTTCACGCTCCAGCCTTGATCGACTCCTACTCCTCCTTGATCTCTCCCTTTCCCTTTCCCTTTCCCTCTCCCTCTCGCGCTCCCTCTCCTTCTCCCTTTCTCGCCTTTCCCGCTCCTTCTCCCTTTCTCTATCTCTCTTTTCCCCATCCGTATCCCTGTCCCTGTCCTTGTCCCTGTCTTCTCTCTTCTCCCTATCCCGGTCCCTCGAGCTCCGCCTCTCTCTATCTCTTTCCCTCTCCAAATCCCTATCTTGACTCCTGTGCCTGGAACTCCTCTCCCTATCTCTATCCCTATCCCGCTCTCGATCACGGTCTCTATCGCGTCCGTTCTCTTCACTGTCCCTGTCGCTTCGCCGTTTCTTGCTGCTGCTCTCTCGATCCCGCTCCTCTTCGTCCAAATCATTTTCCTCGCTCCTGTCCCTTCTTCTGTACCCCTTTTCACTCTTTTCTTCGTCCCTTTCCTTCTCCGGAGTGTCCTTGCTGCTAGTTTTTGATGCACCATTGGTTTCTTCTACAGCCTTCTCCAAGTAATCGTACTCGTCGAAATCCATGCTATCGTTTTCGATTGAAAATTTTCCGGTACTGGCTACGAAATTCTCAGAACCCCTGAATTTGGACTACTGTGAAACCCTAACTCAGCGTGCGGTGTGTGTGGGTATCGAAGAGGGGAAACGTGGATAAGGAATTACGTGAAAATGGCCTGATAAACAGGCCATATTTCCTTTTGACCAGTAAATAGACAAAAAAGAAAAACGAAAAAACAAAAAAAAAGCGAGTACCGGAAAACCCCAAAACACCCATCGGAAAATCGACTATTTACAGGCTGTTACAGCCGATCAAACCAGCTGTTACAGTCGGTTTGACCGACTGTCAACAGTCATTTTTTAATTTTTTTTATTTAATAATATTAAATAATTTAATTATTATTTTGTATTTTTGTATATAAAAGAAAATTAATAAAATTTAATATTTTGATATAATAAAAGAAATAATTTTACATTGATAATTACGAAAATGAAATAATTTTTTTTTAATATAGTATATTCCAAATGTAATTAAATAATATTTTTATTGTTTTCTTTAATAATTTTCTTTTATTTTAATTTGCATATATAAAATAAAATAAATAATTATTTAATTTAATAATTTACTACCAAAAATCAAACGTAATTAAATAATATTTGTATTTTTTTTACTTTAATAAATTTCTTTTGTTTTAATTTTTATATATAAAATTAACTAAATAATTAATTTTAAATTAATAATTACGAGAATGAAATATTATTTTGTAACAAATTAGCAAATTCTTATTTTTTTTCATTTTCATATTTTAATTAATTTAAAATTTCTTAATTTAATATTATTTGGAAAAAAAATTCGAAGTTAATTAAATAATAATAATTTTTTTCTTTTAATTATATATATATGTAAATAAAGAAATTTAAATTGATAATTGCCAAAAATCAAACGCAATTAAATAGTATTGTATTCTTTTTTACTCTAATAAATTTCTTTTGTTTTAATTTTTATATATAAGACTAACTAAATAATTAATTTTAAATTGATAATTACGAGAATGAAATATTATTTTGTAACAAATTAGCAAATTCTTATTTTTTTCATTTTAATATTTTAATTAATTTAAAATTCTTTAATATAATATTATTTGTAAATAAATATTTATTTTTTTCAAAGTTAATTAAATAAAAAAATTTCAATTGATAATTACCTTAATTAAGTGTTCTATTCAACGAAATTAACAAAAAAAAAAAATTATTTAATTTTTTTACTTTCAAATTTTTTAATTAAATATTCTTTGTAAAGAATCTTCAATTTTGTTCAATTTTAATTAAATAATATTTATATTATTTAATCTTTGTAATTTTTTTTGTTTAATTTTTTAATATATATAATTAAATATAAAAAATTCAATTGATAATTACCTTAATTAAGTGTTCTATTTTTAAATTTTTTAATATTTATAATTAAATAAAGAATTTTCAATTGATAATTACCTTAATTAAGTATTCTATTCAACGAAATTAACA
The DNA here is from genome assembly GCA_019395295.1 of Osmanthus fragrans. NCBI lineage: Eukaryota > Viridiplantae > Streptophyta > Magnoliopsida > Lamiales > Oleaceae > Osmanthus > Osmanthus fragrans. The sequence continues at coordinate 25,786,555 of CM033354.1, forward strand.
AATATTAAATATTAAATAAATAATTATATAATTAAATGTTACGAAATTGAATAAAATTTATATAATTAAACCAATAATTTTAATTTGGTAATTATCAAAATTAAATATTTTATGTTATCGAATTAGCAAATTAAATTTATATAATTAAGCAAATAATTTTAATTTGATAATTACCAAAATTAAATATGAAATAAATAAATATATAATTAAATGTTACGAAATTGAATAAAGTTTATGTAATTAAAGAAGTAATTTTAATTTGGTAATTATCAAAATTAAATATTTCATATTATCAAATTAGCAAATTAAATTTATATAATTAAAGAAATAATTTTAATTTGATAATTACCAAAATTAAATATGAAATAAATAAATATATAATTAAATGTTATGAAATTGAATAAAGTTTATGTAATTAAAGAAGTAATTTTAATTTGGTAATTATCAAAATTAAATATTTCATATTATCAAATTAGCAAATGAAATTTATATAATTAAATAATTAATTTTAATTTGATAATTAACCAAATTAAATATGAAATAAATAATTATATAATTAAATGTTAGAAAATTTAATAAAATTTATATAATTAAAGAAATAATTTTAATTTGGTAATTATCAAAATTAAATATTTTATGTTGTCAAATTAGCAAATTAGATTTATATAATTAAAGAAATAATTTTAATTTGATAATTACCAAAATTAAATATTAAATAAATAATTATATAATTAAATGTTACGAAATTGAATAAAATTTATATAATTAAATAAATAATTTTAATTTGGTAATTATCATACCAAAATTAAATATGAAATAAATAATTATGGACGATGCAACGATGCATTGGTCCTGGACGATAATATTTAATTTGATAATTACCAAAATTTAATAATTTAATAAATAATATCTAATTCCTTATGCACCTCATCAACTTCTCAACGTTGTAAGCTTTGGTCCCTCTCCTTGACGATGCAACGATGCATTGGCCCTGATATCTAGTTTTCAGATTATCATGTATATGGTACTTGCAGTACCCATGATGTGACTCGGGAAAAATTTGAACGATAGCATTTATTAGAGAATGACCTCAATCAGTTACGAATGCAAGATCCTTAACTTTTTCGATCACTTCCCTAAGTTTCGTAAAGAACCAAAGCATTAATAGATCATTATGGATATTGGGATCTTGATACGTAACAATAATCAGTTTGCCCCCGTTGTATGTGTTGACTGAAGTGCAAATACTATGAACTTGTTTCTAACCTTATGACAAAGATTCGAGAGTGTTAGATGTCAATTGGATGAGGTAAAAAGTCAAAGTGATGAAATATAGTCAATTCATGATCACATATCAACTTTCAAGTTGAAAAGTTTTGCACCGATTTTCAGCATCATCTTGAAACCCTTTTTTGACATAGTAGAAGATCGAATTAGAAGTTGACATCTAAATCAAAGTTGTATCCCTTTAATTTAGCTTTCCAACGCATCTTGAGTCATCTCAATCGGATATCGGTAGAGAAAGTTATGGCCAAAAGGAGTGAAAATAAATCAAATTTCAACCGTAGAATGATGTCCAAATTTTTAGTTGGAGATTGAGATCCATTTTTGGCCTAGTAAACGTTCGAATTGAGAAGGAGTTATTTCTAGAAACGTTGTATCCCTTTGAGTTATCTTTCCAACCCATTTTAAATCGTCTTAATCGGATATCGGGAGAAAAAGTTATGACAACAATAATGAAACAGACGCACAGTAAATAGCCAAAACAGCCGAATTTCGGCTGTTAACAGCCGAAATTCAACTTTAATTGTTTTCGGCATTTAAGGGCATTTTTGTCTTTAAACCTCCAATAGGCCAAAGTGGAAATATGAACTTATGAAAAAGTCAAAGTGGAATTAAGGCATTTTGACTAGGCCATTTTTAAAGGAACCCCAACGTGGATATTGGCAAAGGGATCACAAGTTGTGCTCTAGTTAATTTCAGATGTGGTCAGTGAAGTTTATGAAATATTTTCAAGTTGGTACTTGAAATATATTTTCGACTAATTTAGTCACTAAGGTTAAATAACAGTTCAAAATTAGGTCACGCGCTAAATGGCAACTTGGACAAGAGCTTGATTTAAGCAAAACATTTCGTACAATAAATTTGGATAACCAAGTTTGAGGGAGTGAAATCTTGTCCCGTGGTTTGCTCAATTTAAGAATCTTCGCCCCAATTTAATTACAATCCATGAAGTTTTTATAATGTGTCTATCCCACAATAACATGTTGATGCTACAATTGCTTGAGCGATTGGAATGTACATTTCAATCCAAGATGGGAGGACTTATTTTGGAGTAAATTGGACAAAATTGAATTTGGGGTTAAGAAACGTGTGTAAAAGTAAGATGAACGTCAATCCATGAAGTTTTTATACCAGGCCGGCCCTGGGGCCAAGCCACCTAGGCAAAGGCTTCAGCAGCCCAGAAGGAAGTTGAAGGGACGAAATTGAAGGGATCGATTCGACACTAAAGGGTAAGTCTTCTTATTCAATTCAGAATTCTCAAATCTCCTCTCCAAAATTCATACGAGCTCCCATTTCAAATAGAAAATGGTTAAAGGTTGGACTTTCACCGCTTGTTTATAGTTAATTTCTCCAACTGAAACACCTGTTGGTTGCTTATAATTGATTTTCATGGTGGTATACTGGTAATGAAATTGAATACCCATGGCTTCATTTTCACTTTTCATTGCTTCTATTTGTATAAGTAATATGATGATAAGCATCCTTAGATGCCTGAATGCCTTCTAATCTTTTGATTTTAATATGCTCGAAACGGAAATAAATTAATACTCTTTTTCATGGTGTTTTACTGTTTTATTATATTATTTTGTTCTCAATATATATATGAATAACTATTAATCAATAATTTTTATATGTGATGTAAATCTCAAATTGCTTTGCTTGGGATTCTGGTAAAAGGTAGGGGGAACTTTCTTTTGTTAATTTTTCCCCGAGGATTGTTGAAATTTGAATTAGTTCTGAATTGGTCCTCACCTCCTAATCATCATCCCATGGCCCTAGGTTATATCACGTAGTTTGCAGGAAATGCATATATAAGAAGCTCTTTGATGAGGAAATGGAATACTGTCCAAGATGCAAAATCCATGTAGGATGTGTTCCATTGGAAAAGTTGAGGTCAAGACACTTTTTCTAACTTGTTTTTATTTATATCCAGTCTCTCATACATGCACACACATAGAAGTACATATACAAATTGAATTTATATTGTAGTAAACTGAAATTTACTAATCTCTCGGGTTGTACGCGATATTTTATTTTGCAATTCTATTTTTAGAGTGTACGAAGTTTTCATTTAAATATGGATATTTTTTTTATTTAAATATTGTTACACGTGTAAAACAAAAGTATAGGATCTCAAAATAATTTGTCGATTAGAGCCTTCAAATTCTCATGCGCGGCCCTGTTTTTATAATGTGTATGTCCCACAATAGCATGTTGATGCTACAATTGCTTGAGCGATTGGAATGTACATTTCAATCCAAGATGGGAGGACTTATTTTGGAGTAAATTGGACAAAATTGAATTTGGGGTTAAGAAACGTGTGTAAAAGTAAGATGAGCGTCAATTTATACACTATAATAGTATTATAAAAAGATAATAACGAGTGGACAATATCATGACAAGTGTTAAAGTGATGAAGCACAGTATGTATCTATAGAAGGCTGTCTTGCTAAACACTGAAATTCTTGACCCAAACTCTATTCAAATAATCAATTTTTGCATTGAATTTTAAGCTAATAATTAACAAACAACTAAAACTAGAGAAAATCAATCAATATCTCAATTTAAGAAATTTCACTAACTATGAAGTGTTGGAGCGCACAATTTCACCGTAGTTTATTATATTCAATCTCACTTATCAAGTTAAAGCAGCGCTCATTATAACAATTTAATCTCCTTGACTTCTTTCACAAACTCTCACGAGTATAGTCGAAACTACTTATCATATAAAAATTTAAATAAATTCTCTATGTACACTATGCCATATAGAGTGCATCAATCAATAGAAAGTTCACAAACACGATTGCGTGAACTATTAAAATATATTTTTGTCTTTTATAAAAATTCATGTCAACCATTATTCGAGCTAAAACCCATTATATCACCTAATGCTCTCAGTACGTGTCACGAATCAATTAAAATTTGATCAAGCATCTGAAAGCAAAAAATAGTACTTGAATATCAAATCTCGATTTGAAATAGAATATTCATAATGAGTTACGTGGTTGCCCTAACTTAGCAAATTAGTCCATTATCCAGTTATGCAAACACATAATTGAAATGGAGTACATCACCATGGATCAAAGAAAATAAAAATGGAATTGGTAAAAACAACTTATTGAATCCAGTTGATGTACTCTGATTTTGTCCATTTCTTCATCATCTTCTGTTGAAAAATTTGGTTCATGAATTATATTCTATTAACTAAAATAACAAAAATCATGAGTATGCAAGTATGCTAAAATCGTGACTTTTTGTTGCAATTTATCGGATAGAATTTTGATTTATCGAAATCAAGGTACGTTCATGAAAAATAAGCAAAACGATATCTTTCCGTCATTTAGAAAACTATATAAATAAGAATGAAATAAAATGAAGCGATGTATGCGATTACAAATCTCCTTAAGATAGATTTTGTCCCTTGTACTAATACTAACATGATCGAATGGAAGTATGTCTCTCGATATACAAGGCATCTTTCAAAATTAATATAGCACACTTTTAGTTTTGTCGAGCAAAACAAAGTATTGACGGTATTCTTCATAAACGGATTTGACATGAACTAAAATTGCTCAAACGAGATAATATTTCTGAAAAATAATTCGGACAGAATTTGAGTTGGCAAAATAAAAACAACGAATTATTTTGAAGAGATGAGAGAATATAGAAATCAATTTTGTCTTAAATTGAATTTGCGTAGAAAATATGGAATTAGGGGTTCCAATTTATAGTTTTTTAAGTGTGTGTTCGAATGATTTGCATCTTTTGACATAAATGAATGTAGACCATTAGATCATATATTTTTATATTTGATGGTCTAAATTGCATCTTATCGAAAGATCAAGACTTTTCATGATGTACCTTTTTGAATAGTCACACTCATTCCGAAACAAAATCAATCTTTAATACACCATTTGCATTTAAAGAGTCACAACTAGTTATCACACCAATTGAGACTTTTTCAATTTATACCTATAAAAATTATCCTATAAATTTCAACAATCTCCCACACGAATGAAATAAGTCGAAACAGGTTAAGGAAGACAAATATAGTACTACTGAAATATAATACACCATAATCGATAGCTTTCACTTTAAACCTTTTTTAGTAAGAATCTATTGGACTCGCTTAACTAATCAGTAAACGCAATGTATTAACGATCAACTATTATTGTAAATCTGGACAATAGATCAAATACATTATCCCTCGTATCAAAATGTTGATCCGCTATTGTATTCATCATTTCGGTCCTGAACTTTCTTAGGTTCTACAAGTGCACTAGATAACTCATCTAAGTAAAATTCTTATGGAACCGACCAAGTCCTCACTCAATTCTATAAAGAGTGTCCTACAATATTCTACTTATACTACTCACAAGATATAGTCATTATTAAAAGCATATCTTATACTAGCCAATCTTTTATAGGCAACACTTATTTGCATATAGAAATAGGAAGGAGTTAAAACTCGGAAGTGCTTCTCATCGAGTCAATCATAACTAGATTTTCTATTGAACCCAGTCCGTGTGATCTCCAGTTGTCAAATTAGGCTTTCGTTAAGCTGGCCCATTAGTTTGACTTCCACCCATTTTCTTTGATGCATAGTTTATTCACTTTCTATATAACCTATTTCTAAATTAATCTGTTACGTTGTCCTTTGATAAAACAATCAGTATTGTTCCATTTGAGAGCAACTGTCAAATAATATTACGTCAATGATATATATGTGGAGACATACCATTATACATGACATTATGTACTGTTGATCTATGGTTGACTTCATCCTTAATGTTTTGATCATAACAAACAAGATTAATATTATTTCTAGCAATTGATTTTGAGTGATGATAGTTCAATGTTAAAATCAATCAAGCATCATAAATCGGACTCAAAATGAAGATCAAAATGAAAGTTAAGCATTCAAGTCAAATCATTCGAGACAATAGCTTGAAAGATTACGCCAAAAAAAATCAAAATCAAGAGCATGAGAGACGACATCAAAGAAAGATCAAGACGAGAAGTTTCAAGAGCCAAGAGCCAAACATAAAATAAATTTCGAAGCAAGATCAAAAACTATGCATTCTAAATCACATGTAAAGGTATAACACTTTGATCTTTATTAATTAATGACAATAGCTCAAATCATTTTGTGCACGAAAGGTTATTTTTACTATCACTTGTATAAAATATTTTAATCAAAAGTAAAATTGATTTTCAAAATGAAAACATCTTTAAGAAGCTTACATTTTTCAAACCCAAAAAAAAAAAAAAAACAAAGTCAAAGTCAACGGTCAACCAGATGTTTGGTACGCCAACGGGCAAATTTTGGACCGTTCTGACTTCTGACGCTCAACGGCTAGTTTGGTTGTCCGATAGATATGTCCGGTTGGGCAAAACGTTTCCGTTTTGATTTCTATAAATACCATTTAACTTCCATTCAATACAACAACCAAAAAGAGAGCTTCATTGTGAAATATATTTGTGAAAAATTATCTTTAAGCTTAATTTTTTTTTTTCATTTCATTTATTTATTTATAGCAAAAATTTTGATTGTTAAATTAAATTTCTTGATTCATTTCTTTCATCAAAGTTTTTTCATATCCCTTTGTGTTTAACTTTTTTATATCAATCTTCAAAGAGAGAGATATTCTTGGAGAATGTATTTGCACTTATATTGCATAAATCTTTCTACATCTTCATAATCGAAAACTTTGATTTTTAAATCAAATTTCTTGAATCAACTCATCTCATCAAAGTTTTTCATATCTCATTGTTCTTAACTTATTTATATCAATTTCCAAAAAGAGATATTTTTTGAGAATGTCTTTTTGAACTTACATAGTATATATTTTATCTTAATCTTCTCATTGAAAAACTTTGATTGCTTGAACTAAATTTGTAAAATCATCATATTTATCAAAATTTCTCATTTCTCTCTCAATGCTTAATTTATTACAATCATTCATTCATTAATATATATATATATATATATACATATACATATTGAGAAGATTATTTGAACTTACATTTGATTAATTTCTTCATTATCTTCTCATTGAAACACTTTGATTGATTGAATCTAATTTTTAATTACCATATTCATCAAAGTTTTTCATCTAACAATGGAACTATCATTTATTACTATTCATTGAAGTGTTAGCCTCTCATAGTACTTAACTTGATGGTATTATTTATCAAGAGAAAATTCCATTGTAAAATCACTTTGGCAAAGTATGAGTCATGTTGATGTCCCGTAAAACTCAATAGTGTGGGTCGCGTTGAGGTTTCGTAAAACTCAACATTGTATAAGAATCGGTGCTCATTGTTTGTAAGTCACCAAAAGCGTTGTAAGGGATTGGATTGCACCATAAGTCAATCAACATAGTGAAAAGGTCTTACTCGTGCTAGAGAGCTTAGTAACATGAGACGTAGATTACTGCTTTGGATCGAACCTCCACAAATATATCGTTTACGTCCCCTCTCCCCTTCACTTATTATTTTTATATTTGAGTTTATTATTTAAATTTATCTATTTAGTCAAATCGAGCCCACGAGTTGTTCGTCGAGCTCGGCTCGTGGCTCGAGCTCGTTTTTTATGAGCATGAGCGGTTCGTAACTCGTTTTAGACGAGCCGAACTCACGAGCCCACGAGTTACTCGACTCGATTGCCAAGGAGTGGTGTTGGTTAGCCCAAAAGGACACGTACTGAATTGTACTGTTAGATTTGGGTTCAAGGCCACCAACAGCGTGGCTGAATATGAGGCTCTTCTAGCTAGCCTTCGTCTGGCTAAGGAAATGCAGGTCACAAGGTTGTCCATAAGCAACGACTCCCAGTTGGAGGTTAGCAGAGTAAATGGTGATTTCGCCGCCAATGATAAAGGCATGGCAGCTTATCTCAACATGGTTAGGGAGTTCATACCTAACTTTGAAAGGTTCGAACTAACGTAGATCCCATGCTGCGAAAACCTTCATGCAGACACTCTTCCTAAGGTTGCAAGCAACAGAAACTCCGAGTTGCTAACCATGATACCCATAGAGCACACTTCACGAGTCGAGCTCGGCTCGGTTCGTTGCCCACGAGCTCGTTGGACAACGAGCCCGAGCACGAGGCCAGCCGACTCGACTCGACCCATTGCCACCACTAATTCCTTCTGTTTCATTTTAGAAAATATTATTTTGTCTAAACTTTAATCCTAATTATAATCTACTGGTTGAACTAGTGACTTAACCCCATTTGACCCTCATTATTTGAGATTATAATGTTTGAAATAGTATTTTTTTTAAAAAATGTGTAATTAAAAAAGAAGAAAAAAATTTAGATTTACGTTTAATATTATTTTATTAAAAAATATGTGATGTAGACCCCGTTTGTTTTTCATTAATCATTCATAAAAATAAAGAATATGACCGTTATCAATTACATTCAATCACCATTTTTGAATTTTCATCTCTTATATGGGACCGATAAAGACTATATTTTTCATTCTCATTTTACAAATAATAAGATTTAAAAGGAGTCTTAATAAGAAAACAAAGAAAAATAAATTATAATTTTAATGGGCTAAACGTGAACTTACAATTGTATCGGTCCAAAAAATTATGATATCAAAGTCCCGTTTGACCCACATTCACATTTTCATTTTTATTATTCTACTCATTTTTAACCACACATTCTTCAATAAAATAATATTTTTCATCACATCAATAATTTTTCATTGTTTTCAACCACATATTTTCCATCATATCATTATTTCAAAATTCATTCTTTTCAAATAATCTCCATCAAGCACACTTCGAATTAAAATTGAAATTTTTTTATGGTCGAAAAGTTTTACTACATGTGATGGACAAAGTTTGAAAATAACCAAGAGAAAATAAGCATTGATTTAGGGCGTGTTCGGTAGAGATTAAAATCGGATTAAAATTGAAAAAATAGCCGTTATTGTTGATTTTTATTAGACGAGTGGGATCCAATAACTGTCATATTTTCAATTTTACTTGGATTTTAATCTCTACCAAACGGGGCCTTACTTTCAAAAAGAAAAGTAATTGCGTGGACCTCATTCCCAGCTCCGCTTCCCTTCATCCTCGCCACCTACGCCATCTCAAATCTGGCGCGGAAATTTCAAAATTTACAAACCCATTTAGAGGGAAACTCAAAATCTTCAAAAGGTTTCAAAATTTTCCATTATTATATATCTATTTATATACATCTCTGTCTAGTGCACATTTTCGAGTTCTTCACAGGAATAATATACAATAATCTGTTCGACGAAATTCGCCAGAGTAGAATCTTGAAGATTGCCAGGAAAAAAAAATGTATGTGGTGAAAAGGGATGGGAGGCAGGAGGCGGTGCACTTCGACAAGATAACGGCACGGCTGAAGAAGCTGAGTTATGGGCTGAGCAGTGAACACTGTGATCCGGTGCTTGTGGCGCAGAAGGTCTGTGCAGGAGTCTACAAGGGCGTTACCACTAGTCAGCTTGACGAGTTGGCTGCCGAGACTGCCGCTGCCATGACGGCCAACCACCCTGACTATGCTTCTGTGAGTTCATCATTTTTATTTTAAACCCTTTGTATGTTGTTAATTTATGATTCTGAGTTTTGAGCCTTTCTAATTTCTGTTGGATTTGATAGTTTTATTTGCTTAATTTCATATTATGTAACCATGTCTTTCCATTAAATTTGTTTTTTATTGCCTCGGATATTTTTTTGTATTTTGTTGTGCATACACAAAAACTCTGTTTTTTGTTGTGCAATATTCTTTCATAATTCTTGATTCCTTCCTTCACTGTAATTATCTCGACCAAAATGTAAATGGAAGCAAATTTATTGTCTAGATTATTTTGAGGTTAATGTTGAGAAATAATGGGTTTCATCTGATGAAAATGGTGCAGTTGGCAGCGAGGATTGCCGTTTCAAATTTGCACAAGAACACAAAGAAATCATTTTCTGAGGCGTAAGTACTCTCACAATTACATACAAACACAACCCCATCAATATTTTCTCTTTAACACATCCCTATATCTGGATTGTGAAGTTGTGGTTCATGACAGTAATAAGATTCTAAGGTGGTTTTGATTTGTGTTGTTTTTGCAGGATTAAAGATATGTACAGCCATGTGAGTGAGCGGTCAGGACTAAAGGCTCCTCTGATTGCAGATGATGTTTATGAGATAATAATGAAGGTATTTCCACTTTCAGTGGATATTGGACTCGATATTAATTCTCCACTGCATCAATATGGTTGAAGATCTTAAGTTAAAACTAAAGTTTCTATACAGTCTTTTGAAATTAGTTTATGAATATATTATAGAACTTCTACCCCAAAAAACGGAAATGATAGAAAAGGGATATACAGTCAAATAATTCATTTTATTGAGAAGTGCTCAAACTTGAGATTCCAATGATTGTGCCATGGATTTTTGTTTGTACGGGTTGTTGCTAATACTTTTTTTTTTTTTCCTTCAGAATTCTGCTCGTCTTGATAGCGAGATCATATATGACAGAGACTTTGATTATGATTTCTTTGGTTTTAAAACTCTTGAGAGATCTTATCTCTTAAAGATCAGAGGGAAGGTTGTTGAAAGGCCTCAACACATGTTGATGAGGGTTTCTGTTGGGATCCACAAAGATGATATAGATGCAGCTATCAAAACATATCATCTATTGTCTCAGCGATGGTTTACTCATGCATCTCCTACCCTTTTTAATGCTGGAACACCAAGGCCACATGTAGCGACCGAAATTTTTTATTTTAGTTTCTTGAAAAACGTGTCGCAAAACCTTAAATCCCGAGTTTTAAATAAAAACGCGTTCGTCTAGCCGTTATAAAATCAATTTAAATTCATTCAAATCGAGTTCAATCCCGAATATTTTTTAAGGTATCGAATTTCTTATCATTTTAATAATTTAAGAAATTTTTAAGGTCCAATTACTTATTAGTCCAAATAAGTTATTTTAGTCCAATCCCTTAAGCCCAAATGTATTCTTTTCGGCCCAATTCACTTAAGTCCAATTCAAAATTCCTGCAGCCCAAATTTCTGGCCCAATTCCTGGCCTAGGGAATTGTGCCCTAAAAATTCCACTGTTCATTATATATCTCCCTCATTTCTCCTCCCCTCACTCACGCAGCCTCCAAGCAACTGGGTAAGAAATGTTACATTCTCCATATTTTCTTCACGTAATGCATGTCCCAGTTGCCTTCCTAAATTGGAAACTTAACATTGATGCTAGAAAATAAATTTCTAGCATCAACTGGGAAATCACAATGGTGCTAGAATCAGTTTCTAGCACCAGTGACTTGAAGTGTACACACAGTAGAAACTAGAATCCACCAACGCCTCTCAACCTCTGAAATGTCACACAGGAAAAACGTCCAGCTCATAACTGATGCTAGAACTCCCATTTCTAGCATCAATAATGTTGGAGATTCATGTGTGATGCTAGAAAATCAATTTCTAGCATCAACCCCACCACCTCCAACTCACAGACCATGGCACACGCCCACTGTCCAACCCGTGGAGCCACCACACACCACAGTCAAGCCTCCACATCGACAGATTCACACAACCAACACCACAGTCAAGCCACCACGCCACCTCCACCACTCAGCCATCCACCCGAGCCACCAAGGAAATCGAACAACCATCCATTTCCCACAATCCAGTCACCGTTCTGAGCCTCCAAAGCAGCAGAAACTCAACATCAACATCCCCACCTCCAACACCATAAGAATACCCAGCCCACCTGCCATCCCCGATTTTCGAACCGCCACCCACCACCAAATAGGCAGCCCCCATTTCGCCCCAGAAATCAACCCAAAATCAAAATCAAAACCCAGAAATAAGAAACCCACGAACTTACCTCGCTCCTCGACTCATTTTTTCAGCCGGCTACCACCGGAAAACCCGAGAAATCCGAGCTTCAACTTCGGTTTCTCTTCGACCGCACGCCAAAATCACACCTCAATCCTCACCCCCACGCCACCGGCGTCCCCACGCGACGCCGGCGCTGGCGTCGCCGGCCGAAAGCGGCGGAAGGGGCAAAGCCCGTCGCCTCCCGTCGCCTGTCCTCCGTCGGCCTCAGTTACACGAGAGAGAGAGAGAGAGTTGAGAGAGTTTTATTAATTTTGACTTTTTGAAATTTCGATTTTAGCCCCAAGTTTAGAAGTTAGGTTATTTTGGTCCCCAAGTTTTAAAATGATTTATTTTAGTCCCAAAGTTCGGTTTTTAAAGAAAACAGTCCCAGATTTATGTTTTAAAAACAAATCAGTCCACAGATTTCGAAAAAAGTCCATTTCAGTCCCTAGATTTTTATTTTCAGTTTTAGCAAATTTTCAATTAAGTCCCTATTTTATAAAAGTTTAATTTTAGCCCTTAAACTTTTATTTTCAGTTTTAATAAATTTTCAATTTAGTCCCTATTTTATAAAAGTTCAATTTTAGCCCCTAAACTTTTATTTTCAGTTTTAATAAATTTCAATTAAGTCCCTAAACTTTATTTTTATCGTTTTTAATCGTTAAAGAAATTTCAAAACACTAATTCAAGGTTTATTTTCTATTTTTGGCTAGACGAAACGTGCGAACGATTGAGGAACTGAGATTTTTCTCCCCGCTCAACTTTTACGACTCGAGTTAAATTGAGGTAGACTCGCCCCCATTAATTAGTTTAAATTGTAATTGCATGTATTATGTGATTCTATGTGATTTATATGCTTTAATGCATAAGATGAGAATCTCTTATGAGATAGATTATGTTGTTATGCTTGCCATAACTTATATGCTTAATTGCATAAGAAGAAAGAGAATCTCTTATGAGATAAGATGATGTTATGCATAACTTACGTGCTTAAATGCATGAGACAGACTACCCACACCCTATGATTTTAAAGAGCCTATGATTTTCAAAGAAAATTAGCCCATGAGAATATCACTGTATAGATTGCATAATTATGTGTTAAATTACTCTGTAGATTAATTACTGGCGATGAGTCTACTGAGTATTTCTTCGAAATGCTCATTCTATTATTTTTAACAATATTGCAGATTTTGGAGACGGCCGAGTCTGATGGGCAGTGGTGGAATAAATGTAGTTAATCGTTTTAAATTACTTTTGAAATTTCACTCATTTGAACATTATGAAATTTACCTTGTCGTTTCCGCTATTTTCAAGCTTGAGTTAAATGTTTAATCAAATTTTCCTTAAGTTAATTCGAATGGCATTTGTACCGTTAAAGGTCACAAATTTAAATGTGATGTTTTCAAAAGTTAGTTATTCCGCCAAACTTTTCAGTTAAATTAGGGCAAAGAGAAGATGACGTAGCGTTCCGGGTCCGCGGAACTCGGGGCGTTACAGCTTGGTATCAGAGCCAGTCTGCGTTTCTGTAGACTGGCAAAGTTTTCAAAAAAAAAAAAAAAATTTTAAATGTCAAAGAGATATTTTATATTATTTAAATTTTTATTAATGAAAGTTGCCACTGCCATCACTCGACCAGCCGACTCCAAAGGTAAAGAAATTTATGAAATTTAAATGCTATTTTAATTCGGATACTTATTTTGATGCTCTATGAGACTTAGAAGAAAGAAAGAAAGAGAAAGAAAGAAAGTGTATTCGAATTAGAAAGAAAGAAAGAAAGAAAGACGAATTTGAGCATAATTTGAAAAAGTTTCCTTTAATTTTTACGTCCTCAAAATTTTAACTAGGAGAGATGAATAACCCCGCTTAATTGGACTTTGCATAATTGATTTAGGACATGGCACCCATTCGTAGAAAGACACTCAGTGACGCAGAACAAGCCTTTAGGGATTATGACCGCTTCAGACCCGAACTTGAGTGGTCAATTGCCCAACATATAGAGCAGTTGAATATTGTACGTGAACGGGCCATACAACATGGCTACGTGACCAATGATCACCGGTCGATCCGTCACTTGCTCTCAACTTTTCGAAGTGACTATGCGGAGGTAGCCAATAGTATATATGTAGATGCTCTGGTGTCTCTGAACGTGGAAATGGAGTATGATGCCTTCTGCACGAGATTTGTGGCATATTGGCCCATGTACTTTGAGTACCGCTATGGGTTTGCTCCTGAAGAAGACTCAGAAGAAGAAGAAACTGAGGAAGACGCTGAACCAGCGCTAGGAGAGATCTCGGACGCTGAGTCAGGCGTAACCGAAAGAGAATAGAGAGATAGAAGTTAGAGTAGGCTCGACATGTTTCTGTAAAAAAAAAAAAAAAAAAAAAAAAAAAAAAAAAAAAAAAAAAAAAGTTCGGCATACGTGCCTTCCTACCCATGTATTTTCATCAAATGAAGTCGAGTTTTAAATGAAATGATATTTGGGTTCTAATTTTCATTTTTAGAAGTTATCTGTTACCATTTACGTTGTGGTACACTTAATTCAGCCTTTATGAACTGCTTTTTAAAATTTTATGAAGGTTATGGCACCACCAACTCAAACCGATATCATCCCGGGAATTACTTAATGTGGTGCAAGAACTGAGACAAGCTCCACAGCCGGTTAACCCCACAACACCAGCAATAGAACAATTTCGAAGATACCGCCCACCTACGTTCGATGGCGGAGAAAGTCCACTAGCAGTGGAAGAATGGCTTCAAGCCATTGAGAAGATATTCAGACACATATCTTGTCCTGAAGATAAAAAGGTAATTTGTGCCGAGTTCATGTTAATTGGAAGAGCTGGTTTCTGGTGGGAATCTGCATCCCGAACAAGGAGTGAAGAGCAGCTAGCGGCTCTGACTTGGGACGAGTTTAAGACTGAGATCAGGGATAAATTTTTCCCACAAGCCCTCAGAGATCACAAAGAGTCCGAAATTTTTACGTTTGGTACAGGGTGAAATGGACATAACCGAATACGAGAGAAAGTTTGAGGAACTGTCGCGTTATGCTCCACATCTGGTGGAGACTGAGTTTAAGAAAGCACGGCGTTTTGAGAGGGGTCTACGCCTTGATATCCGACAGATCGTCAGTTCACATGAACTGCCAACATACGGAGAAGTTGTGAAGAAGGCTCAAGCAGTAGCCTATGCCGGTGTGAGAATCGGGAACCAAGGCAACCATAGCGAGCAAAGATATCAAGGGAAGAGAAAGTGGCAAGGCCCAAATCGCAATCAAAATCAGAACCGAAATCAAGCATTTACCAAGAGGCCGAATCTAGGACCAGCAGGGAGACAGATGATCACTTTCACTCCACCCTGCCCTAAGTGTCAGAGGCCGCATAAAGGAGAGTGTCTTTTCGGAAAGGGAGTCTGCTACAAGTGTGGCCAGCCGGGCCACTTTGCAACGGATTGTCGTGCCCCATCCGCCCAGGGTTCCAATCAGAAGGCGAACCCAGACCAGAACAGAAAAGGAAAGGCAAGAGTGTTTGCCATGGATGCCGCTGAGGATTCTGACGTGATTGCAGGTATACTATCTATCTCTAGTATTCCTGTATATGTTCTAATAGACTCAGGAGCTACGCATTCATTTATAGCTGAAGCATGTTTAGGAAGACTGAACTTAATAGGAGAAGAAACTGGTAGTACTCTCGAGGTTAGTTTACCGTCAGGAGGAACTATCGATACAAATAAGATAGTCAAAGCAGTACAAATAGATTTTGACGGCCAAGTTTCGAAGGCAGACTTGAATATTATCCGAATGAACGATTTCGATATTATTCTGGGTATGGATTGGCTCAGCACCAATCGTGCCGCAATCATGTGCCACGAAAAAGAGGTTATTTTTCACAAAGATGGTGAAGAAGTATTCAGGTTCTACGGGACGAGGATCAAAACACTTCCTCGCCTTATCTCGGCTTTACAAGCGGAGAAGCTATTAGCCAAAGATGATTGTCATGGCTATTTGGTTAGTCTTCAAGACAAACCCGTAGAGGAGATTACTCTGGACTCAGTGCCAGTAGTATGCGAGTACAGTGATGTCTTTCCAGACGATCTACCCGGTATTCCGCCAGATAGGCAAGTGGAATTTTCCATTGATTTGGTATCCGGAGCTGCCCCTGTTTCTAAAGCTCCGTACCGCATGGCGCCGAAAGAGTTGCAAGAACTGAAGGTGCAGTTGGAGGAATTGCTAGAGAAGGGTTTCATCAGGCCAAGTGTGTCTCCATGGGGAGCACCTGTTCTATTTGTAAAGAAGAAGGACGAAAGCATGAGGATGTGCATCGACTATCGAGAACTTAACAAGTTGACGATAAAGAATAAGTATCCCCTTCCCAGAATCGAAGACTTGTTCGATCAGCTGAAAGGTACAGCTGTCTTCTCCAAGATTGATTTGAGGTCTGGTTACCATCAGCTAAAGGTTTCGCCAAGTGACATACCAAAGACGGCGTTCAGGACACGCTATGGGCATTATGAGTTCACAGTAATGCCTTTCGGCCTCACGAACGCACCCGCAATATTTATGGACTTGATGAATAGAGTTTTTCATCAGTATCTCGATAAATTCGTTATTGTTTTTATCGATGACATACTGATCTACTCCAGAAATTCTGCACAACATGAAGAACATTTGAGGACTGTGTTGGAAACACTGAGAGCAGAAAAGTTGTACGCCAAATTCAAGAAATGTGAATTTTGGCTTGAGCGAATAGGTTTCTTAGGTCATATCGTTACAGCTAAAGGCATCGAAGTTGATCCTTCTAAAGTTGAGACTGTAACGAATTGGCCAACTCCTGCAAATGTTGGAGATGTGAGAAGCTTTCTTGGATTAGCCGGATACTATCGACGATTCATAGAGGGTTTCTCTAAAATAGCAGGTCCTATGACCCAGTTGACCAAGAAGGGAGTTAAATTTCAATGGACAGAACCATGTGAACAAAGCTTTCAGAAACTTAAGAACATACTTGTCTCAGCACCAGTGTTGACTATACCAGACGGGTCCGATGGTTTCGTTATTTACAGCGATGCATCCAAACATGGTTTAGGTTGTGTATTGATGCAGAATGGCAAGGTGATCGCATATGCTTCAAGACAGTTGAAGCCACACGAAAAGAACTATCCGACGCATGATTTAGAGCTCGCAGCAGTTGTACACGCTCTTAAGATATGGCGACACTACCTGTATGGGAGTAAATGTGAAATCTACACTGATCACAAGAGTCTCAAGTATTTCTTCACTCAGAAGGAACTGAACATGAGACAACGACGATGGCTAGAGTTAGTAAAAGATTACGACTGCACTATTCTTTACCACCCGGGTAAAGCAAACAAAGTTGCAGACGCTTTGAGCAGAAAGAACGTTGGACATTTATCAGCTTTGGGAACAACGCAAGATCAATTGATTCGAGATTTTCAGAATTTAAGGATCGAAGTGCAAGTCCCAACGGTCCAAGGATCTAACAGATTGGCAAATCTAATCGTCAAACCAGACCTGAGAGGTCGAATTGTAGCAGCTCAAGTCGGAGATAAGTTCTTGGAAAAGATCAGATCCGAAGTTGGGACTGGTAAGAGAATAGGTTTCGAGATTGCCGCTGATAAAGCGCTTATGTTCAAAGGACGTCTTTGTGTGCCGAAAGATGAACATATCCGGAATGAGATTTTGACAGAAGCTCATTCAGCACCATATGCATGCCACCCAGGAGGGACAAAGATGTATCGCGATTTGCGCAATACCTTTTGGTGGAGAAATATGAAGGGTTGCATTGCAAAGTTTGTCTCTCGATGCATGACGTGTCAGCAGGTCAAGGCTGAACATCAGAGACCATCAGGATTGTTAAATCCCTTGGATATACCGGAATGGAAATGGGAGAAAATTTCCATGGATTTTGTGACAGGGTTACCAAAATCAGTAAGAGGTCATGACGCTATTTGGGTTATCGTAGACCGACTTACGAAGTCAGCTCATTTCCTACCAATCAGAATGACTCTCAATGTGGATCAATTAGCCCAATTGTATGTTAAAGAGATCGTTCGACTTCATGGAGTACCAGCTTCCATTGTCTCAGATAGAGACCCGAGATTCACTTCAAGATTTTGGAAGAGTTTACATGTCGCAATGGGTACTAAATTAAATTTTAGTACAGCTTACCATCCCCAAACAGATGGACAGTCTGAACGCACTATTCAGACACTGGAAGATATGCTTAGAGCTTGTGTGCTAGACTTGAGTGGTAATTGGGAGACTCATCTTCCATTAGTGGAATTCGCCTACAATAACAGTTTTCAAGCTACTATTGGTATGGCACCATATGAAGCGTTATATGGGCGACGTTGTCGATCACCAGTTTATTGGGATGAAGTAGGCGAGAGAAGAATTTTAGGTCCAGAATTGATTGAGAGGACAGTTGAGGCTATTGAGAAAATCAGACTACGGATCAAAGCCGCCCAAGATAGACAGAAAAGTTATGCCGATCGAAGGAGAAAAGACTTGGAATTTGAGATTGGAGAGAAAGTATTTTTGAAAGTAGCTCCTATGAAAGGTACCATTCGTTTTGGCAAAAGAGGGAAGCTAAGACCTCGTTTTATCGGACCATTTGAAATCTTAGAAAAAGTAGGTAACGTGGCTTATCGTTTAGCGTTACCACCAGAGCTCTCGGCAGTACACAATGTTTTTCACGTTTCTTTATTGAGAAAATATATCCACGACCCTAGCCATGTGGTAAATTTTCAGACTATTTCGATTAAGAGGAATCTGTCTTATGAGGAGACGCCTATGTGCATTGTGGAGAGAAAAGTCCATGTCTTACGAAACAAAGAAGTTCATTTAGTCAAAGTCCAATGGGGTAGACAGGATAGCGATGAAGCTACCTGGGAAAAGGAGGACGAGATTCTGGCTAAGTATCCAGATATTAGAGATCAAGTAAGTTTAAATTTCGAGGACGAAATTAATTTAAGGGGATAAGGTTGTAGCGACCGAAATTTTTTATTTTAGTTTCTTGAAAAACGTGTCGCAAAACCTTAAATCCCGAGTTTTTAAATAAAAACGCGTTCGTCTAGCCGTTATAAAATCAATTTAAATTCATTCAAATCGAGTTCAATCCCGAATATTTTTTAAGGTATCGAATTTCTTATCATTTTAATAATTTAAGAAATTTTTAAGGTCCAATTACTTATTAGTCCAAATAAGTTATTTTAGTCCAATCCCTTAAGCCCAAATGTATTCTTTTCGGCCCAATTCACTTAAGTCCAATTCAAAATTCCTGCAGCCCAAATTTCTGGCCCAATTCCTGGCCTAGGGAATTGTGCCCTAAAAATTCTACTGTTCATTATATATCTCCCTCATTTCTCCTCCCCTCACTCACGCAGCCTCCAAGCAACTGGGTAAGAAATGTTACATTCTCCATATTTTCTTCACGTAATGCATGTCCCAGTTGCCTTCCTAAATTGGAAACTTAACATTGATGCTAGAAAATAAATTTCTAGCATCAACTGGGAAATCACAATGGTGCTAGAATCAGTTTCTAGCACCAGTGACTTGAAGTGTACACACAGTAGAAAAGAAACTAGAATCCACCAACGCCTCTCAACCTCTGAAATGTCACACAGGAAAAACGTCCAGCTCATAACTGATGCTAGAACTCCCATTTCTAGCATCAATAATGTTGGAGATTCATGTGTGATGCTAGAAAATCAATTTCTAGCATCAACCCCACCACCTCCAACTCACAGACCATGGCACACGCCCACTGTCCAACCCGTGGAGCCACCACACACCACAGTCAAGCCTCCACATCGACAGATTCACACAACCAACACCACAGTCAAGCCACCACGCCACCTCCACCACTCAGCCATCCACCCGAGCCACCAAGGAAATCGAACAACCATCCATTTCCCACAATCCAGTCACCGTTCTGAGCCTCCAAAGCAGCAGAAACTCAACATCAACATCCCCACCTCCAACACCATAAGAATACCCAGCCCACCTGCCATCCCCGATTTTCGAACCGCCACCCACCACCAAATAGGCAGCCCCCATTTCGCCCCAGAAATCAACCCCCAAAATCAAAATCAAAACCCAGAAATAAGAAACCCACGAACTTACCTCGCTCCTCGACATTTTTTTTTCAGCCGGCTACCACCGGAAAACCCGAGAAATCCGAGCTTCAACTTCGGTTTCTCTTCGACCGCACGCCAAAATCACACCTCAATCCTCACCCCCACGCCACCGGCGTCCCCACGCGACGCCGGCGCTGGCGTCGCCGGCCGAAAGCGGCGGAAGGGGCAAAGCCCGTCGCCTCCCGTCGCCTGTCCTCCGTCGGCCTCAGTTACACGAGAGAGAGAGAGAGTTGAGAGAGTTTTATTAATTTTGACTTTTTGAAATTTCGATTTTAGCCCCAAGTTTAGAAGTTAGGTTATTTTGGTCCCCAAGTTTTAAAATGATTTATTTTAGTCCCAAAGTTCGGTTTTTAAAGAAAACAGTCCCAGATTTATGTTTTAAAAACAAATCAGTCCACAGATTTCGAAAAAAGTCCATTTCAGTCCCTAGATTTTTATTTTCAGTTTTAGCAAATTTTCAATTAAGTCCCTATTTTATAAAAGTTTAATTTTAGCCCTTAAACTTTTATTTTCAGTTTTAATAAATTTTCAATTTAGTCCCTATTTTATAAAAGTTCAATTTTAGCCCCTAAACTTTTATTTTCAGTTTTAATAAATTTCAATTAAGTCCCTAAACTTTATTTTTATCGTTTTTAATCGTTAAAGAAATTTCAAAACACTAATTCAAGGTTTATTTTCTATTTTTGGCTAGACGAAACGTGCGAACGATTGAGGAACTGAGATTTTTCTCCCCGCTCAACTTTTACGACTCGAGTTAAATTGAGGTAGACTCGCCCCCATTAATTAGTTTAAATTGTAATTGCATGTATTATGTGATTCTATGTGATTTATATGCTTTAATGCATAAGATGAGAATCTCTTATGAGATAGATTATGTTGTTATGCTTGCCATAACTTATATGCTTAATTGCATAAGAAGAAAGAGAATCTCTTATGAGATAAGATGATGTTATGCATAACTTACGTGCTTAAATGCATGAGACAGACTACCCACACCCTATGATTTTAAAGAGCCTATGATTTTCAAAGAAAATTAGCCCATGAGAATATCACTGTATAGATTGCATAATTATGTGTTAAATTACTCTGTAGATTAATTACTGGCGATGAGTCTACTGAGTATTTCTTCGAAATGCTCATTCTATTATTTTTAACAATATTGCAGATTTTGGAGACGGCCGAGTCTGATGGGCAGTGGTGGAATAAATGTAGTTAATCGTTTTAAATTACTTTTGAAATTTCACTCATTTGAACATTATGAAATTTACCTTGTCGTTTCCGCTATTTTCAAGCTTGAGTTAAATGTTTAATCAAATTTTCCTTAAGTTAATTCGAATGGCATTTGTACCGTTAAAGGTCACAAATTTAAATGTGATGTTTTCAAAAGTTAGTTATTCCGCCAAACTTTTCAGTTAAATTAGGGCAAAGAGAAGATGACGTAGCGTTCCGGGTCCGCGGAACTCGGGGCGTTACACCACAAGTACGATAATTTTTTACTGCTACTAAACACTTGCATTTTTGTTGAACTTACACCTAAATGTTTTGATTACTTGTGTGTGAGAATTTTATAGTTGATGATCACCGTGGTGTATTTGTTACTAATAAGTTCTTTTCATGTCTCACAGTTGAGCAGCTGTTTTTTGATATGCATGAAAGAAGATAGCATCGAGGGCATTTATGATACTCTGAAAGAGTGTGCTGTTATCAGCAAATCAGCTGGGGGAATTGGTGTCTCTGTTCATAACATCCGTGCCACTGGAAGTTACATTCGTGGAACGAATGGGGCATCCAATGGCATTGTTCCAATGCTGCGAGTTTTCAATGACACAGCTCGGTATGTGGATCAGGGAGGTGGCAAGAGGAAAGGTTAGCTACTATACATTTCCTCTTTCATTGTTGATGTTTTTGTGATACTCTGTTTTGATTTCTTATGTCCTTTCTGTGATGAGAATAGGTGCTTTTGCTGTGTATCTTGAACCATGGCATGCTGATATCTTTGAGTTTCTTGATTTAAGGAAAAACCATGGAAAGGTACTAGGAGCTAGCAGTGAACATTTTCTTAGTGTTCAAATCATTGTGTTTATGTCAATCCATTTCTTGCAGGAAGAGCACCGTGCCAGAGATCTATTTTATGCTCTTTGGGTTCCTGATTTATTTATGCAGAGAGTCCAATCAAATGGACAATGGTCATTGTTTTGTCCAAATGAGGCTCCTGGATTGGCTGATTGTTGGGGTGAAGAGTTTGAGACTTTGTACGCACAATATGAGAAACAGGTGAAGCAAGTCATTCTGTGCACATCAATGATGCATTCTGTTTCATATATATGTTTAAGGTTCTTTTTTTCCTTTTTTATTGGCTCAGGGCAAAGCGAAGAAGGTTGTCCAGGCACAGAATCTTTGGTTTGAAATCTTAAAATCCCAGATTGAAACTGGAACTCCTTATATGCTGTATAAGGTGACCCTGATAACCACTTCATCTTTCTTTATAGGTTTATTTTGTAGTTTTTCTGCTTGCATTTTTTCTTATTGTTTACCTTTTTGGTTTTACTCTTCATTTTCCAGGACACTTGTAACAAAAAAAGCAACCAGCAGAATTTGGGAACCATTAAATCCTCTAACTTGTGCACTGAGATAATTGAATACACAAGTCCAACTGAAACTGCTGTTTGCAATCTAGCATCAATTGCTCTACCACGATATGTTAGGGAGAAGGTTGTTAATGGCATATACAATTGGAAGAATTAGTCTTTTCTGCCCCTCATTTTCTCCATTGTTTAATTTTCTCTATTGTTTAATTTATCTATTTTTTTTTTCTGGCAGGGAGTGCCTATGGAAGCACAACCATCGAAGCTTGTAGGCAGCCTAGGGTGTAAAAACCGATACTTCGATTTTGACAAGCTGGCTGAGGTTCGATATACTTTATTTAATTACCTAGTCATTAATTTCAATTAATTGACCTGCAAAGATGTAAGTAATTATCTTGGATTCTTGATGTTTGATTTTTGACTCTGTTTTAATTGTTCTGTTTGGTAGGTCACTGCA
The DNA here is from genome assembly GCA_019395295.1 of Osmanthus fragrans. Lineage (NCBI taxonomy): Eukaryota > Viridiplantae > Streptophyta > Magnoliopsida > Lamiales > Oleaceae > Osmanthus > Osmanthus fragrans. Next base: position 25,809,890 of record CM033354.1, read on the forward strand.
TTAGTAACTACAAATCTCAACAAAATAATTGATGTCAATTATTACCCTGTTGAAACTGCAAAAAGATCTAATACGCGACACAGGCCAGTAGGGATTGGGATTCAGGGTCTTGCAGACACTTTCATTTTGCTTGGCATGGCATTTGATTCTACTGAGGTGAAGTTACTTTACTAATCTAATCTCTCTTTCATGTCTATGCCAAATGACTTGGGTCTAATCATACCTTAATTTCGACTGCAGGCTCAACAGTTGAATAAGGACATATTTGAGACCATATACTACCATGCTTTAAAAGCTTCATCTGAATTAGCTTCAAAAGAAGGTGCATATGAAACATATATTGGCAGTCCTGTGAGCAAGGTGTGATTTTGCGTAGCTTTTCTTACCAATGGACTTTCTACTTAACCTTAGCCTCTAGGCATGTTTGAATACATACTTTTTTCTTAAAATAAAAATTTGTATATATTTTTTTTTTTTGGGTTCAAGTTAGGAAACTCTTACTCTAAAAGTAGCTACACTTGGTTATCACTGTTTGATTAAGTTGCATCTGTATCTTTCAGGGAATTCTTCAGCCAGACATGTGGGGAGTGAAGCCTTCAGATAGATGGGATTGGGATACTCTCCGAGAAATGATAATGAAAAATGGAGTAAGAAATTCACTTCTAATAGCACCCATGCCCACTGCTTCGACTAGCCAGATTCTTGGGAATAATGAGTGCTTTGAGCCATATACTTCCAATATCTACAGTCGCCGAGTATTAAGGTTCTTTGTTTGTTAACATTAATTTAGTTCCTCCCAATTTAAATTTAATTTTTTGCTGTCTGACTTTCAAGTAATGTTTGCCTTTCAGTGGTGAGTTTGTTGTGGTGAACAAACATCTTCTTCATGATTTGACTGAGATGGGTCTTTGGTCGCCTACTCTTAAGAACAGGATAATCTATGAGGATGGTTCTGTTCAGAAAATCATAGAGATTCCTGAAGAACTTAAAGTTATTTACAAGTATGCATTTACAGTTTAGAAGTATCTTGTTAACTTTTTATAGCCAATGTTTATTTGATTTGTTTATTATCAGGACTGTTTGGGAGATCAAACAACGAATATTGGTTGACATGGCTGTTGACCGTGGATGCTTCATAGACCAGAGTCAAAGCCTCAACATTCACATGGATCAGCCTAATTTTGGAAAGCTTACTTCTCTACACTTCCATGCCTGGTCAAGTGTAAGTAATGCTGGTTTAGATTCGCATTTTGCATTGTTTTCGAGTAGCATCCCATATTTTTGGAGCAATGCTAGAATGTAACCACTAAAAAGGTGTGGAAAGCATGTTTGGCTAAGCTTTAAAAAAGGAAGTAAAATCTACTTTTAATCTTCTATTTTGTTAAATATAATTTTAAAATATATTTGATTGGGTGGAGTGAGGAACAAAGACCTTAAGCTAGTACAACTTGGGCGAAAGCAGGGTTATCCTTATGGATTAATCTATTTGTGCACTTTTTGTATACATAATTTATTACACTTCCCTCATATGGAGGGGCCATGCATAATAAATTATATGTGAGCCCTCTCCATGTGAGGGGAGTCTAAAACACTATCTACACAAAAAGTGTACATGTAACATCACCATATCCTTATACATTAGTTTTTTCACTGGATAGTCCGTGCCTTGATTTTATCCTTGTATTTGGACTTGAAGGGTTTGAAGACTGGTATGTATTATTTAAGATCACGTGCTGCAGCTGATGCTATCAAATTTACAGTTGACACTTCAATGATAAAGGTAGACACTGTTCAAGGTTGTAATCCTCGTTTCAATTAATTTACAGTTGTCCTAAAGTAATTGTGGCTTCTTACATCTGCTTGCAGGATAAGCCCAAGTTAGTAGCTGATGATGAAAATAGTAAGATGGCACAAATGGTATGTTCTTTAACTAACCGGGACGAGTGCTTGGCTTGTGGAAGTTAGAGCTCCATGAGCAAACATTCTGGCCGTTGAGTTTGCTGAGGATTCTCTCTAGATGCTAAGAATGACGTGTGCTATGACGAGAGGCATTTTCGGCCAATGGGATATTATACTTGGCATTTGTGCTTCACGATCTTCGAAAAGCTTGATCATCAGATGCTTACATTAATGTAACTTACTGTATAGGTCCTATTCAATTCACTTTAGAAGAAAATTATAGGTATTTATCAACCCACTTCTAATTTATGCTTTCTTCACTGTATTTTTTTTTTCTGTGTTTCAATCTGAGGTTATGAGAATGGGAAGTAAGTCAATTTTTGTAATTTGTGGGAATGTTTTTCTCTTCAATTAATGTTATTAAAAGCTTCTTAGCAAAGGGCATCCCTTCTGGAAATGCTTATTTTAAAATGAACGGTGCATTTTAGGTGTAAAAATATGCTCAATTCCAGGACCACCTTGTGGCTCGGAATAGATGGGACCATCTGCCTTTCAAAATTTAAATTCAAAAATTTTAAAAATATTAACATGGGCTTGATGGTTTACTGATGTAGAATATATTGTTGAATGGATGGAAGAAATTGATAAAAATGGGAAAAAAATTATGGTGCACGAAGAACATTCGAATTTGGGTTTGGCAAATTAAATCATTTTGAAAAGAGGATGATGAGACGAGTAATATTCATCGTTATGTCATGATGATGGATTTTGGTCATTTGGGTTCGTTTAGAACTCGAAAATTAGTTTCTAAAGTTTTAGGGTTATTTTTGTCATTTAGTTGGTTTTGGATTCTTTTCAATTTTAGTTTGTTTAAATTTCGTATTCATTAATTTTAGTCATCTTAAACTTGGTTTTCATATAAATCTTTATAAATAAGGGGTTATTTCGTTGTTTTGATCGTCTTTTCATTAACAAAATTTGTGAGTTTATTTTCTTCATATTTTGGTGGAGTTCAAATTTCGTGTTGATCTCGATCATTTAAATTGGACCGGCTTAGACATGTCCAACTTCCAAGCTTTGGCTGGTGCAGGAAGTGAGAGGTGATCCTTATCAGTAGGGCTGCATGAAAATAATCAAACGTAAAACCGAACACGAATCGTTGGTTTCTGAGTGGATCGGTCAATGTTTCAATTTTGAAATGAACCAAATCATTTAGAATCAATTTAGTTTAGGTATCGATACTTTGAAAATAGTTAAAATTGAATTGACCCATTTATTTAAAAAACCCTTCATTTTAACAGTGTAGTTTTAACCAAATATTTGATTTTGTATATTTACAGAATCATAGATCTAACTTCTAAAAAAAAAAAAAATGGCATTATTTTGAAACTAATCCCTGTAGACTAAGTCAAAAGTGTTTTGATCCTCATATACTTAAACTAGCACTTAAATTACTCTAGTTGGAAGCAAAATGAACTGGTCAACTGAAAACAAAAGAAGACTAAAATATTCTCGAAAGGAAATACTAACAAATAAGATGAATAGAAAGCACGATTAGCTCTGAATGGCGTTGAATCTCACAATTGTGACAAAAAAAGGATCAATGACTTGTACCACATTTGCATTACCATTAGCGGACCTCTACCTAAGCTATTGCCTTCGAAGATAATTCTTCTCCTTGGTAGTCAATTCCAAATAAAAAAGAAAATATGAATTGACAATAGAAATTTAAGTAACACGAGAAACTTCGTAAGACTTAGAAGTGTAAAAATCTCCCATTTCCATCCCTTTCGCATTACTTTTCTAATAATGAAAAATACAATTAAAGAAGTAAATGAAGAAAAAATGGAGATATATTATCTCGTCTTTGCCTTCCAAAAAAATTTGGTAGGACAAACTATATGGAGGCTGTCTCAACCCCACCTTGCAACTTTTAGATGAAATCATTGTATATCTATTTTAGAAAATTATAAGGCAATGAAGAGAAATGAAGGAGAAGATGAAACAAAAAAGATCAAAGGTTGATATGATATTCGAAGAAGACTTGAACACGAAAATGATATTTGCTTCCTCTCACAATACTTTTAAATGATTAAATAACAAATAGTTTGTAGGATTTATCAAACTTTAATGAAAAACACCAAAAGCAAAGTAATTCTTCAAATGAACAAGTGAAAATCAAATTTTGAATATGTAAGAATCAATAATTTCTTCAATGTTTGGATGTGTATATTTTTCATTGTGTTTAGGGATAAATACTACGATCTTGCTGTTTCGTACAGGGAAGTGGTTTCCCACTTTTTTTTTTTTTTTTTTTTTTTTTTTTTTTTTTTGCATTATTTATTCACGCGGGTTCCATTACATGTGAGTGGATGTCAACCAAGTGGTAATAAATAGTTATGTACAAATAAATTTATTCTAAGTACTATCCCTATATTTTATAGCCATGCGAACGATTGCAGGCCTCAAATGCCTATGCGATCGCATAAGCCATTTTTATGACATGTTTTTCTTTTTTTTTTTTTTTTTTTTGTTAATATTCTTAAATCATTCAAATTGATTTTGAGTAACAAGATTACAACATCTATGTTTATATAATAATATTTTAATGTGACACTTTCAAAAATAGGAAAAACTAAATATAATTCTAGCACAAAATCACTTTAAACATAGTTGTGAGCCTTAGTCAACCCTTGTTTTTGCCTAAAGATGGGCACTACTATTAGGCAAGACTATTTGGGAGAGGTGATGGGTTCACGTACGACTTGTCTTATTTGGTGCTTTTTACGTGCTTCATTAGTCTTGACACGTGCGTTGAATTCATTTTTTATTTTAATAAAAATCGAGAAACTTGCAAAAAAATAAAAATAAATGGGTACTTTTGAGATTTGTATTTCGATCCTTCTGACGAAGAGACAAATTTATTTAGATTTTATCTTCGACAATTTTAAGGCTAATTCAAAACTTTTACTAGTACAGAATATGAATTTTGTGGTTCCGTGGGATCAGTATTCGTCGATTAAATTCAATTAAAAATTCGATCTTCAATGTGTAATATTTCATAAACTAATTTAGAACAATTCTCTGACCCTAAGAAAAAAAGAAATGAAAAAATCAAGAATATTTATATGAAGTGAGAAATGTATTTTCGATTCACTTTATTTATTAATTTATTCATTTTAACGTACCAAAAATATTATTTTCAACTATTCGTGTGGGCTATACTTCTGAAAATCAACAGTATGGGCATAAGCAACATATTGTGCTGAAAACAAATAGACAATAGAGAGTTGGAGATTGGATCACTTGACTGATTCTTGCTAAAAAAAAATATAGTCAACCGTTTGAAAGTTGGTGATTTGACTTTGATATCGAACTAAATTAAATAATTATATATTAATATAATTTATCATTATTTTTTGTGTATACATTTTGTTTTCTCACGCTAATTATGATTACATATCGATGCATGAAAAAGTTGACGCATCTCGAGAGAGCGGTGATTCGAACTTGTTTCTTTATAAAAAGTCAAATACATTGACGTGAATATAATATATGCCCCATTTTTAGTCAAATTTGGCCAATTTGTCGATTTTGACAATTTCGATATCAAGTAATTATTTTTTCGAGGACCAAACCCTCTATCGAACAAGGAAAAAAAATCGATATAACGTTTTACGAGTTCAGCTTAAAAAATAAATTTTAAAGATATAATCACGTATTTAAGTTAATAAAGTATTTACAGGAACAAAAGTTGCTGTACTTGTTTGTATTCATTTTATTTATTTATGGGGTGCAATTTGCATTTCTATAAATTGACATTTTTTAAATTAAATATTTTCACTTTTTAAAGTCAACGCTTACTAAAATATCCCCAACACCGTCATAGTGAGCTAATAAAGAGAAGTTCACTTAAAAAGGTGAGTTAACACCGCTTTAGCTGGCTCGTCAAATATTATGTTTTGACTACGACGGATCATGTTGTGTTAAATTTATTGACTATAAAAATAAAAAATATGATCGTTATCAATATATTCAATCAATATTTTTGACTTTTTATATCTTGTGTGAGGTCCATAATGACTATATTTTTCATTCTCATTTTACAAAGAACGAGAATCAAACGGAGTCTGAATTTAAATCTATTGTCTCGATTTAATTGTTCTATTATCAATAAATATTCCCATTTTAGTGAACATGGTTTGTCATATAAAAGAACCAAATAATTTGTATTTTACTAAAATTTTGTAATTTGTATCTTAGTGAAATATATATTGAGTGTTGGATTGATGTTTGACCCCAATTATTTTAGAATTTAATGGATGAAATAATATTTTTTTGGAGAATGAATGATTAAAAAAGAAAGAAAATTTTCGATTTATATGTAATATTATTTTATGAAAGATTGTGTGGTTGAAAATGGAAGAGAAAAAAATAAAATTTAATTTAATGGATGCCGAAAGGCAAGGCAAGGCGGGGCGGGGCGGGGCGGGGCGGGGCGGGGCGGGGCGGTTTAAATTAAAAATTACGATTATTTGTCAAATAATTATGTTAAATTTATAAATAGAAGACTATATATATATATATATATATATATAACTAACGTTATACTAGGTTATTTGATACATAGTTCGCATTAACAAATTATATGGTATTTTTATACATTAAAATAACTTTGTTGAATTCTTTGGACTTTAGGCAAAATGAAATTATCCGAACAAATCAAATAAAGATGTCGGCCCAGTACCTCCCCGCCGACGTATAAAATCGAAACCGCGTAATCCGGATTCCCTAGCTTTGTTTATGCCAGTGTGAACCTTTGACCACCATCCCACTCCACATAAATTCACCATTTGTCCACTCCACCACCCCACTTGCCTCCGATTAATCCAACTTAAAAGTCAATTTTCAGAAGTACCCATAAAAAAAAAAAGGTGAGAATCTAACCCATATTTTTGTTCACTGTGTAAAAGCTTGATGTCGACTCTTTCAAGTCGACGGCTGGTATAGACTATAGTTAGGTAATTCTGTACTGCAATAAAAATCTCAACTCCTAACTTCCTTATATATATAACTTTCAGTTCTAGAAATTCTTGTCGACTTTCTTGAATGAGCATTGTTTAGCATATTGTACTTTTTGAATCAGCATGTGTGTGTTCAAGATGGCGGATTCAAGACCAAACAATGCTCAGAGCACAAGGAGAAATGATCCATTGGAGTCAATCCTATCGGGATTTAACAGAGAGCAAGAAACGTCAGTAATGGTGTCAGCTTTGGCCCACGTGGTGGCAGGTAATGTAAGCCAAGAACCAGCGCAGCCTGGAGATAGTGGCGGTCTAGGTGGCGGAGCGGTGGTGAGTGGTAGTTCTTCATTGTCTGCATGTTCTTTGGGTGTTGGAGATAAGAGGAAAAGGGAAGAGAATAGCAGTCATGAACATGCTTCTGAATCAGTTGCAATACTTTCCACGGCTTATAATGATTTTACCATTGGAGGTTCTGAAATAGTATCAGGTAATAATTAGAACTTGACGTCAAATTTTATTCTCTCACGTATTAGAAATAATTCTCAAATTTTCGTAAATGGATGGTGTTAACTTCTATTTCTATACCTTATAATCTAAGATCTTGCATGGCCTAAAAGGTGATGAACAAATCAAGATACTCATCAAGCATCGGATATATACATATCTCTTATTCAATCCGTTAGGATTGATTATACAGTGCACTTTAGACAATAAAGGAAAAAAGTACAAGACATTGCTGATTATAACTAAATCAAATTAGAATTACAGAGTTGGGATCACGGTCAAATAAGACTTATCTTGAATAAAAAGACGAGAAAAATAGTAAGCCCTGTAATCCTATGACTCCCTCAAAAAAGGAGACAATTAGTGGTGTGAAACTAGATTGGGCTAACCAGTCCGGTTCGGCTGTGCCAAGCTCGTGATCCGAGCCGGCTGACTTGTGTTTGCTAGCTTGCACGAACCCAAATTTTTGAGCCTGGCATAATCTAGCGAACTCGAGTTGGCTTGGCCCACCTCAAAAACACAGGCTGTACTTTCCTTTTCTTAAAATGGCTAGCCCGAGCCCTACCATTTTTCACATGCTCTGAGAACTTTGATCTAGTTTAAGTATTTGACATGAATGTGCATGATACACAGGTGCAGAAGGTCCAAGCACAGGAACAAGCATCATAACATCAACAGAAGCAGTATATACATATTGCACTCCAAGTGACACTACAGAATCCCATGGAACAAGAAAATACAGAGGAGTTAGACGGAGGCCATGGGGTAAATGGGCTGCAGAAATAAGGGATCCCCACAAAGCCTCTAGGCTTTGGTTAGGCACATTTGACACTGCAGAGGGTGCTGCTAGGGCATATGATGAGGCTGCCCTTAAATTTAGAGGCAATAAAGCGAAACTAAACTTCCCAGAAAATGTTAGGCTCTTGCAAATGCAATCACCAGCACCAAATAAACCTGTTTCAGTTTCTACTATAACCGAACCAATTGTTCACACTCAACAAGTTCAATATCCCATGCAGAATATGAACTCCAGCTCACAAGTTTCGATGAATCTTGACGAAATTCCAATGCAGCCTGCAGGAAATTTGTGGGATCAGTTGCTGTTTTCGTCTTCATCCTCATCTTTGTCTTCTTTTCCGCTGTTTTTTCGGGCTAACCCACAGGGTAATGTGGGGCCGGAGGATAATCGAAGAAGTGGAGCTGAATATTCTTCGACGCCAGATTCAAGTCATCAGACTTCTTCGGGATGATCTGATCATATCAGACTACTATATTGCAGCAGTTCCTTTGATTAATAGTTTCTAATTTTCTAGCATGATTTTGTTGATAAATTTAAAGGGGGAAAAATGGCTATAAGGTGGCATGATAGATCCAAGTTCTTGTGTAATTGTTTACGAAAAAAGGTGACACAGAACCCGAGTCCTGTATACAAGCATGCACGTGACTGCAGTTCAATTCTCATACATACTTCGATCAGCACCACATAACAAGCAAAATCTACAAGATACCATCTATAGCAAACATGTTACGACTCAAGCCTCATTCCTGACCGTCCTCTTACGTATTGTCTGCTCTAGGAGAGCCTGAACACATCTTACACTTCACAGTTTTCCACCACTTCCCCAAGATTCGAACTCTCGACCTTTCCTTTAAGAAAGGTTTAAGTTGAATTCCGAGGTCAAGTATTCGAATCCTGAGGAACCCGTGTTTTTTGTAACAACTTGACCTCTTGTACCCAAATCGGGAACTTACATGCTGTCCGGTCTAGAAGAGCTTGAGTCCATCTTATTCTTCACAGATTTCTATTGCGTCCCCAAAGCAGATGCTACATAAGTTGAAAGTTTGAACAAATAGGCTGAATTGTTAAAAAAAAATCTACCGAAATAAGTTCAAAGTTCGAAACGCAAAAATGAGAAGCGATGATTATCATGGATTATCCATGCACACAAACAGGTACAAACATCTTCCTATTTCCTTAGTACATATCCTAATTGTTGAAATGGATGAATAATTGAAATAGTAATAACATCACAAAAGGACTAAACGGCACAACTTGAAAATCAAAAGCCACCAATGGGAAAAGCAAAGTACTACCCTCTAGAACAACAGGATTAGTCAAGAAAAAAAATGAGAATCGAATAGGACCTTGACCTCAATCTCAACTGTCAGTATCGTCATTTTAAACTTTCAATGCAGCTTTGTGGACCATTGTCTCCTTGTGGATTTGATGGCAACTCTTTTCCACGAGGTCAAGAAGCTTCTCCAAGTTCATGGACCATGAATTTAGAATGTCGTTACTGTCCTTGGCTGTCTGGAAACAGACTACACCGATAGGTCGGTCGATCTTTGCAATCAATGCTTTGGAGACGACCATATCCGAAAGATGCTTCTCAGCTTCCTAGAGAGAGAGAGAGACACGAGAATAAGAAGACAATGGTATATATAGACAAGGTAATGGGGATGCAAGCATCTTCAACCACGAACGAGAAAACAAATGAGTAAAAAACCCAATGATCCAGAGAAGATTGAGATAAAAAATGCTTTGGAACTATTACCATAAAGAAAAAAGACTAGGGAATAAAATAAATATGGCTAAAACCAAGCGGGAAGAAGTTAAATAGAAAAAGAAAAGTAAACTGTAGCCCCGGAATTCAGACCCAAAGCTATTAAGGACATACTTTGGCGAAATGGACCTTCAATACTATCTTCCATGTGTCTCTCTCATTGCTAGAACTTAGTGCTATATAAAATCAATTCCATGTCCACCCACTTGAGATCAAGATTTCAATCTCTTTCATGGCAAGCAAATTTGAGGCTTTGTCTAGGTGTTGACTTTGTTGAAAAGTGCGCTATTTTGAACATTTTGTTCGGGTTATGGTTTTTTTAAGTCTATCATGTTTCACTCAGAATATGGGAAATATCATATAGTTGAGGCTTGGATGGTTACACTCTATAGCCAATTTCATGCATAAAAATGAGCCAAACACACCCAGAAACCATTTGAATGATAGGGCACTATGAAAAACTAAAAAGTAGTCTCTTTGTCCATATTCTTATCATGTATTTTTTTAGATTCGCAGATGGACCAACCTTAACAACATATGATTTGCTCAGATTTACAATGCTGGAAGCATTTTTAAAAGGGAAACTATATTAACCACAGAAGACGCGTTATTTTTCACTAGTAACATCTAATGTCACTGAACTAATTCCAAGAATTCCCAAATGCTAATTCAATTCAATTATAAGGCATCCAGTATGAATCTTTACAAGAGAGCTTCGAGAAAAACATTAGATAATATAAATTTCCAGTAACTTCAAAACTTAATCCAAAAAACTTCAAGCAAGAAAAATTAGTAACATATTCCATTAAAAATTAAAAGAGTACTTAGAATCAATAGCTCTATTTGAAATTGAAAAAAGGTTTATTTGGTAGAAAGAAGACACCTGGATGCCAAGGCATAGTAGATCTGCTATTCTCTTCAAGGTTATCCGTGAGTAGTATTTTGAGATGACAATGATGTTCTGCAAGGAAATAATCTCTAAAAGATATTACAAATTTTAGAATGGTAAACAAATCTAAGTTGGTACATGCACAGTAAAGGGACCTTCAAGTACTCTAGTCAGAGATGCGACACTCAGGACAACGAATCTGTAGACTATGGACATCTTAACTAAAGCATTAAGTAATAGATTTTTGACATAGAATGACTGGAAAAGTGGGTTTAAGGATTACATGTTCTGTTACTCTCAATCTAAGATCTTCGGCTGCTTTTTCACTCAAAGAGCCACCAAGCATGTTCTTCTCATTCTCAAACTCATCTTTGAATGTGTTCCAAAGGGATGTCCACTGAATGACCTCCATGGTAACTAATTGTTTCAACAGTAACCTTGAGACAGAGTAAAAGAGAGTAACAATGAAAGTGAGTAACATAATTCTGTGAAGGAAAATAAATTAAAAGGAAACCTTAAAAGAGTTATAAAGCACTAACCTGAAATGAGGAATTTCCGAAAGATTCTTATCTTCCAGGGTTGAGTTAAGAAGGCTAGATTGCATAGGATCATGTGGTGCCAAGACCAAGTACCAGCATATTTTTCTCAACACCTGTGAAATATAATAGCACTGAAGTCAACTGGGATGAAGAAGGCATACAAATCAAGGCAAATATAAGAAGAGATTCTTTACTGGTATCCATTGTCCTGGGTCCTCTTTCACTGAGGGAATTTCGTACATCGCTTTGTAACATCGGCATATTTCAAGGTAATCATTGCTATGTGAGTGGTACCTACACCATATGGACATCAATTCTATAAGTCTGGGAGGAATACAGCTGATATTAGTGAAAACAATAAGAAATTGAAAAGCACGAGCATGTAAATGAAGTGATCTAAAATCAAGGTCGAAGATACAACAATGGATCACAACTCGAAGAGGTTATTACTCAATTTTAGTTACTAAACCAGATGTACTGGGAACGTGATGTGATCCAGGATGCCGATACAACAAGAGCAAGTCAGTGGAAGGATCCATTGATTGTTGACGATGGACCAATGACACGTTTGAGGGCAAATCGAATAAAACAAGCTATGAGATTACTTGCACAAGCAACGGTGGACGACGTCATGAGCTACACGCAAAAAGAGGCAAGTTCCATGTTGGGGTCGAAGTCCGAATCAACGTGGATCAACGTGTTGGAAGCAGCCGAAGACGGAGGTGAAAGTCACTTCTATGCGGCCGCATAGAAGGAACTTGGGTGCGGCCGCATCCAATGGTCAGAGACTCCAGAAGAAGCGACTGCATGAACTATGTGGCCGCATATAATATAACTATGCGACCGCATAGTTGTTTTTTAGGATAATTTCGGGATTTTCCATATTTTGACTAGAAGTTATTTTATTTCCATAATTTCGCAAGTTTTTAGGGTTTACACGTTTTTGGGCTAGGTTTTTGGGATAAGTATAAATACTTATCATTATTGACATTATTCTTCAACACATTATTATTGAGAGAATTAATTGGCTTCAATTCCTTTGTTCTTAATTGGGCAAACTCTGAACTTATCAAGAATCGATCTTGTGGCGTTCAATCCATTGGGTGAAGTTCTTAATATTGAATTCAAAAAGGGTCAGCGTTTCTTTCGGATCGTTGGTTGTTTTCGATTCATATTTTGAATCAAATCTACAAACCAAGGTTTAATTGGGTTTTCTTGCGTTCTTCAACAAACGACGTGGGTTTGGTAGTTCTAATCTATCCGGATTCTCATCATTTGGTATCAGAGCACAGGCTCCAACGAATCAAGGTTATATCCTTTCTAATTTTTGTTTGAGTCTTGTTTTCATTAATTTCAGCGTTCTTCGTGTTCTTGCGTCCAGTAAAATTAAGGAGTCTTTGATCCGTTTTACTTCTGCCAAAATTTCAAAAGTTGTTTTTTGGGTTGAATTTTCATCCAAAACAGATTTCGTTTGTTTTGCCGGACTCGTAGTTGAATTCTCGAGTTTAAAAAAAAAAAAAAAAAAATCCGTACTGTTCACGTCAAATATTTAAAAAAAAAAAAAAAAAAAAAAAAAAAAGTTGTTAACTCAAAACAATTCCCGGCAACTTCCTTGTTTCTTGTATCAAAATTCAAGAACCACTTTCTTGGATTTAAAAAAAAAAAAAAAACCTTTTCACATATCCAATTCAATTCTTGTGTCTTGAATCCTTCAGACTTCAAAAAGGATTCACTCAATTTTCGGTTGAATTATACTAGATTAATTCCTTGATTGAGTTCTATTTTGCCCTTTGAAGCACTTGGGTGGAAGTTTTGAGTGGAAAAAGGCAGAGTGGTGAGATTAATAGAGGGAAAAAGCCTAAATTGAGTGATACACGAGAGATAAATTTGTGAGGCACAAAATTAGATTTTTTTTAGGATGTCTGACAAGGAAGCAGCAACGCCAGCACGAAACAACAACAATCAAATCAACATGTCTGAGGAGATGATTCGTAGGTTTGAACGTTTGTTTGAGGATGTACGGGATAGGTTGGATAGGCAGGATACAGAACTTGCTGATTTACGTAGGGGAGTTCCAAATGCGAGGAGGCAGGGTCGACGAGAACATAGGCAGGAGGTTAGGGGAGAAATGGAATATGAGAGTGAGGTGGATGAGGAGGCGATTATGGATGCTGAAATTGGTAGGTTGAGGAATAGAGGAGCTAGGACAGAAGGGGTAGAAACTTGGTTGGAGACGGGTTAGATGGTGACATGGGCAACATCAAAATGTCCATTCCACCATTTAAGGGAAGGAGTGATCCGGAAGCTTATTTGGAGTGGGAGAAAAAGGTTGAGATGATCTTTGATTGTCAAAATTATTCGGAGGCGAAGAAGGTGAAGATAACCGTCCTTGAATTTACTGACTATGCTATCAATTGGTGGGATCAAGTGGTGACATCTAGAAGGAGAAATAGGGAGAGACCAATTGGGACATGGGAAGATTTGAAGGCCATCATGAGGAAACGGTTTGTGCCTAGTCACTATTACCGAGAGCTTTATCAAAAACTACAAAGCCTCTACCAAGGGTCGAAGAGTGTGGTGGATTATCATAAGGAGATGGAGTTGTTGATGATTAGGGCGGACGTACATGAGGATAGGGAGGCCACTATGGCCCGATTTTTGAATGGTTTAAACAGGGAGATAACTAATGTGGTTGAGCTACAACATTATGTGGAGTAAGAGGACATGTTACACATGGCTATGAAGGTAGAGAGACAATTGAAGAGGAAGGGGACAGCAAGGTATTCATCGGGTACTTCGGGTTCTAACACTACTTTGAAACCGAGGTGGGACGACAACAAAGTGGATGGGGCTGCTCCTAAGGTTAAAACGGAGTTGCTACGGGGGAAAGAAGAAAGTGCTAGCAAGAAGGTGGAGTTACAACCATCTAGGAACCGAGACATCAAATGTTTTAGGTGTTTGGGAACGGGACACATTGCTTCTCAGTGTCCAAACAAAAGAACCATGATTTTGCGGGATAGCGGAGAAGTGGAGAGTGCAAGCGAAAGTGATTATGAAGGCATGCCAGAATTGGAAGACATTAGCGATGAAGACCAAGTGGAATATGCTGTGGGCGAGTTGTTAGTCACGAGACGAGCTCTCAACACTCAAATCAAGGCTGATGCCTTGGAATTGCAAAGAGAAAATATTTTCCATACGCGGTGTCACGTCAATAATACGGTATGTAGCTTAATCATTGACGGGGGAAGTTGTACTAATGTTGCTAGCACCGGTTTGGTTGAAAAATTAGGATTAATAATGCTTAGACACCCTAAACCCTATAAATTGCAATGGTTAAATGAATGTGGGGAAATTAAGGTGAATAAGAGGGTGATGTTAAATTTTTCAATTGGGAGTTATAATGATGAAGTGATGTGTGATGTAGTACCCATGCATGCGGGTCATATTTTATTGGGAAGGCCATGGCAATATGATAGGAAGGTAATACATGATGGGTATAAAAATAGGTACATCTTGATCAAGGGGGGAAAAACCTATTACATTAGCACCATTGACACCTGCACAGGTGTATGAGGATCAACTTAAATTGAAAACCGAGGAGGAGAAAAGAAAGAGAGTGCTAGGAGAGAAGAGAGAAAAGGTGAGACACGAGAGCATGAGAGAAAATAGTGAGGTGGCTAAAAGTGAGAGAAAAGGAGAGGGGCCACATGAGAGAAAAGAAGAGGGGTCTGAGAGGAGAGAAAAGCCGAAGGTGAATTTCTTTGCGAGAGGGAGTGAATTGAAAAAGGCAATTGTGGAGAAGAAACAAGTAATCCTCTTGGTTTACAAAGAGTCATTCCTCAACTTTGAGGAAATTAACACATCCCTCCCTAGTTTGGCTATTTCTTTATTGCAGGAATTCGACGATGTCTTTCCCGAGGACGCACCTAGTGGGTTGCCAATTATTCGAGGCATTGAGCATCAGATTGACTTTGTACCCGGTGCAGTCATTCCAAATCGACCGGCTTATCGGAGTAACCCCGAGGAAACGAAGGAGCTTCAGAGGCAAGTTGAGGAGTTGTTGAGCAAGGGACACGTGAGGGAAAGCATGAGTCCATGTGCCGTGCCAGTACTACTTGTACCTAAGAAAGATGGATCTTGGCGGATGTGCGTGGATTGTAGGGCCATCAATAATATAACGGTAAAGTATCGTCATCCTATTCCTAGGTTAGATGATATGTTAGATGAACTATTTGGTGCATGCATATTTAGTAAGATAGATCTTAGGAGTGGTTATCATCAAATTCGCATGAGAGAAGGAGATGAGTGGAAAACCGCATTTAAAACTAAGTATGGCTTGTATGAGTGGTTAGTTATGCCGTTTGGGCTCACGAATGCACCAAGCACGTTTATGCGCTTAATGAATCATGTTTTACGTGCTTTTATTGGTAAGTTTGTTGTGGTATACTTTGATGATATCTTAATCTATAGTAAAGGCCTCAATGAACATATGGAACATTTGAGATGTGTGCTTGTGGTGTTAAGAAAAGAACAACTTTATGCTAACTTAAAGAAGTGTTCATTTTGCATGGATAGAGTTGTGTTCTTGGGATTTGTTGTTAGTGCTAACGGGGTGGAAGTAGATGAAGAAAAGGTAAAAGCTATTAAAGAATGACCAACCCCTACGACTATAACTGAAGTGAGGAGTTTTCATGGATTGGCTAGCTTTTATAGGCGGTTTTTGTTAGGGATTTTAGCACTATTACCACACCACTCACGGAAATTGTTAAGAAAAGTGTTGGGTTTAAATGGGGACATGAACAAGAGCATGCATTCAATACTATTAAAGATAGGTTATGTGAAGCACCAGTTTTAGCATTACCTAACTTTGACAAAGCTTTCGAGATTGAGTGTGATGCTTCAGGTATAGGCATTGGAGCAGTCTTGATGCAGGATAAAAGGCCGATTGCTTATTTCAGTGAAAAGCTTAGTGGAGCGGCGCTTAACTACCCTACATATGACAAAGAGCTCTATTCATTGGTTCGAGCATTGGAAACATGGCAGCACTATCTATGGCCAAGGGAGTTCGTGATTCACACCGATCATGAATCATTGAAGCATTTGAGAGGTCAAGGTAAGTTGAACAAGAGGCATGCTCGATGGGTGGAATTCATAGAGACATTTCCCTACGTCATCCAGTACAAACAAGGTAAAGAAAATGTGGTTGCGGATGCGTTGTCTCGAAGGTATGTGCTTCTAACTTCCTTAAGCGCGAAGTTGCTTGGTTTTGAGTTTATTAAGGGCATGTATGAGAATGATTTAGATTTTTCCAGCATATATGCATCATGTGATAAGGGAGCGGTGGATAAGTTCTTTAAACATGACGGGTATTTGTTTAGGGAAAATAAATTATGTGTGCCTAATTGTTCTATGCGTGATTTGCTAGTTAAGGAAGCACATAGTGGGGGATTAATGGGACACTTTGGGGTTGCTAAGACTTTAGGGATGCTAAGTGAACATTTTTATTGGCCTAAAATGAAAGTTGATGTTGGAAAAACTTGTGAAAGATGCTTAACTTGTAAACAGGCTAAGTCTAAGGTCTTACCTCATTGGTTGTATACACCTTTACCCATTCCTAGTGAACCTTGGGTCGACATATCTATGGATTTTGTGTTAGGTTTGCCTAGGACTAAAAAAGGGCGAGATTCTATCTTTGTAGTGGTAGATAGGTTTTCTAAAATGGCACACTTCATTCCATGTCACAAAACCGATGATGCCACTAACATTGCTGATCTGTTTTTCAAAGAGGTAGTGCGTTTACACGGGGTACCTAAGAGTATAGTGTCGGATAGGGACGTTAAGTTTCTTAGTCACTTTTGGCGTGTTTTGTGGGGAAAGTTAAGTTTCTTAGTCACTTTTGGCGTGTTTTGTGGGGAAAGTTGGGCACGAAACTGTTGTTTTCTACTACTTGTCATCCACAGACCGATGGGCAGACCGAAGTAGTTAATAGGACCATGATACAGTTGTTGCACACTGTCATTAATAAAAACTTAAAAAGTTGGGAAGAGTGTTTACCTTTCATCGAATTTGCATATAATAGAGCTGTACACTCCACTACTTCACATTCACCATTTGAGATTGTTTATGGTTTTAATCCACTAACCCCACTGGATTTAATTCCTTTACCTGTGAATGAACGAGGTAGTTTAGATGGGAAAAAGAAGGCTGACTTGATAAAGGCACTCCACGAGAAGGTAAAACTGCAAATAGAAAGCAAAAACAGGCATTATGCAGCACAGGCAAACAAAGGCAGGAAAAGTGTTACGTTTGAACCCGGCGATTGGGTTTGGGTACATTTGCGAAAGGAGCGATTCCCAGAGTTGAGGAAATCAAAGTTGCAACCACGGGGCGATGGACCGTTTCAAGTGGTTGAAAAGATCCATGACAATGCATATAAGCTCGATCTACCTGGTGAGTTTAAAGTTTCAGCCACATTTAATGTTTCTGATCTATCTCCGTTTGATGCAGGTTCAGATTCGAGGACGAATCCTTTTGAAGAGGGAGGGGATGATGTGATCCAGGATGCCGATACAACAAGAGCAAGTCAGTGGAAGGATCCATTGATTGTTGACGATGGACCAATGACACGTTTGAGGGCAAATCGAATAAAACAAGCTATGGGATTACTTGCACAAGCAACGGTGGACGACGTCATGAGCTACACGCAAAAAGAGGCAAGTTCCATGTTGGGGTCGAAGTCCGAATCAACGTGGATCAACGTGTTGGAAGCAGCCGAAGACGGAGGTGAAAGTCACTTCTATGCGGCCGCATAGAAGGAACTTGGGTGCGGCCGCATCCAATGGTCAGAGACTCCAGAAGAAGCGACCGCATGAACTATGCGACCGCATATAATATAACTATGCGACCGCATAGTTGTTTTTTAGGATAATTTCGGGATTTTCCATATTTTGACTAGAAGTTATTTTATTTCCATAATTTCGCAAGTTTTTAGGGTTTACACGTTTTTGGGCTAGGTTTTTGGGATAAGTATAAATACTTATCATTATTGACATTATTCTTCAACACATTATTATTGAGAGAATTAATTGGCTTCAATTCCTTTGTTCTTAATTGGGCAAACTCTGAACTTATCAAGAATCGATCTTGTGGCGTTCAATCCATTGGGTGAAGTTCTTAATATTGAATTCAAAAAAGGGTCAGCGTTTCTTTCGGATCGTTGGTTGTTTTCGATTCATATTTTGAATCAAATCTACAAACCAAGGTTTAATTGGGTTTTCTTACGTTCTTCAACAAACGACGTGGGTTTGGTAGTTCTAATCTATCCGGATTCTCATCAGAACATGCAAAAGTGATTTATATAGCCTCATCCAAATTTTTATATGCAAGAGTATCTTAAGTGTATTCTAGACGCATTCAATACTAAAATACACTAACTATTTACATCTAAAATCTATTTTGTATAATTAAAACAACATTGTTGATTTGATGTCATTATCAACTACAATGATTAAATTTAGAAATGCCCGTCAAACTTAAATTTCTAAGTTTCAAAACCCCCAATTTGATCAGCTTGCCGTGCCAAGACTCCTAAAAGTAAAGTCTGATAGCATTTGATTGCATGCTCCAAGACATTAAAATAAATGTTGCACAGGAGAATGATCAATGAAGTCAACAATCAAGCAACTGCTTATAGGAGGTTTCATGATATTAAAGGGATCCAACAAGAATGAAAAATGAATAAACAACACCATATTTGATCTATAGAGAATCCATAGTTGACAGTTCGACAGAGAAAACATAAAAAAATGCATTAATCTAGTTACACCAACCACCAATATCTCATCAGCTCACTCTCTCTCCCCCCCCCCCCCCCCCCCCCCCCCCCCCCCCCCCCCACACACACACACATTTATTTGTCTGTGTAAGCAGAAGTTTGGAGCTGTGTGCATGGATGCGTGCATATAAATGTACTCTCTCAGTGTGCAATTGTATTCTGTTCAAGAGAGGCCCTCAACATTGAATACACACGAGTAACTGAGAAATAGAGAAAAAGAGTAAACTGGGATTATGCCTACCGAATCATTAGTTGGTAGTAGATCTGCTTCAACTCCAATAGTGATGGAATATCAGCAGGAGCCTCTTCCACAATATTTTCACCTTCTTTGGGTTTCTTCTTTTCTTTTGAAGCATCAACTTCGAAAACTCGAGGACTGATCTTTCTTGAGAGTATTTGAGCACGTACATAATCCTGGCGATCTAAACACAGACGAACCTACATAATTTGAAGATTAAGCTATCTCTTTGTGTGTGCCAAAGTCCTGAATTCCAAAAATGTTGCAAGAATAGTTGAAGGGAAATGGAGATGCTACATACCTGTTCAAGTATAAATGCAATTTTTTCTGTTTTTGCCATTGCACCAAAGGTTTCCACCTGTAGTTGAGCGCTGTCAGGGAGCGATAGGAAGGAAGAAAAACTTGACATGCTACTTATACACGATATTACATATAAACTTTAGAAGTCAATTGACAAGAAATTCTCAGCCACTGACCGCAACTTCTTGCATCAAATCAGCAGCCTCAGCTATAAGACCTTGTTCTTCTTTAATCTTGGCAAGTTTCTTTATCAAGCGAGATCTCTCTATCTCAACATATATCTGCCAGATACTTTCGCCATTAAAGATATAAAGCATAAAATCAAAGACATAGAGATAAGGGAACCAGATACAGATCTGCAATAATTCATGCATGGACAATCACCTTTCCTGCAGATACACTATTAAGTGTCTTAATAAGCTCAATTTTAGTATCAAGATCTGGGGTCTGGTCAATATATTCCATTGCTTGTTGGACCATGGCTTGCACAGCCTGCGCAAAAACAACAAGAGAAGAGCAACAATAGCACTACATTAATGCGGTAAAGGATACCTTTTCCTTGATTCGAAAAGGAAACACATCATCACAGAGTAATAACAATGCTATTGCTATAAAAAAGAAGCTAAATTAAAAGATATCTAAAGCTAACAATTTCACATATATAAGCAATAATGAACTTGCACCTGTGCAAACTGCAGAGAAGAAACACTAAATAGATGCATATATATGATACAATAAAGCCATATAAATTTAAACTGCCTCACCTCATTCACATATCTTAGGTTAACACATACATCATCCATACAACTATGAAAACTTAAACAATTTCCATACATATGCAGATATGCATATTTTCAGTGTCAATAATAATTATGTGCATGTCATCAGTGAATAAACCGTTATAATGTTTAGGTAGAGATCAAACTTCTCACCAGCAAACCTGCTTTGTATGGCAAGCTGACATGAAATGATTATGCTTTGCAGTACAGACAGCAGTAGTAAACATCGTCTAACGAATCTTGACATGTAGGGTTCGGACAACTGCCATTTGATGGAGAGAGAGAGAGAGAGAGAGAGAGAGAGAGAGAGAGAGAGAGAGAGAGAGAGAGAGAGAGAGAGAGAGAGCTAATACTAGTGGAGAACTAGAGTGTATTAGTAGCAGAAGGTTCCAGTGATTTCTCAGCATTCACTATGCCACATCAATGCTACGTTGATTGCATAAGAGTGTTGCACACAAATATCTTTCCAAGTGTCTTAAGTGGTTGAATGTGTGCAAACATCACTCTCTCTCACAAAAGGCTAATGCCATAGACACACATTCATCCACAGTGGACAATTTATCACTCTTTCACACACACACACATTTAACTTCCATTTTTCCCCCTTAACCTTCGTGCTATTGGAGGTTTTGGGTAACAACAATAAAGTTACTTATTTTGAAAATAATTATCTTACTTTAAAAATAAGTAACCTAGTTCTAAAGTTGACCAATAAAAATAATTTATTTTAAGATTTACTTATTTTTCAGAAGTAACTTTTTAAGCTTAGTCAAACATACTCCAAATCATACACTAAAATTAAAGCAAGCCCACAAAAACAAGAGAAGTATGATATACATTTTGGATAATTCAAGCCATACGTTTAACAAAACTACCAAAGCCCAGATATGCGTATAAGTGATATACCTGTTTTAACTGGCCACGGCGCTTAGATAAAAGCAAAATCTGATCGTTGAGGGTTTTCCATGCGCCAGCGTCGAAGCAAAGCTTCAGAATGTCAGTCGCGGCCTTCCTGGTGCCGGACACATCACCCGCTTGCCTCGTATGCTTCTCTACATTCAGCAATGCCTCTATTTGCGCCTCCAAATTATCTCCTCCATTTTCCTACAAAAATTCAGAAAAATTAAACAAAATTATAGCCTGAGATCTGAATCGGTGGAGAAGCTTACAAAATAAACACAATTCGAAATTGAGAGAGAACATCTACATACCATTTCGATTAGAAAGTTTGATCAGTGAAAGATTAGCTTATAATTTTTTATGAATTTTATAATCTGATTGACAGGGCCTGAGGCTTTTACTTGGAGAAAGGGAAACTTCAAATACAACAGGGTATATTTGCGTCTATAACCAAATTATAGGGGGAAAAGAAAAAGGGAAAATTACAACATACCCCCAATTGGCAATGGTAAGACTAATTTACAATTAGCTCCCATGAGGTCTGAATAAATGACATTTACGTCCATAAAAAGTATGTCTACTAATGGTTTGATTATTGACAATTGATTGTGTCAAAATTTGATTGAAGTAAAATACAATCAACAAGGTTGATTTGTAACTTTATAATCCAAATTAAGTCAATTTTGAATTGTTGTGATTTTTCTTGATATTTGTATAAGAATCGAACTATTGCACTATGTTCAAAATCAAACTCATGTGCTGCTTTAATGGGTGAACTTTTTATAAGTTACGATTCAAAATATTACAAATATTTTCATCTTTGGACTGTTGGGGATGATGTTATTTCAATGGTTTGTACAATTTTTTTTTTACTAGTTATTCGCAGATGGATTGTAATTAGGGGTGGAATGACACTTGAAATCAGAGATAGCTAGTTCTCTTCGAAATGCCTTGAGACATAGCACATGATTGAACATTTAGGGGTAAAGCACGATTTTCTAGTTTCGGTGTAATAACTATATTTTGATTCTGCCTTCTTTTTTAATTTTTTTTTTTAGAATTTCATAATTGTAGTTGGAAGAAGATAAAGAAACAGGGTTTGAGATAGGGTTTTGGTGACTCACGCCACGTGGCGTCCCCTATTGGATGGAGCGTTGGTTCACCAAAACCCTGTCTCTGTAGCAAGTCTCATTGTAGTTGCGCTGCAACTCTTTATTTCTAGGAGCTATAAAAATATTTTAATCATTTTTTATGATGTTCATGAATGTTTAGAATATTACAAAGATTTTCTTCCCTTTTCCTTGCACCAGTAACTCAATCAAAATACAATTATCTTCAAGAACAAAATGTCTAAAGTCCACTTCTTTCTCACACTACAAGT
The DNA here is from genome assembly GCA_019395295.1 of Osmanthus fragrans. NCBI lineage: Eukaryota > Viridiplantae > Streptophyta > Magnoliopsida > Lamiales > Oleaceae > Osmanthus > Osmanthus fragrans. The sequence continues at coordinate 25,832,741 of CM033354.1, forward strand.
GAAATTCAAAACAAGTATCTCCGAATGAACGAAAAAAACACTTTACGGAATGAAAATATTATTCATCTTTTTTGGAGAATTAGATGGTCTTATTGAACATGTTTTTTATTAGGTATGTTTTTTAATATTCGAGATTAATTAAAAATGCCTAGTAAGAAGATAAGAGTACTTGTTTTATGTCTATTGTTAGGCAAACTCATCTATCAGATGACTATTTGATTGTTTGTCGGGTATATTCACGATTTAAAGGACTAAGTAATCTAAATATTTTCCTCAAATTAGAGTTTTTATTGCAATAGTCACCATCTAAATGAACTAGTATTTTTCGTCAACTCGACCTAATTTGATAAAATTGTCTAGACAATCGAAATCAATTTCAAATAGAGTGTGTGTATCTATATACGCTACACATTTTTATCAGCTTTGCCTATTACTAACGAAAATGTCTAGATAGTTCAAAATTCGTGCAAAAAAATAAAATGAAAAAGAAAAAGCTAGCTACAAAATTTGGTAACACTTCTAAGGAGCGAATTACATATTTTCAAAAATTTCATAGAAATTGACATTGTATACATATCCAAGCATAGAACTGTAAGAAGAAATTGTTTAACCAAACCGAAGGTCTTGTGTATTTCGAATAAACCAATATGCACACATCTTGAGTGTAGTGCTTCCCATCCCTAATTGAATTGAAAGGTAGGCCATCTTCCCATTCCTCCATGCAATTTTTATATACAAAATTACTCGCATCCTTGCGAAACTCGTACTACCATTATACTCGGACAGACGGAGGGGGACATGTCTAGATTTTTTTTGAGGTAAATTTATTTTAAAAGTAATTTTTTTCAAATGTATCAGTCCAGTAAATTTTTTTTTTGTCCCCCTAACTCCGTCCCAAATTATAGTACTAAACTCTATCTCAGTAGTTACCTTAATACCACATAAAACCTTTTTCCTCCTTTTAAGAGATAACTCTCAGAAGTCAGAATCGTGTGAAAGGCTCATCTGAAACTCACAAAGAGAAAACAAAATTGAAGGCCGGACATGCAGCAAATCTTATGTAGAACTTACCCGTAACTTCATTTTAAGCCGTTGCACGATTTGAAACAATATTTTACATCCATTCCAATTGTACTTCTGTGGAGCATTCACTGCTACTATACCCCACCTTCAATCTACCATAATGTTGTGATTCTCTGATCACGCAAGAGGAATTATAAGAGAAAAGAATATTCTATTTCTTACTCAAATAGAATTACAAAAGAGAATTTTAAAAACTCTCTAGAATACCTTAAATAAAAGAAATCTCTCTGGATTTTCTAAATTTTTTTTTCTCAATTTTTCTTCCTCTTTTCTCTCTGTATATTTTCCTATGTAATAGCCCTCTATTTATAGAGAACTTTGTACTGTAGACCGACTCAATTTCTGCCCAAAACCTTATAAAGAATTGATTGCTTTGATCAACAAAAATGGCAAGTGTTGGATGGTTTGCTGGTGGCTACGTGTTCCATGCAAAGGCCATGCATGTTGAAGTCTTACTCACTAAGGAAAGTGGCTGTCAACAGGTTATATATATAAACAAATCAGGAAAGGCGGTTGCAAGAATTTAAATCCAACTTATCCACTTTGCATGGTTGTTTCTTCTCCATTAAGTAAACAATTTGAAAGTTCAACACATGCGGTTGAACCTTATCAATTCTCCCCCTTCAGTCGCATCCAAAAATTAATTGTTATTTGCCAACCATCCCAACTATGTCTCTGCACAACTCTAACTTCTCATTTGGAACCACATTTGTTAACATATCCGCTGGATTCTAGTTTGTGTGAATCTTCACTAATTTCAACAGTTGTTGATCAATCACCTCTCTTATCCAATGATAGTGGATGTCGATGTGCTTCGTTCGAGAATGATACATTGAATTCTTACTCAAGTCAAGAGCAATTTGACTGTCATAATGTACTTTGTAATCATTCTGCTTGATCCCTAGCTCTTGGAGAAACCGCTTTAACCACAACATTTCTTTACCAGCTTCCGTTGTTGCAATATATTCTGCTTCTGTTGTAGATAAAACAACACACTTTTGTAGCTTTGACTGCCGTGAAACAGCTCCTCCTGTAAAAGTATAGAGAAATCCTGAAGTAGATTTTCTATTATCAAGATCTCCAGCCATATCTGAATTCGTATAAACTTCCTAGATTAGATCAGCCCCCCCATAGCACAAACATATCTTTGATGTACCTTTGAGGTACTTGAGAAACCATTTGACTGCCTCCCAATGTTCCTTTCCAGGATTAGAGAGAAAATGACTTACCATGCCCACTGCATGGGCAATATCTGGCCTGGTACATACCATTGCATACATCAGACTTCCGACAGCTGAAGAGTAAGGTACTAATAACATCTCATTTATCTCTTTCTTGGATGAGGGACGTGAAGTCTTGCTCAACTTGAAGTGATTGACTAGTGGAATGCTGACAGATTTGACATTCTGTATGTTGAATCTCTTGACTATTCGTTTAACATATTTTTCCTGAGATAACCACATCCTTCGATTCTTTCTATCTTGAACTATGTACATTCCCAAAATTTGTTGAGTTGTGCCTAAGTCCTTCATGTCAAAGGACTTTGAGAGTTCCTTCTTCAGCTAGCTGATTTTCGTTGCATTTTGTCCAACGATCAACATGTTGTCTACAAACAGTAGAAAAGCAACGAAATTGCCATCAGAAAACTTCTGAATATAAATACACTGATCTGCAGCGATTCTTTTGTAGCCTTGGGTTACCATGAACAAGTCAAACTTTTTGTACGACTGTCTCGGTGCTTGTTTGAGGCCATACAAGCTCTTCTTCAACTTGCAAACGAAGTTCTCTTTGCCTGAAACTTCATAGCCTTCTGGCTGCTTCATATAAATTACCATGAAGAAATGCTGTTTTACATCCATTTGTTCAAGCTCTAGATTCAAACTGGTTGCTAATCCAAGGATAACTTGAATTGAGGCCATCTTTACAACGGGTGAAAAAATTTCGTCAAAGTCAATTCCCTTTTTCTGTAGAAACCTTTGACTACCAAACGAGCTTTATGTTTCACCACATTTCCGCTGCCATCTTTCTTGAGCTTGAAAACCCATTTATTCCTTAGTGCTTTCTTTCCATTCGGAAGCTCAACCAACTCATATGTTTGATTCTTCTCCAGTGACTCCATCTCATCCTGCATTGCCTATATCCATTTGTCTTTGTCTACATGAGATTGTGCTTCCAAGAAGCTCTCCGGCTCTCCTTCATCAGTAAGCAAAATGTACTCAGACTCTGAATATCTCGTTGATGAAATCCGTCCTCGTTCAAATCTTTGTACTTGCGGATTGTCATTTTCAGGAGGTGGTGCATCATCTAGTTGATGTGATGGTCCGACAACTTCTGGTGAAGAGGGTTGTGACTCCCTCTGGTTAATATCCTTTTCTTCTTCATCCTCCTGTTCTGTTTCTAGAATTTTTTCATGTATATCACCATTATCTGTTGGTGCTAAATCTAGAGCAATATCTTGGGTACTGAATTTAGGATCGGGCGACATTGTGGGATTTTCAATGTCTTCTAATGTCTAATTTTCATGAAACACTACATCCCTGCTTTTGATGACTTTCTTTGTCTTTGGATCTCATAATCTGTATCCAAATTCCTCATCTTCATAGACTATAAAGATGCATAGAATGGTCCTTGTATCTAGCTTCTATCTGAGCTCCTTGGATACGTGGACGAAGGCTAAACAACCGAATACTCTTAGATGAGAATACGAGGGATTCTTACCAGACCATACTTTCTCCGAAATTTCAAAATTCAACGGTACTGATGGTGATCTATTGATTAGGTAACAGACGGCTTGAACAACTTCTCCCCAAAATGCTTTGGCAGCTTAGCCATACTGAGCTTGCTTCAGACCTTTTCCATGATCGTTCGATTCATCCTTTCGCCTACTCCATAATATTGTGGGGGTATATGGGACCGTCTTCTCATGTCGAATGCCGTATTTTCTGCAGTTTCAACGAACTCTTTAGAAGTGTACTCGCCTTCATTATCTGTGCGGAGACACTTCAGCTTCTTTGCAGTTTCTCGCTCCATCATGGCATGAAACAGTGAAATAATCAAATACCTGGTTATTTGTCTTTAGACCCATACTTTTTGAGACTTGTTACCGCCAAGTGATTCAACCTCTAAGGGACCACAAACATCAGAGTATACTAGACTGAGCAACTCTGATTGTCTCTTCGAAGAGAAATTGAAGGAGACTCTATCTTACCAAATAGATAGTGACTGCAAGAATCTAGCATAGTTTCCTTGGAAACATTGAATAGTTCCTTCTTTGTCAAAGTAGACAACCCCTTCTCACTCATGTGACCGAGTCCCTGGTACCACAGATTTTGAGAAGATTTACGTTCCATGATGTTGAGACTGTCTCTACAAATTTTCACACTAGTCTTGTATAACGTGCTGCATATATGTCCTCAAGCGACAACCATGGAACCTTTCATCATTTTCCATGTACCATTGTTAAAGTGACTGACATAGCTTTGTTTGTCAAGGACTATCCTCGAAAGTAGATTTAGCCGAAGATCAGGTACATGTTGAACATCCTTCAATGTTATTTTACACTCGAGGTTCGTTTGTATCTGAATATCACCAATTCCCACGATCTCTAAGGAACTGGTATTTCCCATCTTCACTGCATCAAAGTCGCCAGCTTTATATGTTGTGAAGAAGTCTCTATATGGAGTGGTGTGGTAAGATGCTGCAGTATCTATCACCCACTCAATATCTTAGTTTGAAATGTGAAGACATGTCTCTTCATGGATGGAGCAGATAGCCACCTTTCTAGAAATAAAATAGTGACTAGTGTTTGTCCTTCCTTATTCTTCGACTGCGAACTATTCTGGCCTTGCTCTTGTAATAATTTTAGACAGTTCTTCTTCAAATGACTCTCTATTCCACAGTAATAACACTTGTAAGTAGGCCTCTTTCCATCTGTGGATCTATCCCGACTTTTGCTTCTGCCTCTTTCCCTGCCTCGAATGCCTCCTTATTGTCTTCTCGGGTTCTCAGTGACAAGGGCGTGTGACTGATCCGTATCAACGTCCTTTCTCCTGGCTTCTTCATTAAATAGGGCATCCTTGATCATAAACATGGTAAGTTTGCTACTAGGGGCTGAGTTGCTGAGAGATACTACTAGTGTCTCCCAACTGTTAGGAAGAGAGCTTAAAAGTAGTAAGGCTTGTTTTTCATCACCAAGCGGCATCTTTGCAGAAGATAATTGGTTCACCAAGCTCTGAAATTCACTAGTGTGCTTAGCAACTGAAGTTCTACTTTTCAACTTCAGATTTACCAAACGCCTCATCAATAGGGCTTTGTTTCGAGCGGTCTTGGCTTGGTACATGTCATCTAGTTTCTTCCAGAGGGCATATACATCTATTTTTTGTGCCACATGGTGGAAGACACTATGATCAATCCATTGTCGAATTTGACCAATAGTTTTCCTGTTTAGCTTCGTCCACTCCACCTCTTTGGTAGGCTCAAGGTTCACACCTTTGGCTTTTAGGGGATTGTACAAATCTTTACAACTGAGTAGGACTTCCATCTGAGGCCTCCACAGTATATAACTGGTGGCAGTGAGCTTGATCATAGCTCCTAATGAAGATTCCTCAATTGACATCTTGACTTCACAACAACTTGATCAAAATCAAAGTTGTATAAAATACTACAAGTGCCAAATAATAAACATAGCTCTGATACCACTTGTTGTGATTCTCTGATCATGGAAGAGGAATTATAAGAGAAAAAAATATTCTATTTCTTACTCGAATAGAATTACAAAAGAGAATTTTACAAACTCTCTAGAACAGCTCAAACAAAAGAAATCTCTCTGGATTTTCTAAATTTCTCTCTCTCAATTTTTCTTCTTCTTTTTTCTCTATATATTTTCCTATGTAATAGTCCTCTATTTATAGAGAGCTTTGTGCTGTAGACCGACTCAATTTCTGCCCAAAACCTTATCAAGAATTGATTGTTTTGGTCAACAAAAATAGCAAGTGTTGGATGGTTTGCTAGTGGCTACGTGTTCCATGCAAAGGCCATGTTTGTTGAAGTCTTACTCACTAAGGAAAGTGGCTGTCAACATGTTATATATATAAACAAATTAGGAAAGGCGGCTGCAAGAATTTAAATTCAACTTATCCACTTTGCATGGTTGTTTCTTCTCCATTAAGTAAACAATTTGAAAGTTCAACAAATGCGGCTAAACCTTATCACATAATACCGTTGATGTTAATTGATCTCAAGACTTTTAGTTGTTTCACTAAACCGTCGGGATCAACAAGCTCACACTTCATATCGATGACACCTACTTGCCACCAAAAGGATTGGGAATGCCTTAGTTATGTCTAGAATCAAGAGAAACAAGAATTCCCCACCATTAATCTGTGACGTACATTAAATCTTCCTTTTTTTCTTAAACTTCTTTTTTTTTACAAAGCACAAATGACTTCTAGAAAATTTATTTGATTCAAATAAAAAATATGCAGTTAGTGCTATTTTTCATACAGCTAAATCAAGTGTGTTGATATAAAATTAATCTTACAATTTTATTTTGATACTCCCCAAAGGAGGTGAGAGCAATATTTTTATATTTAACCGAACTCACAAGCATAAGAAAGCAACCAAAAATACATCTTTTAGAACATTAGTATACTTGCTACACTATCTAGTTAAGTGGGCAAAAACATGCTTGATTCAAACTCGAAAAATATGCAAAATGCAAAAGGCAGGCCATGTAAAACCATGACTTTTCACTGTTCGAGTTAATTAAGAAGATAACATGCAAGTTCACCATTACACTTCTTGTGATCAAGAACCATGATTGCAACTATTTCATTAAGAGGAATGGAGAGAGCTTGTACACCTCCGCACTACGATCGCTAGCGAAGTTCATTTGGGAAAATCTCAATTTCATATATATTCACCAACAGGTTAGACATATATATACATGCAAATGTGTATTTCTCAAAAGGCAATAATCCTATCTAACAAGGAAATAATTTTTGACTTATACACCTACTATATACATCGAATTTGCTCCTAAATTAACAAACACCGTTCATAACACTCTCACTCAAACTGGAACATAGATATCAATCATGCCCAACTTGTTACAAATATAGTTTACTCGATTCCAAGCTAAGGCTTTAGTGGACACATTAGTTAATTAATCTCGTGTCCTGTCATACTTAGTTGAAATCAAGCATTGCTGTAACTTTTCATGAACAAAATGTTTGTCTGTCTCTATATGTTTTGTTCTCTAATGAAATACCAGATTAGTGACAATGTGAATAGCTGTTTGATTATCACATCAAGCTCATGGAGGGGGGCTTATCGATGCCAATCTCCCCAAATAAGTGATGTAGCCACACAAATTCACAAGTTACCTGTACTATAACTTGATATTCAGATTCTGCATTGGATCGAGCTAAAATACTTTGTTTCTTACTCTTTCAAGAGATTAGATTACTTTCAACGTAAACGCAATACTCAGTAATAGAGCGCCTATCCACAGGAAAACCTACATACTCAGCATCTGAAAAACCCTCAACTCTACAATGACCATGGTCTCTATAAAGAATCCCACGCCCTGGAGCTCCTTTAAGATATTTTAGTATATGAGTTACAGCATTCCAATGCGAAGTTCTAGGAGATGACATAAAATGACTAACAACACTTACTGGAAAGACAATATCTGAACAAGTAATTGTGAGATAGTTCAATTTTCTCACCACTCTCCTGTAATTGTCTGTATCAACAAACACATCTTAATCTTTAGCCTCGAGTTTCACATTTGGTATTATGGTGGCACTACCATATTTTACTTATGATAAACTTGTCTCATCTAGTATGTCTAGAATATATTTCCTTTGAGACATAGAAATTCCTTTACTACTTTGAGAGACCTGCATCCCTAAACATGTCTCATCTTATAGGTCTAGAACATATTTCCTTTGAGAGAGAAATTCTTTTACCACTTCGAGAGACCTCTATCCCTAAGAGATACTTCAAAGGACCTAACATCTTTGTCTGAATCCTTGTACCTAGGAAAGTTTCAGCATACTAATGCCACTACTATCACAACTAGTAATCATAACACTAACAAGATACACCAAACTGTAGACAATTTAAAGAATAATGAATGATCATATGCACTTCTTTGCAAGCTAAATTCAATTACAACCTCACTAAATCTCCCAAACCATGCACATGGTGATTGTTTCAGAACATATAATGACTTTTGCACTTTGCGTACCTTCCTTGACTCTCCCTAAGCAACAAACCCTGTTGGTTACTCCATGTAAACTTCTTGCAAATCACCATAGAGGAACGCATTTTTAACATCCAGTTGGTGAAACGACCAATGATAGGTAGCAACAAGATAAACGAATAATCGAACAGAAACCAGCTTAGCAACTAGAGATAAAGTCTCAAAATAATCCACACCATAAGTTTAAGCATACTACTTAGCAATCGAATGAGCCTTCAATCGAGTAACAGATCCATTAGGGTTTATCTTGACAGTAACCACCCATTTACATCCGATTGCCTTTATATTGAGGGGTAAAAGAACCAAATCCCAGGTATGATTTTGTTCTAAGGCCATCATTTCTTCCTGCATGACCGCTCGCCAGCCACTATGGGAAAAACCTTCAGTAACAGATTTTGGTACTGACACTCACTCTAAGGAAGCACTGAAGGACTTGAAAGATTGTGTCAACACATGGTAATAAACAAAAGAAGAGATATGATAAACACATGACCGTTTACCTTTTCAAAGGGCAATGTGAAGACTAATACTAGGACCAGGAGGAGTGACAAATCTTAAGGCGAAGCAGTAGGTAGATGTGATAAGTCATAGTTTGTAGTAGGTGCCATTGGTGATTGCTGCACATGACGAGTGTAAACATTTCAAATAGAAGGACGAGAATATATTGGTAACACAAGTGTAGTCACAAGGAAATCATCCTTAGACTCAAAAGAAGGATTAGAAGACACAGAAGTATTGGAAAAGGGTGTGGACTTGAAGAAGGTAGCATCAGCAGACACTACGTATCGTCTTAGGGAAGGAGAGAAACATCAATAACCTTTTTGATGTCGAGAATAACCCAAAACATACACTTAAGTGATCTAGGATCAAGCTTGAAAACTTGATGTCTCATATCTTGGACAAAACAAGTATGCCCAAATACTCTAGGAGCAAGATAGAATAAAGTCCGAGAGAGAAATAGAATGGAATAAGGGATTTTACTATCAAAGACATGGGACGGCATACGATTGATTAAGTGACATGCAATAGAGACTGCATTTGCCCAAAAATCTTTTGAAACTTTCATATGAAAAATAAGAGCTCATGCAACTTCCAATAAATAATAATTCTTTCTTTCTGCCACTTTATTTTGTTGTGGAATAACGATACATGAAAATTGATGAAGAATGCCATTTTGAGAAAGAAGGGAAAAAATGTGGATGAGAAATATTTCTTGACATTATCATTCCTTAAAATACGTACAAATTTATCAAATTGAGTTTTAATCTCAGCATAAAAAGTGAAAAAAAAAAACTAAAAATAGTTCTGAGATATTTTTTTATAAGATATAAACAAGTAATCCAAGAATAATCATCCACAAAGGTAACAAAATAGCGAAAATCGATATTAGATAAAATAGGACAAGGGCCTCAAATATCAGAATATATTAAATCAAAAGCGGTCGTAGCCTCTTTATTTATTCTAGATAGATATGGTACCCTATGGTGATTTGCTAATTGACACGACTCACAATCTAATTGAAACACTTGACTAAGACTAGGACATAATTTCTTCAAAACAGGGAGATAAGATGATTGAAGTGACTATGGAGTTGTAGAAGAGAAAATATAGTTGTGCATGCAATAGATCTTAGCACCCGTGTGGGAGAAGAGTCAAGAACATACAAGCCATTGAACTCGTACCCTCTACCAATAATCTGGTTCGTCTCAAGATCCTGGACAATGCAGTGATTAGGAAAGAAAAGAACACTACAGGTCCATTTGATAGGAAAAATGAAATTTTGGTGGAAAGAAAACGAATTGTAGGGAATTGAATTGCCTAAAATTTGTTTTACTGGGAATTGTAATTAATTATGTTTGATTGATATAATTTTTCACCTAATCCATTTGACTTTGTTTTTCATGCAAATTGTTAATTTCTAGGATAATTTTTTTTTCCTTTTGGGATAAAATTTGTTTTGATTGCCAAAAAGTTAAAAAAAAAATTCAAATTTCTTTTGTGTCGAATTTATTTTTTATGCAAATTGTCAATTAAATGGATAATTTTTTTTACCATTGAGTCTAGAATGTATTCTAATTGCAAAAAGAGGAGGGGGGGGGGGGGGGGGGGGGGAAACAAACATGGAATTGCATTTCCCACCAAAAAGGTGGGAAAAACTTTTCACTGAAAAAAGGAAAAATGGCACGTGGTGGCAAAGAAGGGAAAAAGAGATTCCCTGGAACATTTTCTCAATCAAACATAAAAAACTGCCTAGAACGGAAAAAAAAATACATACTTTCCTAGAAAATTAACACTATCAAACAGGCCCTACTATTAAGTAATTTAGTAATTTGACTTAAATATGAAAGATTAAAAGGAAATCGAGGTAAACATAAGACAGAAGACAATGGTAGATAGTTTGTTGGATGTGCTATCTCGCATTCGACCACATGAGTTGTAGAATCATTAGCTAAAGTTACACATGGCAAATTAGAAAAAAAGATTGAAATGATGAAAATATACTTATATTCCCAGTCATATGATCTGTGGCACCGAAATCAATAACCTATTTGCAGGATGAGGTAGAAAGACACGCTAAAGAATTACATGTGTTGGCTAAAGTAGAAGTGGAATGTGTAACAAGCTGTTGAGGAGTGGACTATTGAGAAGCATAAAATTGTTTAAGGCGAGCATATTTCTCTACTGGAATCGTAATTTGATGTTGAGATGAAAGCGTAGTAGGTGTAGGTAGAAGACCATCTTGAGTAGCAACATTAGCAAATTTCCTCATAGGTGTTTGACTTATGTACTTTGCTGGTTTGCCATTTAATTTCCAACAATTCCTTTTAACATGTCCTTGCTCTCCACAATAATAACAACCACGAGAACCACTACTAGAGACTCTATCTCGACTACCTTCCTCTCCTTCTTTAATACCGTAATTGCTATATATCTTTGAATTTGTGACAACTAGAGCTACTGTCTCATTTGGTACTACACCATGTTCCTAGTCATTGTCCTTGCATACCCAAAGAAGACGAGCATATATATATATATATATATATATATATAGTCCCACAATTCTTCTACAATATCACAATGATTAATGACATCGTCAACTGTCGGATCAAGGATATTTTGAATCTAATTAAAGAATTTATCATCCTTCATCAGCCATTTTTTTCGAATCCTGGAATTAGTACCAGATTGTGGAGCTGGGTCATCAGTCAAGTGATCGCCCAAATCCACACTTGACACATGCATGCGAACAATTATCTTCCATTGAGCATAATTCTTACTATCTTTTAACTTTCTGTCTGTGATTTTTGAGGATGAGGTTACTATGATTTCATTCACCACTTTCTTATCACTTTCAGTTATGATTGATAGATAACTAGAAAAAGGAACACACAAGAAAGTAGTCTAAATAAACACGAAGGCAACCTAATAATAATGTAACTCAAATAAAGAAGCAACCCAAACAAAATAAGCCAATCCAAATAAAAAAACTGACTAACTGGATCCAAGGCCAAAATGGATGAAAGTCCAAGTAAATTGACCCACTAGAATAAGCCCCAAACTAATGAAATCCCAAACCATCCAAAGCCAGTAGACTTTTTCAATAGCCAGAGCCAGTCGACTGCTCCAATCGAATCACTGGCCGGAGGAGAAAATTGATTGATGAAGCCAAATAACCTCACACACAGACTCTCGTCACTACCGACAGCGAGAGGTGCCGACAGTCACACCGAAACAAACCAAACTGCTAGAACTAGAAGGAATTCAAGCGGTCGATTATATTTTAAAGTTAAATTATCACTGGATTTTCGAATAAAAAACTTTTAAATCTTATTTTTAAATTGAAAAATTAAAAATCGTATGTGGGTATACTTTTCGCGTAAAATTACCTCATTTGCTTTCTTTAAAGTGGCTCTCTCTCTCTCCAATATTCATGTCTGTCCTAAAGCCCTGTTAGACCATTTGGTTGGGTTGGCCTACATCAGCCATAAACCACTTTGATGGGGCCCACCACCATTCACATTAATGAGTGGACCATGTCACCATTTGAGCTTCAATTTCTTTAGGGATAGTCATTGCCTCAACCAGTGTTCTAAAAAGCGCGCTTAGGCGCGAAGCGTGCCTAAAACGGTTTGCCTTGAGCCTAAACGGGAATCAAGCGATCAACGAGAATGTTGACCGCTTAATTTTTTTTTTTTTTTTTTATCTTCATTAAATGTGTGTGTGTGTGTGTGTGTGTATATATATATATATATATATATATATATATATATATTTTTTTTTTTTTGTAGATAAAGAAGAAGATATTGAATTGGAGTCTGATAAAGAGTTATATAAGATTTAAGTTACAAGCTATCTATGTTATGTAATTATGATTTTGAAACTTATCTTTTCTGTATGAATTATTAAGTATATATAATATTTTATAATTTTAGATGTTTGGTATATATTATATGAATTATTGAATTTTTTTTACAATGATTAAAAATTTAAAATCAAAAAATGTCTTTTTACGCCTAAGTTTCGTCTAAACTCGTAAAGCTTGAAACTTGGTCTTCACGCCTAGTCATACTTTATGTTTTTTAGAACACTGGCCCCAACCATCACTTCCATTCAACCACTTTGTCCATAATCATTTCACTTTTTATGCGTTTCTGCACGACACGTCAGGCTACTTGTTCAGTCTACTGATAACCGATCGTTTATCCTTTTAAGTTACTTGTCTTATATATATAATACTAATTTATTGTTCTATAACGATATCAAAAACCTATTTTTTTGATGAAAATTTTCTTCGATCTAATATATCAGATATATAACAATATAGGTTATATATAAAGTTTCATACTAAAAGCATGAATATGACACTAACACTTATTTTGCAATAGAACAATAATAAAAGTTACCTTCTTCATCATATAATTTTCTTATATTAAAAAAATATTAATATAAATAAATAAATTCGTCTTTTCTACATTAACTAAACTTTTAAAATGATATAGTCCACGGTAGTACATCCAAGTTATACAAATATAATGTAAGCATCATTTTTTTTTTTTTTCAATTTAGGGCATGTTTGTTTCAGATTAAAATCTAATTTTAATTTAAGTCAAAGTCAAACAATCAATATCAACCCCATCTTTCTTGGGTCCCATAACTTTTTAATCACACATTTCAAAAAACTTCTATCACAATCTATTAAATATCTGATTTTAATCCCCACCAAACACCCTCTTAAACTTTTAAATAATAAAGTTGGACGTACATGTTACATTGGTTAAATCAAGTCACCTCATGGCCTATGCATCCGGCACTAAGGTACACATTTCTTTGTAGAGCCATGATATAGTTTCCGCTTGTTTGACCGATTGGATGACTACACTCATACACATTGGGAAGAAAAATATTATTTTATTTTCACAGGACCCACACACCCATGTGAAAGTGTGGTCAAACAAGTGATCATTCAAGTAGGTTGTTTAACATTTTTCTTTCTTTGTATGGGGTCCATCATTATTGATTTTGCCTCTCCTCTTGTGTATAAAGATTAGAAGGGGATTCTTGTTCTTCCTGAGGCTCTTTGATCATGGAAAAAAGTAAATCATTCCCTTATTATTCATCTTCTTCTGCAGAAGCCCGGGTCGACCTTGAATATCATGCTAAATCTTTTAGCTTCAATGGCCCTGAGGACATTCCTGAGGTGAAGAGGAGAAAAAGGGTGGCAAGTTATAAGATGTATTCTATGGAAGGTAAACTGAAGTCGTTATTAAGAAATAGTTTCAAGTGGATAAAGAGCAAATTTACAGACAAATATAATGACGTGTAAAGTGTAAAAAGAACCTTTTTTTTTCTTTTTTTTTCTCTTCAATTGTTTTATCGAGGGCCTGTCCGCGGTCATATAAGATCAATTACCACATAGAATTTTCATCTTCCGATCTTTTCGCCCTTGCGATATTTGTAAGTGTATGGTCATGAATTATGATCATATTGTAATCATTTCATATCGAGTGCCCAAATCGAGATCTTCGCCTTTGAGAAAGGGAACGAAGGAATTCCGTCTGTTGCCGCGGTCATATAAGAAGCACTCTTGTTGAAAATATTTCATGGAAATTTATTAAAAAAAAAGAGAATTTGAAATATTCAGGCTAAAAATACTATTAATTACTCAACAAGCTTTGAACTTTCATGTTAATTATTAAACTTTATTAATCTGCCTTTTTATTTCATTTTAATTGCTTAATTTTGTTAATTTTTTCAATGGAATTTGATGTGATAGACGACAATCTAAGGCGATTCCATGTACATTAGATATTTCGTTAGAAAAATTAATGAAGTTCAATTCAGCTAACCCCTGTTTGATTTTGTTGAAAATTAGATTTTAGTAGAGAATCATTTAACAACCTACAATGACATGAACAAAAGCCGTCGAGAGTGGAGAAAGAATTTTCATTAGGAGGACGAGTAAGTGATGGATTGTGCAATAAAAGAGTTAAGCTTTTTGAGCGATCATCCAAAGATTCATGTACGCAACATATTTAGGACACTTCTATTTAAACCTTATTTTTGTCAATAATCCTTCCAAAAAAAGGAAGAAAAACTCATTTTTATTTTTTTATTTTTTTAAAGCACTTTGAAAAATACCAATATTAACCCCTAAAATATCAGTTTTACTCTAATTTTTCTTAACTCCACAAACCATCTTCACCCCTACGCACCTACGGACCCTAACCTCCACCTTTACCACCGCTTCCACCTTCTTAAAAACCCTTTGAGGGAGCTGGAGCCCAGGGGTGGCTTTGGTGGGAGGATTTGATCGAAGAGATAAAGGCAGTGGACAATGTCGTGAAAGAAGTGGTGATAGAATTAATTATACATTTTTAATATAAATAAAGAATATATAGAAATAAGGATTTTTTTTTTAATAGTGCTATTAAAGAAGAATATATATAATTCTAAACTGTCATAGTGCTAAAATGAAAAGTAAAAGGGTGTCAAAAACTGTTATGGTGCTACTGTACAAATGAAAAGAAAATTGAAGCACTAAAATAATTTTTTTGTGCCACCTGAACAAAAAATAACCAATTGCTTCCTATCAACTAGATATTGATCAGTGATGTTATATGACATTATAAAAAGCAAAATACCTAAACTTTGTACCTTTAGATTTTGCGATCAACATCCATCCTAACTCTATTTTGATATTTTGATGAATCTTTAATCCAACCTCAAGCATACTACCTTCCCCTAAACATTGTACTTTTAGATTTTGCGATTCATCCCGACTCCGTTTTAATATTTTGATGAATTTTTAACCCAACTCCAAGAGCACTGATAGTAAAATCTAACAAACATTGTGCTTTTAGATTTTACGATCCATCCTAACTCCGTTTTAATATTTTGATGCATTTTTAACCCAACTCCAAAAGCAGTGATAATAAAATCTATCAAATCACATCTTTTATAACTTTATGTTAAATTTCTTCTTAGGTCTAATTTAGTACACCAAACACAATCATGGTCCTAATGGATAAACATATACTCAAAAAACTTGATGATCATTATATACCCACATTTTTTAAAATTCATTTCTTTAACTTATTTTCAATCACACGGTCTCAATAAAATAATTTAATGTAAATTCGAACCTTTTACCTACTTTTAAACTATACTTTCTCGTGGAAAAAAAACCACTCTTCACAAAAGCTATTCCAAAAAAAAGGAGTTCAAACACGAGTAATATTACAACAACTTGAATTGAAGTCCAATGAAAATGTTACTTCAATCGGTTAGTGAAATAATGCTTACAGGTTCAAGAAAGCTATGAACATTGTTTTTTGTGGTACATCCATAAATATTTTGTCAAGTACAGCTCAAACAAAACATACAACAAAATCATCGTAAAAATATATTAAAAAGCAGCATACATGAATGAAAGAAGCAATGTTTTACAAAATACTTCTTTTTTCTCCGAAGAATTATTACAGACACACCCCTGACCCCACCCAAAGAGCACTGATATTACGTGAACTAACCTTTGTCGGTCAATGAAACTATATAACGAGCAACAGAAATCAAAAGGAAAAGCGACCGATAAATATTGACATGACCAGGAACATGTAATAGGCTTAACTGATTTCCATCAGAAGATGCAGAAACGAACTTCTCTTAAGCTCATTAACCCAAACGACAAATCTCTTCATTCTTCACCAACTTTCCATGCAGTATCCTATTTGCACATGGAGATCTTCAGGTTTCCGAACGTAGATGCAATCTCAGCAATGAGAATCATGATCAGGGCTATCAGCATGCATGTCCATTGAAGTGTCGTTCGAGCTAGGTAAATTAGGATCCCTACTTTGGGAACCATTATTCTCGTTGTTTCGCATAACATGATTTGCTGATTGACCTCCCTGCATCAAGTGATAGTGCTGGAGACTTCGACGGATGGGACTGGAGAGAGCATTCGAGAAAACAGAGTTTTTAGATTGGTTATCGGAGTTCGCAGAACGCGTATTTGCAGGACCAAATGAATTGGAAGACACTGGAAATCCTGAGTAAATCGTCTGCATTGCAGTTTGAGACTGTTGTTGCTGCTGGAATGGCAACCTTGGGGATGGTGGGGGTTCATCAGTCCCATGATCAAGCTCGTTCTGCAAGTATGTCGGGCAAAAAATGGGGTCAAAACAATGTGCTTTGAAACAAACATACTAATGTCAGAAAAAATTCTGTCCAAAAACTGAAACTTCAAGGAGCATCACAATGCCGCTTTCATTCGCCCCCACCAAAACCTGATTACAGTGTACAAAAGATTTCAACGCGAAACGCTTCACATGATACAATAAAGCACAAAATAAATGTCTTAAATTGACTGCGTTTTGCACTTATGAGTCAATTCCAAGAATGAACAAATAAGGTTTCTTGGTTACAAAGACACCACAAATTCTATTTAACTACAGAATTTCCCGAGTTTTAAACCATTCTGCTCCTCATTCTTATATCTATCTGATTTTACAGAAATACAGGAACTATTTTATCTCCGATAAAATTAAGAAAAATTAAAATCCTATGAATAAATACATGTCATACATAAATAATATCTTGTGCAGACTATTCTAAACATCATCCCTGGACCAAGGAAACTCCAGGAAATGTTAAAAGAACGGTTCTACTTCTGTGTATGAGTTTATCTTCAGCAATATGCATACTCCCGCAAACCAGAGAGTATAGATAAAGAAAACTGAATATAATAGCATTAGCCATGTAAGGTTTTCTCTTTAGGAGGAGAAAATATTGCAGAAAGAGAACAGGCCAAGCAGAAGGGAAAACAAAGAAAAAAGATTAAATGACTTCCATGAAATATGTAGATAAAACCTGTCACCATCCTTCACATGATGTATACAAATTGGATTCCCTCAAATGAACATACCTGGTTGTCATGCTCAAGCGGCTTTAATTGTTAGGCTCTTCAATCCCTCCCTCCTACTTCCTCCACCCCCTCCCCCCAAAAACATAAATAACACCTTACCATCAAGACTATTGGCACACTTCAATTCTTTTCTGTTTTCGAAATTCAGTTTAGTGCTCGAAATTTTCAGTTCTGAAAGCAAAATGAAAGGCTAGAACTGGATAATAACATATAGATGAGCCAAAAATTTCAGTCTTTTCAATTTTCCTATTCTCACCAAATTTTCAAAATTTTAAACAAACATTATCCTTAATATATTGCCGCCTGTTCTTTTTATCTATACAGCCATTTGGCAGTTTCTCAATTCATGGATGTTATTCTCGTTTTGCATATTACCAAACTGCAAGGCACCATAAGTTAAAAACGATTCTGATAATGTGACTAAAATGACACCTACTAACCACTCAACTATTAATTGATATTGGTTGTAAATTAATTACTATTTGTGAATGATTATTGTACTCATGCAGCCCCCAATTGTAACCTATAAATATGAGACCTTGATTCTCAATAAAATACACCAAAGGCTATTGACTCTTTCTACTTTTCTCTCTTGTTCTCGTCTTTCTCTTAATTTTATAACACGTCATCAGCACAATTATTCTTATTTATAAAGATTGTGTATAAATATCATCATATTTTTCATTCAAGATTTATGAACTAGACTAGAAGTTTTCTACATATGAAATCCTTTCAAGATTTGTGAATTTCTCGAAGTTTCATAGTTCCATCGAAACTAAAACCCAAGTATATTTTACAATATTTTTAAGCGTATTTTGTAACATTGAATGTATCTCACGATCTATAAATTTTTTTCTTTTAAATCTGTTAAATCTTTTGATATAAATATTGCTCATGAAGAAGCATAAGTTTTAACTATCAATATTCCTGAAGATTATTGTCCTTCTATTTTTGAGGATCGTTTTATTTAAATCTTTTAATCTCGTTGCTTCTGAAGAGCAAACTTTATTGCTTAATATTTATGAGAATGTTATATTATTGCTCTCGAAGAAGTATAATTTTTATATACGAATATTCATGAAAATATTGTATTATTACTCTTGAAAGGATATAAATATAAAATCAACATTCTAGAAGAATAATGAGTTATTTTTAATTATTATCATTCCAAAAGAATTTTTTTATTGCTCATGGAGAAACAAAAATTCAATTCAAACAATATCTCAAAAGAATATTGCTCCTTGAGAAACAATTTAGCCCCTGTTTGAGTCCCATTCTTTAATTTTTTTTTTCTTTCTTTGTTTTTAAACTCATTTTCAATAACACATGTTCCTAATAAAATAATTTTCATGTAAATCTAAAAACTCTTTCCTACTTTTTAACTATATATTCTTAAAAAAATCACTATTACAAAAACTTTTCTCCCAAAAAAGGGGCAAACTAGAAGAATATTTTGTTGGTCCCAAATAACAACATTATTTACAATTTAATATTTTTTAAAAATATATGATAATACTCTTGAAGAACCATAACTTTATGAATAAAAATATGAAGTAGTTCTTAAAATAACATGACTTTAATATAATATTATCTTAAAAGAATATATCACATCGTGTTTCTGAAAAAGCACAAATTAAAATATTAAACATTGAGTTGTTATTCATGAAGAAAACAACTTTTTACTTTGAGAATCCTGACACAAATATTTTATATTGTTGCTATCAAGTACAATTTATATATATATATATATATATATATATATATATATATATATATATATATATATTCTTGAAGAATATTGTGCATGATTTTTATACAATCACAATTTTATTTAAACTTGTATTCTATAAGAATTCTCTGTCATGCTTCTCAAAGATAAATTACTACATATAAATATTCTAGAAAAAATTATTGTTGATGATGGCTGTTATATGGTTTCTAAAATGAACCAACCTTTTTCTTGGAGGAGACAAATTTCTATGACAAAATTTAGATGCATATATGTATAGTGAAATGTATAATTTTTTTAGAAAAAAAAAAAAGGTGCTTGGCTGCAGGTTCATTTACATGCCTCAATATTTTTTTATTTTGTTTGGATGCACTAATGTAAAGAAAAGGAACAGAAAAAAGTAAATTTAAAACAAAACTTCCTTTGTTGCTAGGCTAATAACTTTTAAGTGATGATACATTTGTTTCGTCCATTTTTAAATTCTAATAAACTGTGATCAGTCTACAATACTCATAATTGATGGTAATTGACCAATTAGTGGATTGGAAAAACTAAATAAATTTAAACTTCTTTAACATTTTTGCAGTCAAAAGTTAGTTCATCCGTAAAATTTATTGTTTTGAAGTTGACCTCTGGTCCAGCAAAATCTTAGCCCATTACTTTGTTACAAAAGTTAAAAAGGAATTGATAAAGGAATTAAATAAAGGTAGCTATTGGAATCGTACGAATGTCATATTTTGAGCAATTTGCATCTTTGATTGAGTTTTTTTTCCTATTTCCATGTTATACGTGCATAATTTATGCCTTCGGAATTCTGTCACGTGTAACTTATTTTATTTATCATATGCTTTCCATTGTGATTTTTTATTTTTATTTTTATTTTTTTCGAACAATCTTTTGTATGAGGTTGAACTTTAAATTTAATTGTTAAATCTGATTTCAGATTTTTAATTATAAGTTAATTATTGAGCTCAATACAATTGTTGATTAGAGTAGGACTCTAATAGATATTTTGGACACATCATATGAAGGTTAAATTGCTCATTGCCCATATTATTCTCCATTTGCATTATATTGATAACAAAATTATTTGAACTTGTATAACAGAAAGTGACAATAGAATTTATTTATTCTCTCACATATGTTTGGTACTTGCAGTGAATTTATCACAATCCTTCAAAAGAAAGGAAAAATGATAAATTTGACATAAATTCAAGGGTAATTTTCAAGAGCTCCAATATTTAAAGGGTAATTTTTGTACAAGATGAGACACTCTTTTTTAAGAACTGCATGTGTCATGCGTGCATCAATGTGCTCAAGTGCTATTTTTTGAACCAAAACTGTAGCTTTTCCCTAAAGCAGCATGAGGCAGGTGGATTTTTTTAGAAACGAGGAGGCATAGAAGTGTTGGGCAAAGCCAACCTATCAGTCTATCACCACGTGGAATTTGTAAATTAGGGATTGATTACCTCCCTTACTAAATTCCATCACTAAATCTATCTCTTATATATATTTTTACCTTTCAAAAAATGTATTAGTGATTGCTTAACGATTAAACTTCCGTTGTTAATTTCCATCACTGGTTTTGAAAAAAAAAAAAAAATACTGACAATTAACAACATAACAATAAGGAAAACCACCCTATTAAAAGATATGGCAGCTTACTCATATTCTATACAACTTTTCATCTTGGCGCTTACCCTCTAGTACATTGCAATGATAACAAATGGACTCTTAATTCTATGGACCCGTCAATTTAGTGGAACAAATATTAGTCTTTGGGTTATAAGTCCTAACGTACTGGTTCCACTCTGTCACAGGACCTTGCAGCCAAAAAAGACAAAATAATTTCTTGAGAACCATTTCAGTTATAAGACTAGACCAAACATCTTAAAAGCATTTTGGATAAAGGTTAAAAAATTTCAAAACTCGTGCCCATGCAAGTATAATTTGCTAGTCCAGAAACAACTTTCATTTACAGTGATACTTCAAAACTTGGACAATCTCAATCAGCACTCCAATAATTTAATCACATTCCTGTTAATCAGTAACCATATCAGAACTCAATACGCAAACACAATGTAACTTGATGCAAGTGATATGGGCCAACATCCATGTATTGCTGAATGTACACCACCATGAAAACACAAGGAAAAGGGAATCTTCCTTTGACAACAAAATGCATTGCAACACATAATCAATTTTTACCAAAACAAGTCTGTAAGAGAGTACACCATACAAAGATGATGGACCAAGTATATACGATTACACTAATTAATTTTCAGACAAATATGCAGAATGCTTTTCAAATAATTTATCGTAAACTGAAAATTGTAATTTGTTAGAAAAGAGACCTGAATATATGCAAGTATATCATTGGTTCCCAATCTTGCCCCATCTTCGTGTTGTCTTACAATCCAATTATAAAGCTTTTCCTACATAAACAGTTCTTGATCAGTAGTTAGCCCATACGTAGTGAACAAACAACCTTCTAACAGGCTAACGAGTATCGAGGCATGGTGGCAGCAAGGTAAGCCTCACATTTCAACAGAAATCACCAAAATAATTCAAAATTTTAGAGAAGATACAATATTACCCTCATAACAAACCGTAAACCACCAAAAAATTATCATGATTAAAGTCTAATTTGCAGCTCAACTTAAAATTGACCAAGTAGCAAAAAATAAATAAGAATCCAGTTATCACATAACCAGACCATTAATCCACAATGAGAACTAAAAAGAAAATGGTACAACGGGGCCTAATTATTCAAAAATCTTGTTTGCATTGACATTATAAGGAAATAAAACAAACACATGAAAAATATATTTTTAAAAAAAAAGTCAAGCTACATCATGCCTAGGAATTTGTCACCATTAAAATATAGTAATTTAACTTTACAGAGGGATTTATAGCACTTTAGTTATAGGAAGCTAGGGCATGCCAGCTTTACTAGTTCTCTTCTCTATTCTCAATTCCTTTTTTCTAGTTTTTAGGTTTGAATTGTGTTTAAATAGCATAAGAAAACCTTTAAACATTCCAGTCGATGAAAGTTAGTCCAAAGAACCAAGGTTGACAATTAAAAAACCCAGAAACCATAAGACGACCGCTGCATTTTCTCAATAAGACAAGGTATAAGCCTAGAAATGATACTTAGAGCATAAGCTTACAGACAGCTTAACAAAGGACTCTTGTCAGGCACTCCTCACAACTCAAACTTCAAGTGCTTTTTCAGAACAATGCAACAAAAAAAAATAAAAAGGAAAAAGAAAGTCAAATTAACCTGTTCTCAATCCTGCCACCATAAAAACTGCAAAATAAAACACGCCACAGCTAAAAAGTGGGTGTAGAATATTACTGGAACTAAAAATACCATATCAATGATTAATTGGATTTTTACTATATTACTTAATTCAGGTAAAAATACAGTGAAACACATATAATTAAGAAAATATAAAAACGTATATCAATTGATTCATTGACCCCTGTAAAATTGGAAATAGTTCTTAACGTAACTCAAGATAATCAATAAAAATTACACCGACGTTACCTAAAACTCAATTACAGAAAAATCCATAAAAGAGAAGAAGGGAAAGAACGTACCAGAGAGTGGCGCTCACCGGCCTGGAAGGAGACCTTCTGGTGATGCATGGCCTGGGAGTAGAGGTGGGATAGGGAGTTGGCCGAGCTGCTGAAAGTGGTGTACAAGGTACGATCCACCTCATCTAGGCGCGATGTATCGGATTTCCTCTTCTTTGCCATGGGGAATTCTTCTGATTTTTTTGCAAAACCCTAGATTGCTCGGTCCGTATAAATATTGGAGTGTATTTTATACCAGAGATATATGTGGGAACATCGGATTTATATAGGCACAGAGAGAAGAAAGTGGGCAAAAGAGAAGTGGTTCTGCGGCCATGGGACGTGACATGTTGAGAAAATTATTCCTTTGATTGCAGTAATTTGGATGAAAATAAAATAAATTATATAGAATTTAAAATTTATTTTATTGAAAATTATCGATAAATTATATTTGATTGATATAATTTTTTATAAATTTTTTTTAAAATTTTGGATCTTTTGATATTCGTTTGACTTTATATTTTTATAAAAATTGTCAATTAAAGGGATAAATTTTTTTACCATTAAATCTAAAATTTGTTTAAAAAAATAAAATTTGAAAAAGCTTTTCCCACTCATCAAAAAACAACAAAACAAAAAGTTTTTGCCAAAAATTTTTTTAGTATCAAACAATACAAATTTGGTGAAAATGAAAAATGATTTCCATGTTCTTATGAAACAGGCCCTAAGTGGAAATTACCACTCATAAATCGATCAAGAAATATTATTTTCACGGAGAAATGCTACAAAAATAGGGTTTTAGGACAATGTTTAAATCTAGACAGACATGTGTCAGTCACCTATTGAGTAGTTATTAAAAAAAAAAAAAGGATATCATAACAGGTGCTGACACTTGTTTTCAAAATCTGTCAGTTATTTCTGTCAGGATAGTTTTACTGGTTTCCATAGGTTTAAAGAATTTTATATTTCCCATTCCTCCGTCCACAACTGCTAAAAAAGAATAATTTTACTTGTATTAGAGTACTTGTCTATGTCTATGTGATATTACGTAATATGTTCAATTATATATTCATTGATTGTACATTTTATTTGATGACACTTAGTATCATCTGGACTAATGTTGTAATAATAGTGACACTAAATAACATTCATCGTCAAATTCCGTAATCAACCCTTTAACAAACTCAAAGAAACACACACACACAAGATCGATCATTTTTTTTTAAAACCTGAGTTGGTCCATCTATGTGCACTTTCCATTTTCCTTTTACTAATAGGGGTTCCAAGGTCCCTATGTTGTTGTGTTTTCGGTCCTCTTCATTTCATGCTTTGACCCGAAGCGATTGCTTCCGACTAGTTCAATGAGTAAGATTAGCTCTAGCTCACTCAAGAATGGAACAATAGTGGTTCGCTGACAAACTCTTTCAGATATTAGACGCAGTATATTTATCAACCAACTTCGACGTGTCAATTTAGTTATCCACATCAAGCCACTTAATTGATGTTTAGCTTCCCAAAGGGTAAACATTTCATTTTTCCTCAATTAATGAAGAAAAAAAGAAGCAAGTTTATCATTCCAAAAAATCGAAAACGGAGCAATATGCCAAAGTTAAGGGTAGGTCTGGGCAAAGTTTGATTATGGTCGATTTCAAGTTAACTCAAAACCAAAATCAAATTAATCGATTTAAGTGAATTTCAACCCAAACTAATCAACTCTAATTGTTAAACCGAATTGAACCAAGCAAAATTGGTTCGGTTTGTCACTTTGGACTTTTAGTCCAAATTGATTTTTTTTAAAAAAAAAATTGTCCAACTTTTGGACCTACTTAGATTACAATAACTAAAATAACTTTATATTATAAGAATCATTAACTAACAAATAAAAACAGGTTAATAGAGATATATCAACAAGAATTAAGAATTTTGTTCTTTTTTTTAAAGCATTATGTAGCTTTACTGTGAGTAGGGAAAAAAAAGACTAAATATAACATAATAAGTTTGTGAAAGTAAATTTTCAATGTTATTACTTACCAGCAACATCATATATTGGAGATAATTGAGATATAGTTATGAGATTATGATTTATCTTTTGATTTTTATTTTTCTTAAAGAAAAAAGTAAACATATAAGTAGATTGAATTGGCTCAATTAACCAGTTGCTTGAGGCTTCAAATCATGACTAAATCGACCTACCATGATTTTTGTTTAAAAGAAAAAAAAAAAAACTCCATGTGTCAAACTGACTTGAACCGGCCCAAGCCGATTCGATTTGATTGATTTTTTCGATTTTTCAATTTTTTCCCCAGGTCCAGTCGAGGGACATAGAAAATAGATCCAAAGAAAGAAATTGGAGTTCCCAATGCTTCTTCACTCACAATGAGATGCACCAACCTCGGGATGCTCCTAACCCCTCAGAATCTCGAGACAAAGCTTAATCTAAGTCTCGGTAAGAATGGCAATTATCTATGTTTTTCGACGCATGATGAATAGTTTCATAGAACATCGTGAAGGGGTACATAATTAGCTATCATGCCAGCAAGCATTTGACTAAGACGTTGAACAATGATTCAAACACTGTCACAAACAAATACAATAACAATCATAGTGATCTTTTCTAGTACATATTGATAGGTTGGATTCAAGTGGTGATGAACATCGTAAGGTGCTCCTATTAGCAAATGAGCTTTGTCACACGAACACCCTCATTGATCGTATGAATGACCACATGTGAGTATAAAAAAAATATTATTTTATTTACATGGGATCCGCACCACTCACATGCGATCATCTATATGGTCGATCGGAATGTTCGTTTAGATTTTTCCATTTGCAAATTTATTTCATAATCCTCAATCCTTGGCTTGATATATAGTGACAGTACTACTGTTTATTAATCATTATAATTTATGTCTCTTGAATTGAGCGAGGACAAAATCCCTTCCGCAAGGCTAGAATTTCGCATTTCTCGTTGCTTTTATTTGAGCCATGATTAGGGTTAGAGATGAATTTAGAATTACTTGCGAAACAAAATTCATTGTTTTGCTTTTAATTAAAGCCTATTATAGCTGGATTGTGTTTGAATTATCACAATTGTAATAATATATTTGTTTTATTAATATTTTTATAAGTCTTATACTTTTTTATAGTAAGATTTGTTTTTGTTATGATTTTAATTGACATTCGACGCTGGACATTCACGCCTTGCCATACCATGCCACGCCTTTCAGAATCTTGCTATTCATATTTTAAATCGTTTACACACACTTCTCAAACATGCTTTAAAAACTCATTTGGAAGACTACAAATTATGATTTTTTTTTTCAAATATAATTTTTATTCATTCATTTTATAGGACCCACAACCAGGGCCAAATCTGTAGAGGTAGATGAGGCCGTTGCCTCAGGTCCAAAATTTGAGGACGCCTTTTTTTGCCCAAATAATTTTTATTATTATTAAGTAAACACAGTAATCTTTTAAAACATTGTTCTCTCATTTTTTTGTTTTTTGGGTGGGGTGGGGTGGGGGTGGGGGGGGGGATGGGGGATTTACGAAATTCGTCTTGGACCCCAGAAATCACAAAACCGGCTCTGCCCACAACTACTATTACTTACTTTATAATGGCATTCTGTGATGATTCAATCTCTTCCAAACAAAGTACTAATTATGGAGGGAAAGCATATAAATTCAACTCCATAGCTGCCTAATAAGATACCCTCCTACAAAAATTGAAGAGCTTACAATTATTTTATACTCGAACCATTTAAGGTAGGTTGTCAAAAATCAAGTGACAACAAGTGCCACCTGAATACGAGTTAACCAATCGAATTTACATACATTCAGCCAGGATTTCATCAAACTCGAGTACATCGTTAAATAAGTTACGACGACTCTGTACAAATTAACAACATACAATTTGCTGATACAAAGCAACGAGAGTTAAACAGTTAATTGAGTACACAATGTACATGTCATTATCAAACCTGCGATGTTTGTTAGAGGCTGTCCTTGTACTGATAAGATTCTGTATTGTTAACTTCTATCTTCGGAGGTCACGCTTCATTTCCCAATCTGTAAGAAGTTGTGCTGATAAAACTCTTCAAAGGACAAACGATTATCTGCAAAGATAGAGACATGCATCGACTTGGTTTTGGAATATACAGTCTCGCTATAAAGCAAATTCACACGCTCTAAAATCAATATGGTAAACCTGGATTAGTCGACAATAATTTTGTACACAAATCAATAGAGTCGGGTTGCAACTGTGGAAGAGCCGGTTGAGAAAAAGGAGGAGATTTAGAGGCCTTGATATTCTGTAGAAGCTGAATCAATCAAAATCTTGGTTAAGGAAAGGCATGATGGCAAAGTAGAATAAGGATGTTCTAGTATAATCCAAGGTGTTACCTGGACACTAGTCCGACCATGAAAAGGAGGGCAGCCATTGAGAAGTTCGAAAAGAATTGCGCCAATGCTCCACATGTCGACCTACAAAGATATTCTCACCCTCAGTTTTGTCCCATTTAACAATCGGTTATGCTACATATACATAATGGTTTACATACACATTATGTGGTGAAATATAATTAGGTCAGAATTTTCTCAACCAAATTTTTAAAAAAAAAACTTTCCTACTCTCTTTTTGACACATCATATGTATGTAAATCATTATGCAACTACATTATGTACAAGTATCATTCTTCTATAACAAAACAGCAAAAAGCTTACAACCTTTTCATCGTATCTTTGAAACTGTAAAACTTCGGGAGCCATGTACATTGGTGAACCACAAACGGTCTCTGCATATTCATCTGGATGTAAAATCCTGATCCAAATGGACTTCTTTAGTTCATTCAAGATTAGGAATGCTGCGAATCTATATTGTTGTTAAATTACCTTGAAAGTCCAAAATCAGCAATTTTTAGAACTGGGTCGCATTCACAAGAAGATAAAAGAATATTCTGAGCCAGTGGCAAGGAAAAAACAAAAGAATTATTTATATAGTGTACACAAGCAAAAAGTATTTCTTTTCACCACTTGAAATGGGAATTCTTACTTCGGGTTTCAGGTCGCGGTGGATAATGTTATGTGACTTCAAAACCTTCAAACCAGCTCCTGCAATGTAGAAAAGTGATGTCAAATGAGAAAATCATAAAAAAAACGTACGCAATAAATTATAATTTACCGAGCTGCTGCATGAATATTTTAGCAGTGCATTCTTGAACTCTGCCACAACGCCGAATGTACGAAGCTAGATTTCCCCCAGCACAAAACTCCAAGACCAGGACAATGCAGCCCTTAACCTAAGAAATAGATTCATTAAATTCTTTTAAGAGTGTTGAAGTGAGCAAGATTTGAGCAAACATCATTAAGTCAATAAAAAAGTTCGTCATGGAGTTTTCTTGTTCATATTTATCTAAAATAGGCAATTATGTTACTTCTTGTGCCCGAATGATGTACCAAACTAGTAGGTGAACCAAAGAGGCCTTTTTACTCAATGCAGAGGTTTTTAGGTCGACGCTTTGGGGGATATATTCTTGCTTAATTTCATCCTGAATAGGAATAATGAAATCCAGTTGTCCAGGGTTTAAACACGGTAAATGAAAACAACTACAACCCACAATTAATTTGCAAAAAAAAAAGAAAAAGAAGGATGTCTAAAGACGCCATGTATCAGACATCAATTTGGTAGGAATAAGTAATAATAATATCTCTGGCTCTCTAACACATAGAAGAGGATAAAGACAAGAATTGGATTTAAATGTTCAACCAAGTTATAGCTTCTGCCGTACTCGTTTCAGTTGGGGTTTTTTCATGAAATATATTTGGTTGTATTCCAGGGAGTGAAAATTGAGAAGGGGGATTTGAATAATTCCCTAAGAAAACAGATTATTTTAGAATCCAATTGACCAAACCTAAATAATTTCAATGTTATTCCATCATTGAGATGCAGGTGGAAGTCCAGCAGGCTCCCCTTTTAGCTTTTCTTATGTTAAGGTAGTTAGATTCAGATTACTCAATTGATCAGAAGCTTGAAATTATGACTATAGTATTCATGATACTCATTAGAAAATGGAAGAAACATAGCTAATTGCATTTTCAATATATATGACTAATAACCAAGACCGTGCATCAAGGAATAAAAATTAATGCAAGAAAACCTTATTTGAAACATTAGCAGCAATTCCTTATTCAGATTACTTAGTTATTGAAAGGTAGGTATCACTTATTTAAGTCCGTTAAATAATGCACGTTATTGCAAACCATTCATTTTGGTGATCTCAAATGACTTAATCTCAACTTTTTAGATTTTTTTCTCTATTTTGCTTAAAAATCTGATTTTGGCAGCTACCAGTAAAGTTCCAAGTACTCACTCACTTTAATACAGCAAAAATTAACGCAGGGATGCCTCAAGAACCTTCAGAAAATCAATCAAGCTAACCACTTGGGAAATCAAAATTTAACTTCCACCAATCAAGTAAATGTCAAGAACCATGCAGATAAAAGATATTAAATCAATATGATCACATACCACTTCAACGCAACGAAATATGTAATTCCTTAAGAAATTGAAAAGAAACGAGATGCCTAAAAGTGGTACCATACTTTCTAGTCTTATCCGAAGAATTACTTGTCTAAAAGCTTAAACCGTTAGAAATGCGACTTATTAATCCATTTAACATCTCAATACAGCCCCACGCATATGGATCCCAATTCATAAAAGGAGCTGAGACGTGCCTAATTTTCATAAATAGGCGGTATCAAGACCTCTGCTTTCTCTAGTACCATGTCGAGCCACTTGTACAGTTTGCTAAATTGAATTTAGTCTTCAATACTAACTAATTAACCACAATCCCATTGGAAAAAAATAAGCATTTCCTTGATAACTTAATTAATTGTAAACTTTAAGTAAAAACATTTTGTTCAGTTCCAAAAATAAGCAATTCTCAATAACTTAACCAGATATAAACTTGAAGCAAGAGCTTAAACCAACCTCGAGTACATCGAGAAGACGAATAATATTCGGGTGATTGACGGAGGACAAGAAGGAAAGCTCACACTCCAAGCAATTCTTGAGGCGGCGTGTCAATTTCCTAACCTGAATTTGTTTCAACGCCACCACTTGTCCGGTGGTTCTGTGTTCCGCTTCCCATACTGTGGACAGTGAACTCTCCCCCAATTTCGACCTCAATACGTACTCTTCAATTGCCGGGAGCCTCTCCATAGTGTCTGTTCTGGACTTTTCTTACAGATATGGGGATTTCAATAAGGATTTGGTGGCTGATTTTCCATTTCAGCAGCAAGAAAAGTTGTCACTGATTGTAATGGATTTCTCTAGATGAATTGGAGCATGAAAAATTATTTTATATATATATATATATATATATATATATTATTTAATTTTTTTTTATAATTTTTTTCCAGTTTAGTTTCTGTTTCACTTTTTCATTTCCCATTATTGAGTTTATTCTCAATTTTTTGCTTTTTCAAGATGGATAAAAAAACGTGTATAGTTTGTCGGTTTGAAAAATTATTTTCAAATTAAAAATATAAGACAATATGTTTGATTTGAAAAAAAAATTACTTTATGATATTTTATTTCATAAAATGTTATTATTCAGTAAAATAGAATAATTTTATATTAATATATTATTATTTTAAAAGTTGGTTAATCTTATAATATTTTTTTATTACAGAAGTAAAATAAAAATAAATAATAAATTAATTTAACAAAATATAAGAAATAAAAATAAAATCATATGGATTGAGAATATCTTTATTTATGTTCATTTAAATATTTTTTTAGAATTTTTATATAATAGTTACTAAAAACTTGAACTATTTTTACTTTTTATATTTTTACAATTTTATACTATTGTTTTTCAGGAATTTTTATTTGTTATTTTTAGAGTTTTTAAGAATTACTTATTCTATTTTTTTCAAAATTTTAAATGTTTTAAATTTTATAATTTATCAAATTTTTATCTTTTTGAATTAATTTTAGAACTTTATATTTTTGTTATTTTTCGAATTTTTAGAACTTAATATATTTCTTTTTTAGTATTCTAATTTTAGTATTATTTAAATAAAATTTTATATAAATGCTTATTTTACATGATTTGAATATTTTCAAAATTTTCACTAAAAATATTAAAACGTCAAAAAAGAGTTTAATTTAACTTTTTTTTTGCTCAAAAAAATATATTTTCTAACATAACAAACCAAATAAGTTTTTGAATATTTTGCAAAACTGAAAATGACTAGAAAATACTTCCAACAAAATAATTTTAAACGTAAGCTTAAAAAATTTCTTGGTTTTATTCACATATTTTTCAAGAAACATCATTATTACAAGAAATATTCCTCAAAATAATATGGCTCAAACATACCCATAATAAATATTTGACTTTTCAAAATGAGCCTTAACATTTAAAAAAAAATGATTTGACAGTACCTTTTGACGATCCATTCAAAATAATAGGTCTCAAACATACCCATAAAAAATGATTTAACGACAGCCTGGGTCGGCCCTACCATCTGTTATGTCCTCTTGTTATGTACAACCATTCTACTGTTCTAGTTGTCATATACCCTTTGCGATCCTTCCCAGTGTTGCGCAACTCTTTGTATTGATCGATTCAACCCTTTGGTACTCCATAGGGTTACGAAACATAATACCTCTCTATCTTTGGTGTTTACTATTGATTCGTTAAATTTCTCTTCTTGTTATCGTCGATTTCTTTTGTTGTTTGTGTGAAGCTTGTGTTTCGAGCATAAACTTTCTGCTTGCCTGAGATAGATTATTGACTTACTTGTCAGATGATTGTGGTTGTGTAGAACCTCCATTGGGTTAGAAGATTTGTCACCATCTTGTGCGTTTTGTGTGTGGTGGGTTTATTATTATTATTATTATTATTTTTGGAGTAACGTCCCATCACGAACACCCTCACAATCTCTGTCCTGGGACCCTGTGGAAGAGATAAATAGCGGAATGTGTAGAGTCATGAATTGAACTCGTGACCATACAGGAGTACCGTCATCACTAAAACGCCCTTTGCCACTGTGTCATGTGCCCGGGGGCGTGTGGTGGCTTTTATTGTGCATATGAGTATTGGTCTAGGGGTAATTCAAGTAATGGGCCATTTATACATTGTTATTCAAGTTGAGCATGTGTAATATCTATACCTAAACTTGTGGGAGAGAGTTAGAATAAGAGATTAATTTTAATTTTGTGGGTATACTTGAATGTCATGAAGAAATTCCACAAATACTTGTATGGTATTGCTATCAAGGAGATTGATTCAACTGCATCTCATATAACAGATAATGTAAGTACAGCTTTTAAACCTCTGTTTGATAGCTATTATTTTTAAAATTATGAAGTTTTGAATAATTATTTTTTGAAGAATGTGTGGTTAAAAAGTAGGAATTTTTTTCGGATTTATGTGTAAAATATTTTATTGTGTAAATGTGTGATTGAAAATAAGTATAAGAATTAAATAGTTTTATTTTTTAAGGGAAGACAAATAGGGGCATATCGTCACTACAAATTATTTTTTTGAAGATATTGCGTCTGGATTGGGATGAAACCGCATGACTTCCATTTGGAGAAAGATCTTGATGATGCAGCAACACAAGTCTAGATTTAGCAATTTTTCTCACATTTATTCTTCTATGTACCGTTTCATCTCTTTCAATGATCGTCCTTACACGAGATTGTACATCGGATGAGATGAAACAAAAGCAATACGGTGTGCTGAATCCCAAGCACCTTCAAAAGTACGCCGTGACAGAAAAGGAAGTTGATTTTGAGAGAGCTTTGCAAAATGGAAAGCTTTCAACTAGTGATATCGTTAGTGTAAAATCAAATAGAAGTAAGGTAGAAAAGCACGAGAAGCAAAGAGAAACCTAAATGGATGAGAAGAAGAGAAATAAACACGACCATAGTATCAAATCAAATAAGAAGAGGGCTTAACCAAATTAATCTGGGTATACGTTATTTCTTGTTTTGTTCATTTTCGGTTTCATGTGAAGGGAAAGAGTTGACTGATTTTTCTCTATTTAATTAGGGTCTGTTTGATTGCAAATGTGGAATTTGGATAGAAAGAAAATAAATTGCCCAAAATTTGTTTTATTGAGAATTGTAATTAATTATGTTCGATTGATATAATTTTTCACACGAAAAATATTTAAAGTTTGGTGTCTGATTGATTTTGTTTTTCATGAAAATTGCCCATTAAAGTGATAATTATTATTATTGTTATGTTTTTTTACAATTGGCTCTAGAATTTGTTCCAATTGCAAAAAGAAAAAAAATTAAAAAATTGTATACCGAATATCATTCGTTTGACTTTATTTTTTATGAAATTTGTCCATTAAAGGGATAATTAATTTTTTAATTATTATTATTATTATTTTTTACAATTGAGTCTAGAATTTGTTCCTATTGTCAAAAAAAAAAAAAAAAAAAAAAAAAGCAATGGAATTGATTTTTCCACCAAAGTGATGAAAAAATGTGAGCGTGTGAGCAAAACCAAGAAAATGAATTTCATGGCAAAAATATGGTATTAAACAATAAAATTATGAAAGTTGAAAAATATTTTCCTAGTTTTAGGAAAAATTTTAAAGTATCAAATAGGCTTAAATTTCCAACAGAAAGCAAAATTTTTGAAAGTACAATAATCAAATCACAGTGCTTTGTTTTTGGTGGAAGAAAGTTGTTCGTGGGTTGAGTTTGGACTATGATGGGTATTTTGTTGGAGATTTATTTAATTTTTAAGTTTTAAAAATGGATGAACAATTTGTTGGACTGAATTTCAAAAAGAGAAAACGCCACTTGTCGAAGAAAAAGTGCTCACCTTTTTTTGCCTATGTACGTCTTAGACAGTCAACATAGAAGTGTTTCTTTTTTCCCATGTACCGAATTTTTTTTATCAAATCCTTTACCTACACTCGCAATAGGAGGTGGAGACCACAAATTTTGAATTTTTTATTAACATGGGCACAGTGCTCATGTGAGAGTAAGTAACCAATTCGGTAACTCAAATTCGGTACAAATTTCTTTATCCTTTAAAGTTTTAATCTCCATAAGAAAATATCATAGTATATCATATCAATATATGATTGCCGATATTATGGAGATTTGGCTATTAATGTAGGATATTTTACATTATTTCTTTCCTTATAATCTTTGTCAATATGGTAAGAATTATTTGTATATATAGCACACTCTTTGTTATCACATATATTGAATGAGAAATTCATCTTCGACCAACATTATTTTTCTTTGTTATTTATGATTTTTCATGGTATCAGAAACCAATTACTTGTTTATCCTTTAATCATAAACAGGATGTGTCAAACTTTTGGATACTAGATGGTGGAGTCACCGACCACATTACCAATGTACAAACTTCACTACAAAATTTATCTAAACCTATTAATTCTAGTGTTTTAATGCCCAATGGAACTAGAACTCTATCAAGTCAGAAGGAAATATGATACTTGTCGCGAAAAACTTTTGAGAAACCTTTGATTCGGGTTCATAAATCAACCAAATGAATACCAATCTACTGGCTCGATCCAACAATCCTCTACACCTTGGTTGCCTCCGTTTTACCCACTCTAGTTACCTTTCTTCCAACCCACAAAGGATACAAAGGGGGTGGTGATGTGCAAACCACAAAGGGAGAAAGGAGAAGAGGAAACAATGATTGAATATCTCTCAAAACACCCCAAAACCTGACTGCCCTTTCTTCCTTTCGTCTGCCCCTCTCTTGACTCTCTCATTTCTTGCACACAAACACACACACTAATCAACCCAAGAGAATATATATATATATATATATATATATATATATATATATATATATATATAAAATGAATATTAGGTCACTCCAATTGGGCCAAGACATTAATTGAGCCACTAATAAAGACCACAATTATCCAACAATAAATTGGCTAATGTTAATGGGCTAACGATAACCAAATCCAACACAACCAAACTTAGGTCCTCTAATGTGTATTAATTGTTTCCGAGTCAAGCCGTAACTTTTTAGCGTCGATAAAATATCCGACATCAATTTTTCATTATCGCCCAAATTTATTGAGTATCAAAACCCAACAACACTAAACACAAATATGAAAATATCTAGAGTAATATTATGTCCCCACCTTCAGTGTTCAGTGTCAACTTCTTGTCAATTAGCAAACTTGAGAAGACGTTGAATTATTCAATCACCTTTTACCCTTGTGTTATTCAGGACTTGGCAACGAGGGAGGTTATTGGTTTGGGGAGAATACATGAAGGCCTGTACTATTTTCCAAGCCAAGTACACGATAAATCAAGAATCCACGCCAATAACACTTCGGTCACATCAAATACTTGGCATAAAAGGCTTGCACACCCATCTAAACTACCAACGAAGCATCTTAGTTTTTCAATTCCAAAAATTGTTTGCGACTTTAATAATATTTTGAAATTTGTCCTTTGGCAAAACAGACTAGGTTACCCTTTGGTTTGAGTTCTATTTCAACTAATAAATATTTTGAGATGACCAATTATGATATGTGGGGTTGCATTTAAAGTTCCTTCAATTAAGAGACTAAGAGAGCCTCTTATTTCTTAACTATTGTGGATGATTATTCAAGATTTATATGGATATACCTTGTGAAATACAATCCGAAACACGATCAATCTTGAAGTTCTTCTTGTGCCTATGCTAAAATCCAACATCATAGTCAAGTCAAAAAATTGAGAGTCGATAATGGTCGGGAATTTTCTTCCTTGTTAAAATTTTTTAATATTGAAGGGGTAGCTTTTGGGCATGCTGGAATTGGTTTAAAACTTGAGAAAATTAGTTAATTGTATAAAACCAACGTTAGATTTCGTGTCAACTTCGACCAAATATCCAGACCTGATTTTTTTTATGCAAATGATTTGCCGCTTCGTCGCTTCGTGACCAATTTCAAATGAATGAGAAATTACGGTCCAAGTTGGAAGGAATTTAGAGGAAACTAGATACCATTATCGCTCGAGTAAGATGGAAGGCGAAAAGTGAGCGAAAATGATTTTTCGCGTCTGTTGTGTTTTAAGCCGCAACACTTTGCTCACAATCCCTCATTCTCTATAAATAGGACCATTTGGACGTCCCTAATGCATCCCATATCATTTGTGCATCAAGCATAATATATTTCTATTGCCAAAACTCTCCCAAAACTATTCCAAAAGCTCTTCCTTTGTAGAGAGGGAAATTCGTCAAAAATTCGTTGAAACTTGTGGTTTGTAGTGCTACTACCACAAGTCGAATCCGTTGTATTTTGGGAGACAAGTATCGTAAACCGTAAGCACCGTTAGGGACAATATTGTTTTAAGGAAATAGTGTCATCACTTGTCTCAGATTGCTTTTCTTCATTTCTATTTCTGGTTTGTGTAGTATAGTTTATTGCATTTTGTCACATTTTATATTCAATATTATTTGGTTTAATCACGCTCCTGCGGGTTAAACTTTAGCTTTTTTATTACTATACATAAACAACCATTTCTCGCTTGTTTTTACAACCCGATCCCAACAAGAACATACTTGAACTGGCACACCATGACAAAATGGAGTAGTGGAAAAAAATTATCAGCATATTCCCAGTATAGGAAGGGCATTTAGATTTTCGACAAATTTACCTTTAAGATTTTGGAGTGAAAGTGTGCTACATGCAATTTATTTGATTAATCGAATGCCCACTTCCTTATTGGACAATAAAACTCCCTTTGAAATCCTTTTTTCATGAGACAAAGTTTCCTTATTTAGTCATTCAAACTCAACAAGCTACAGATGCTAGAGTCTCAAGGGTTTAAAGACCTTCTTTTTAGCTAAGAGATTTCACAAAGTTCACAAGTCTCAGCAGTCAATCCAAACCACGACTCCTCGCTCGTAGCTAAGCCACACAAAGGCACCAAGTATCCTATTTCTCAATGTCTCTTATTCAAACTTGTCCCTTAACCATAAGAGTTTAGTTGCCAACATTTCTCAAACAATTGAATCTGCTAATTTTACTGAAGCTGTACATGAACCAAATTGGAAAACAGCCATGGATACTGAAATTCAAACCTTAGAAGAAAATGGAACTTGATACTTCACAGCCTTGCCCGAAGGCAAGAAATGATTTGGTTATGATTGGGTGTATAAAATTAAACGGAAGGTGTTTCGCGCGGAAAACGCTAACAATTAAAAAGAAGGATTAGACGATTGTGTAAGGAACAACGACCTCTTGAGACAAAGTCCCAACGATGGGTGTTTGTTCACGAAAATTACAATTCACAAGACACAAATGCCTCTAAGGGGCACAAGCACACAAAATTAACTAAGATTTGACTATGAAAGACTTAAAGGAAATAAAATTACATATTCCCTGTTTGAGAGTGATTTGTTTGGTCCTTCTTTCTGTGTTCTCTTCGTTCTTTTATACTCCTGGGTAGTTTCCTTCGTAGAACTGCCTGAAAACCGTCGGTCACTCCACAACCATCCACTTTCTCCATGATAAGCATTCTATCTAGAAACTTCTCACTTTCTCCATGATTGCAACCGCTATGCCGAATGGTAGGATGTGATAAGGTTTCCCCTTAACCGTTTTAATAACTGTTGTCTTTGAATGTGAGTAGCTGTGATGCTCGTTCAATTCTAGGGTATCTCGCGCAGCTGAGAGACATCGCTGTAATGCTTGCTCAGGTTTGGGGCGTCTCGCGCAGCTGAGCGACGTCCAGCGTGTTTGAGCGATTATGGGCTACTGTAGCACAACTCTTTTTTGGGTAATCTCGCTTGGGCCTGCCCTTCGAATTGGGCTTTGCTCTCTTCTCGAATTAAACTCTATTGTTTGGGCCATTTAATTGGGCTCGGTTAATTGGGCCTGGTTTTGTGTGTTAACAATTACCCTCAATATGGCAAAATTGATATCCATCATCGATCTTATGCCATATTCATAGTTTCGTATTGCTCTCAATATTTGAGATTATAAAAGGGCGGGATACTTGAATCATTACCTCTTTTGGCAGTGACCTTTTTCGGCTTAAAACGTAACATCTCACAACCTCTATAACCCAAAAGACACGCCACTTCGTCACGCCACTTTACCCACGTTTGCATCGTTACATCTACCGATAAAGGCTACTGTTCATCTTCTCTTGCCTCTCTATTCGAGCATTCAAACTCTTTCGTTCTCAAAGATTCCTACGCAAATGGCGACATCGACGAGCTCTTCTGATAATGTTCTTAGTTTCTAGGATTTCCAACAGCTCCTCTCTCGCTCATATGTCAACTCTGCTTTTCTTTCACAGGCCAACCCTGATCTCCGTGAGTTCTGCTTGGGCCCATCTTTCAGAGATGCTGATTCTATGGGACAGGTAGCGGTGGCCCAGTTGTTCCCTTGCACTCAGGATCCTCCTTTCTTGAATCCCTTCCCATTGAAGCCAATCCGCGAGAGAAGTATCCGTACTTGGCCTAAAATTGACGCTACCTTCCATTTTTGGCATGCACGTTTGATGAAACATGGCCACACCAGGGCAATTTTCAATTGTGCTGGGATTTTGGATTTGCTAGAAATTACCCTTCACCCCCCGGTTTATGACCCAGTGTTTTTCCCTATTGCTTTAAGTTTTTGGTCCTCTGAGTATAATACTTTTGTCTTCCATCTTCGCCCAATGTCCGTTACCCTGAGGGATATTGGCGCCTTAGATAATTTGCCACCTCTGGACGACACCATTTTTCCAGGCATTCTAATTACTGGTGTGGCCTCGAAATTTGACAAGAAACTAACTGATTCTTACTCTGCCAACCTAAGCATGTACGATAATTCCTGTACTAGTGAACCCACTCATGCTGAGCGTGTGACTTTCCTTTTGGTTTTGCTTTGTAAATATGTTCTTTGTGTGCCTAGCCTCAAACCTTCCTCTGCCTACCTACCCATAGCTAATGAGTTAGCTCGTGGTAGGTTTTTGAATATCTGTTCATTCTTTTTGGCCGCCTTTTATCAAGGCACTGCTTCCCTTCAAGACCAATTGAGGGGTAAGGCATCTCCTACTGGCAGCGGGCCTCTTTGGCTCGCTCAATTGTGGTTGAGGAGTTATTTTCCACAGCTTGGTACTCCACCAACTCTTCCCAAGTCGGTTAGTTGTTACGGGCTCTTCATCAATCGATTGAGCCCTGTGACATTGTCCGCCAAAGACATTTTTTCATTCTTCTACAATTTAAATTCTATCCCTTCCCTTTTTCCCTTTTTCCGTTTACCAAATTCTCATTTTTGTATAGCCTCCGCCTACCCTGAATGATATGAGTGTCGTTGTCCCTGTTTGGGCCCAATTTTTGGTTGGTAAGGAATTGTTCCATGACATTTTGACTGGAACAAATGCCAAGGCGAGGGTTAAGGTGTATGTCCCCCAAATTTTTGCTCGTCAGCTGGGCTTCGGCCAAACCTGGCCTGTTCCTCCCTGTTTTTCTAGGAATTTGATTGAGCGTTTTCACACTATTAGTAAATCTGACGCGTTAACCATTAAGGCTCGTAACGTCGTTTTAACAACCGACTTTTTTGTAGCCCCTTTTAATCCTACTTTTGCAACTTATCCTATTTTTGACCAATTTTGGCCGTCTGTGAGGCTTGTGAGGCAAAGGTTGTTTGCTGCTGACGTTAATAATATTTTCCATCTTTTGGAGAGGCCAAGAACCTCTTCTACCTCTTCCATTCCTGCCCTCCCCATATCAGCCAGGAATCCTACTTCTCCACCTACTCGAGTCAATCACCCTGCTTCATCCAACCCTTCATCTACTCAAGTAGGGAAAACTACGGGTGCTTCCAGCTGAAAACGGCCAACTCCCATTCGGCTAATTTTGCTAAATGAAGGTGATGATGATGATAGTGAAGAAGCTCATCTTATCATCAAGAGGAATGTAATTGAGAGAAATACCTGTTTTTGTTCACTACAAGCAATCTTTCTCGTGCTAACATGTTACTTGAATTTCTTAGAGGGGCTCTGATTCCTCTTCGAAGGACCTGCCGTCACAGACCTTTGCGCCATTGCATGCCATCGAAGCTTCTTCGACTATGCTATCCGATGAGGGGGCTAACCCTGAGGAGTCTACAGGCCGAGAGCCTGTGATCGTGCAGCCCACTGAGAGACTCCATCTCATCAGAGCGATGACCCCCCAAGTGCCGAACTGGAAGGTAGTATGATTTATAGTTTGCTTCCTCACTTGCATACTGAACCTCAAACCACTATCGCTTAGTTTGCAAAAGTACCTGTGGACTTGTCTGTCATGGAGGGGGGCCTTCTTGCCCAGATAAGGGAAAATCGTCACAAGCAATTGGATCCACTAGCTATGCTCCCCCAACTTCCCAAAGTTGTTGACGAGGTAACTCCTGCTTTGTCTTTTATTTTTTTGCTTCGGCCATTCTAATGAAAAAATGCTAAATGCTCGTGTTTTTTCCTTTATAGGACACTGACGCTATCTTGCGCTCCATTCAGGGCTTGTTCTCTTCTTGGGAGCAAGCGAAGGCCAGCGAGGTTTCTCGCTCTTCTTCATCTAGTCGTCCATCTGTTTATCTGCTGCATCTTCGGAGGAGAATTTGAGGAACCTCAAACAATCATTGTTTGACTATGTTTCTTTCATGGACATGAACGTAAATCAGGCTAGTGCCTCGAGCCAGAAAGAAACATTTGAGCGTCTAGGTGCGCAAATGGCTAAAGCACTTGAGCTTCCTTCGCTCAAAATTTCATCTGATATCAAGCTGACATTGAAGGTCATTCACTTGGAAATCACTTTTTACTGGCTAAAGATGTGGAGATGAAGATCAAGTAGACCCAGTACCTCCATGCTGTAAGTGAAAAGGCATCTTTGTTCCAAGAGCTGGAGAAAGTTAAGAGCCATTTGAGTGAGGTTTCTTCTGAGGTCATGGTTGATGATTCTCTAATGATGAGCCTGACTGCGGAGATGAAGATACTCCAAGTTAAGATGGACGACTGTAAGACTAGATTGGCTGCTAAGAAGCATAATGTGTCTCAAAAAATTGAGTGAAGTGCTTCTTTGGTCGAGCGTTACACGTCACTAGTAATTGATGAGGGGGTTGTAACTGAACTATCCAATGCTGCTGACGAACATCGTGATGAGTGGGAAAAGCTTAGGGAAAAAATGCAATCTGTTTGAGATAGGCTGTAATTAGGCCGTCTTTTATTTTGTATTTTAGGACGACAACCATTATTGGCTGATCATGTAATTTGCAGCTAATCAATGAAGTCCTTATTTGTTTCCCAAATCGTTTTCATAACGGAACTTTTATTTGATGCTTGTCTTAATTTTTTGATATTGCTTGGCATTTATTGTGCCACATTCATTGCATAGTTCACTTTCACATGGAGTATGACTTTTAGTATCCCGACTTTCCTCCTTCAAGGTTTGAACCTTCAATTCCGGATTGTACATGTATATGGTCTTTCGCCTTTTGTCTCTTCGCCTTCAGGTTCCTATAAAATCGCGAATTTGTCTTGCATTCGCTATTTTCATCATTGTTCTTCATATGATTAAATCGTTGCCACTGTGTGGCATTCAAATGATCAGTCTAGAAGATCGATTAGTCCATTTTTCACCAGACATGAAGCACTCGATCCTTTTCCAAATTTGTCAATTGTCTTGACGTCCTCTTTGATATGGGAGATATATGAAAAGTTCTTTGGCCAATAAAGGTCTTCCCAGCACCTCTTCCATGCGTGACCTTTAAAGAGATTGCAGAAAGTGGGCCAATAGCTTGCTGAGAGTGTTCCTTTAACCATTTGCCTATCATTGTAGCTATGCATTTGAGAAGGCAGTGGTTTTCTGGCCAAATAAATGTCTTCTCAGTGCCATTTTCATCCACAATCCAGAGGGAGTGGGAATCAATTGCTTGCTAAGAATACTTCTCTGGCCATATGCCAATCATTGCAGTTATGCATCTAGGAAGGCGATGGCGGCCAATCTTTCCTTTTTGGTATAATAGTTGATAGGAAGAATATTTTGAGAGCCTGCTTCTGTCTGCGGCCTATACTTGTAATTTTCATTCTTTTGTTTGTGATGACTAACATCATATTTTGTTTGTGATGAATAAATGCACATCTTGTTTGGACGTATTTTGTTTGTATCTCGCTTGAATACAATCGTCCAGTTTATTTTTCCTGTGCGATTTACGGTTGATTTACCTGTTCGTCTTCCCATATGGAAGGAACATATTTCTTTAAGTATTTGCCGTTGATGGATCTTATATGTCTCGTACCGTCCAAATCTTCTAGATGGTAAGCTCCGTTAGGCAATACGCTATTCACTTTATAAGGTCCTTTCCAATTGGGCAACCATTTCCCATATTTTGGATCCTTGCTATCCAGAGAAAGTATTGTCTTCCAAACCAATTCGTCCAAACTAAAATATTTGGCTATGATTTTTTTGTTGTAAAACTTGGCCATTTTTTGTTTTTGGACTTGCAATTTATCTAGAACGTCCAATCTTAAATAGTCCAACTCTAGTAAGCTTTGGGTTAATGATTCAGCATGCTCATCATCATTCCAATTACTATGCAAACCTACTCTAATTGATTGCACGTTAATTTTCATGGGCAGCACAGCCTCTTAGCCGTAAGTAAGCTGAAAAGGAGTCACCTTGGTACTCGAACGTGGTGACGTTCTGTAGGCCCATAAAGCTTTACTGAAGCATTTGTGCCAATTTCTGGCATTTTCACTTATCATATTCCTTATGATATTCTTTAGAACCTTATTAGAAGATTCTACTTGACCGTTAGATTGCACGCAATAAGGCGTGGAGTTTACTAGTTTAATTCCAAAATCGCTCAAAAACTCTTTCACTTGATCTCCATTCAAGGACGTACCGTGATCCATCATTAGTGTCTGTGGTATCCCAAACCTGTATATAATATGGTTATGAACGAAGTGTATGACACTCTTCTGGGAAATCTCCTTTAACGATATTGC
Source organism: Osmanthus fragrans (assembly GCA_019395295.1). Lineage (NCBI taxonomy): Eukaryota > Viridiplantae > Streptophyta > Magnoliopsida > Lamiales > Oleaceae > Osmanthus > Osmanthus fragrans. Next base: position 25,875,813 of record CM033354.1, read on the forward strand.
TTCTACCCATTTGGTGAAGAAATCCGTTGCTACTATTATGAAAGTGTGTTGTTTGGACGATGGGGATAAACCTTCCCTATTAGATCTATCGCCGAGCCTCTGAACGGCCAATGTTTGATAACGGGTATCATTTCTCTTGCTAGTACCCTTTGTTTTGGACCATGCTTTTGGCAGGCCAAACAACTCTTTACATATTGCATGTACAATTCCCCCATTTTGGGCCAAAAGTATCCGCTTCTTATAATTAGCCATATCATTTTCTGGCCAGCCTGATGGACCCCACATATTCCTTCATGCACTTCAGCCATGATTGTCTTGGCTTCTTGTAAACTTACACATCTCAATAGCAGTCCATTTGAGCCTTTTTTGAACAATTCTCCTTCTACCAGCACGTAGTTCACAAATTGCAACTTCAATCTCCTATCACCCCCTTTCTCGGGTCTTCTTAAGAAGTTCTTAATTTCTTCCCTCCAATCTATTGTATCCCCATTTTGTATGCAATGCACATCAATATTTTTCGTCATTCGTTGCACCACTGACAATATTGTTCCATATTCACAAGCGAACTCTATATTTAGTAACTTTTAGTAGCCCGATGCCATTTGGGCTAATTCGTTTGCTAAATCGTTATATGTTCTGTTAACATATTGAAACCCTACTTGATCAAATTCTTCTAACAATTCTTGGGCGATTTCGTATTGGTTTATGACTGACTCACTTTATCATTTAAAATCACCAGTCAACTGGTAGATTATCAGTTGGGAATCGCCCTTAACGATTACATTCTTTATTCCCAACTCTGTTAACAGTTGCAACCCCACAATCAATGCCTCATATTCAGCTTGTTTATTAGTACATAATCTATTTAAGGTGAAGACATATTTATAATGAACCTCTAACGGATTTATCAATACTACCCCTACCCCTGCACCTCCAGAAGTTTTTGATCCGTCGAATTATAAAACCCAAGGTTTTATTTCAAAAGAATCGACTTCTAGCTCAATTTCCTTAGACATATCAAGGCACGGATGATCGGCCAGAAAATTAGCCAATGCTTGATTTTTTACTGCTTTCTGGGGTACATATAGTATTTCGAATTCTAAAAGTGCCAAAATCCATAGACCTATCCTTTAGTGTAAAATAGGGCGAGAAAACATGTACTTAACTAAATTTACATTAGAAATCAAATAGACAGTTACATGCCGCTAATAAGCCCTTAGTTTTGTACATGTGAAATATAAAGGAAGACATAACTTTTCAATAGCAGAGTGATTACATTCACATTTTGTTAAACGTCTACTCAAATAGTAAATTGCCCTTTCTTCCCCAAATTGATCTTCTTATGCGACCATTCAACTGTCGATTCTTGCTCAGTCGATATGTACACTTTCATTGGCTGCACTTGGATAGGTGACACCAACACTGGTGAACTTGACAAGTATGTCTTCAGGCTATCAAAAGCCTTTTGATATTCTTCTTTCCAGACGAATTCGTCCTGATTTTTCAATTTTAGAAGAGGCGAAAAAGTTTTTGTTCGCACTGCACAATTAGAGATAAAGCGTCTCAAAAAGTTTCCTTGGCCTATGAATTTTTGCAATTCTTTCTTGTTACCGGGTGGTTTGGCCTCTAAGATGGCTTTTGCTTTATTCTTATCAAGTTCAATCCCCCTCTTGGTACTAAAAACCTAAGGAAATTCCCTGCGTTGACACCGAATGCACATTTTAAAGGATTCAACTTCAATTTATATTGCCTCATCCGCTCGAATGAGTGTTTTAATTGTTCGAAATGTTCTTCTTCCCTAACAAATTTGACCACTACATCGTCTACATATACTTCAACAAATTCGCCTATCATATCGTGAAAGATTAGGTTTATCGCCCATTGGTAGGTGGCTCCTGCATTTTTCAGGCCGAAAGACATAACTACCCATTCAAAGCATCTCAAAGCCCGGGGCACCTAAATGCCATTTTATGCACATCTTTTTCAGCTATGTAGATTTGATTATATTTTGAATACCCGTCCATAAGAGAATACATTACATGTCCGACGGTTGAATCTACTAAAGAATCGACTGTTGGCATGGGATATTTATCTTTGAGCGTTGCTAGATTTAAGTTCCTAAAGTCTACGCACACCCTAATACTGCCATTCTTTTTCATTACTGGCACGATATTAGACAACCATTCAACATATCTGGCTGTTCTAATAAAGCCTATTTTTATCAGTCGCTTCATTTCTTTCTTTACTTGAGGTAACACATTGGGGGCAAAGCGTCTTGGAGGTTGTTTATGTGGCTTAAAATTCGTCTTAGTTGGTAATCTATGCTCTACTAAACATTTATCTAAACCAGGCATATGTTCATATTCCCAAACAAAGTAATCCTTGTACTCTTTTAATAACGCGATTAAATTATCACTTACCTCTTGACTAAGCATCTGGCTGACAAATGTTGGGCGATCTTCCCCTCCGTCGCCAATATTCACCTTCATCAAAGGGTCTTGTGCTTGAGCATGCCCAGGCTTTGCGATCTTTGTCGTTTCATCATCCAGGTTTTCTGCCAGTGTTTCCTCTTCTAAGCAATCTACTTTGTTGACTTCTCGACCAATATTCTGCTCCAATTCGAACTCTGTCAGCTTGCTTCTCAGTGTCTCACATGCTATTTCTTCTTTCATATTTTCTTTACATTCTTTATTGAAAGCCATTAATCTGGTTTTGAAGGCCTGAATTTTGGCCACTTTTCTGGTCGACAATTCATTAAAGTTCTTGGGTTATTCTTTTGCCAATTGCTAGCTTTTCAAAGGCCACTATGTTTGGCCTCATCTAGTTAAACATTTCAACGAGTGTGTCTACTGAAAATGGTTCTTCGCTCTACGCGATGACCTGAGATTCTTCACCATCTTGGACTATCTTGACAGGTCCATAGTTCCATTCATACATGAACCTTTCTACCGAATTTGCTTCTGCAGCAAAAGGGTTGTGGTCTGCTTGGACTACTTCTGATTCACCCTTGCCATTCCAGAAAACCAGGCACTGTTGGAGTGATGATGGTATGCAACGACTCCCATGAATCCAATCCTTCCCAAGCAGCACATTGTAACTAGTAGGACCATCTATCACAAAGAAGACTGTGGTCCTAGTAGTCCTTCCAATAGTTATATCCAGTGGTATCACACATTTAGCTGAAGTTGCTCCTCCATTGAAACTGGTAAGGATAACCTCTGTTGGGATCTTGTCGCTTTCTGTTTTTGCAAACTTTCTCATCATCCTCGATGGTATGGTATTTATAGCTGCTCCATTGTCGATGAGCACTTTCACCACAGGAATGCTATTCATTAAGGCATTTACATACAACGGCCCCAAGTGTTTGGTCAACTTCATATTGGGCCTCTCAAAGATGACTTTCTTAGCTGCACCTATCTCTACCTCTTGTTGATCCCTGGTTAAGTTATTTTCTTGCGACAAGTCCATGTGTAACACTTTACACTGAGCTATTGCTTCTTGGGCTTTCTCTGGTTGGTCATTTTCATCTGATACTTCTTCTTCAGCTATCCAACCCGTAGGAAGAGGCAATATTCTTGGAGGTGACCCGTATTTTTCAGAGCGAGGTACTCTTATTCTTCTCTTGGGCCTTCCGTAAATCACATAGAAGTCAAAAGAACGCCCAAATGGTTCGCCTAGTAAGTCTACATCGCGAACACCTTCTTGATGGAGTTGCTTCAACAATTTGTTGCGCAACACTCTTCTTTTCTTCATTTCTTCTTCTAAATCGATTTCCTCTTCAATGTCGGTCATGCCATCGCTTTCTTCCTCATCACCTACTCCGTGGGATGTCTGGCCTTCTTTACATTCCAACAAGCATGCTTCTTCCTCATTACTTTCATTCTCCTCATCTGCTACTTCTTTACCTTTGAATTCATTAGCTAGTATGTAATTATTAGCCATCACAGGAGGTAATGTGCCAAACCGAATAGTGAGAGGTTGGTCTGGATCTTCTCCATCCTCATCTCTCATTTCACGCTCAAATTTTGACCTTCCAGAAGAACTTTCTGGCAGTTCGCCCAGAGACTCGCCAGTGCCAGTTTCTTCATCGCCTTTAAGGATATTGAAAATGTTTTTGTTGTCCAATTCGAGCAGTTTAGGTGCTTTGGGACGTGACGACTCTTGCTGTTGTCTCATCATCCGTCCATAGTTCCGTTGAAAGCGCCTCTATTGAGTTCTGGTCATTTCATCAAAGGGCATGATTCTTCCTGCATTGTACTGAAAGGAGTGCCATACATTTGGTCGACGAGATTGTGGTCTGAATGTCCTTCCATTGCTATTCGGCCTGAACTACCTCTCAAAATGCGGCCTCCCATAGCTTGACGCTATTCGTCCTCCTTTGGGCCGAAAATCAGGATTGATTTTAGGACGATGCTGGCGATGTTGGTGATGCCATATTTGCGGCTCTTCCATATGTTCAGATATTTCTCCTTTGCATCTGGAACACAGGATGTCTTCATTTTTTCTAGTTTCTTCCTGTTTGATCCTTTCAAAGACGCTGGTGTGCAACTCAGAATCCTCTTTCCCATCATTTAGGACCAACTTGAACTTTGACAACTTATTTTTGAAGCCAACTACCATCATATTCACACCCAGTGGCTATGGGAAAGGATTTTCATCCACTGCCATTTTCATCTTATCATCAAACGTGATTCGCCCTGACTTAATGGCATCCTGTAACACATGACGGAAAACTAGGCAGTTGTTAGTTATATGTGACCATGCATTATGCCATTTGCAATATTTTTTACCCTTGATTTGTTCAGGGTCTGGCAATTTATGTTTGTCGCTCAACCTTATCTGCTTATCCTTATACAATTTATCAAATATAAGGTCAGCTTTGGTCACATCAAAGGAGAATGTCCTAACCTTTTTCTTTTCGCTTTTGACAGACTCGTCTTTGTTTAACGCTCTAAACCTGGTCATTACAGGACAAGCATAGGCATCTCTCTTAACTAGTTTGGCCAAGCATATTTCTGCCTGATCGTAATATTCGTCCTCTACAGTATGAACCACAAAGTTTGGGTCTCTGTAATAAGTCTCTTTACTAGAGTTTTTCATTTGTTCTTCTTCCCTTATTAGACGCTCATACCTAATCACATAAGCATTCAACTGGAAAAGATCAGGGAATTTCCTGTCCTGAAATTTCTTTTTTAGATCAAAGTTTAGACAGTTCAGAGAGATTTTGACAAACTCCTTTTCGGGCAGAGGTACAAAACATTTGCTCTTGAATGTTTTAAACCTTTGGAGGAAACTTTCTACCCATTCTGATGTGATACGGGATAGGCAAGCACTTGGTCGAGCTTTGGAGTCCAAGAGGTTGAAGTTGACAAGCCAAGGTACAAGTTTGGTGAAGGGGTCGAGGTCCGAATCGAAGGGGATCAACATGTTAGAAGCGATCGAAGACGGAAGGAAAATTAAGCATCTATGCGACCGCATAGATGTAATGCCATGCGGCCGCATGGCATCAACAGAAGTTCTCCAGCAACGAAGTTTCCTTCTATGCGACCGCATATGTTTTGCCTATGCGGCCGCATAGGCAAATTCTGAGACGGATTTTTATATTTTTCGCGAAATTTCATATTTTGCTATATTTCTTATTTTTGGCAAGTTTATTATCTTTGGACTTTAGAATTTCGTTATTTCCATAATTTTAGGGTTTTCCATAGTTTCCATATAAATAGGAATTCTATTTCATTGTAAAAAAAGTTTTGACATAATGAATAAAAAGAGTTTTCTCTCAATTGTTCTTCATGAACACCCTTTAGAACTTATCAAATATTGATTGAATATTTGTGGCGTTCGACAACAGAACTTATCAAAGGATTGGACTACCTTTGTGGCGTTCGCAAATCGGGGTTCTAGTTTCTGCACTTCAACGGGTTTAAGGTTAATACACCTTAAGTTCTTGAGTCGTGAGGCTCGGGTCAAGATCCTATCGTCTACAAACCTGAATTTGGGCTTTCCCGGCGTTTTCGAATTCATTCCGCGAGTTTCATGCGATTTCCCAACCGGGATCACATCAAGTGGTATCAGAGCTCGGGCTCTAGATTCAGGTTATATCTTTTATTTTATTTTCTTTGTTTTGAGTCTTTTTGTGTTCTTCATGTTCTTGAGTCCAGTAAATATTTTGAGTCTTAGATCCAGAAAATTAAAATAAAAAGAGTCAAAGTTGTTTTTTGTGCTCAATTTGAGTCCAAATCAACTTCCGTTTGTTTCGTTATTCTCGTAGTCAAATTTTTGAGTTTTTAAAAAAAAAAAAAAAAATTCGAAATTTTTACTGTTCATCCGTACGAGTACTGTTCACGTCAGGAATAGTAAAAAAAAAAAAAAAAAAATCTTGAAAATTGTTTAATATCCCACTACCTATTCTAAATCCAAAATCAATTTGTGTTCAATCCAATCCAAACTCCAAGTCAAGAACCACTTTCTTGACTCTATACAAAAATTCAAACTCCAATTCAAGAACCACTTTCTTGAATTTAAAACAATTCAATCAAAGTTGTCCAGTTCAAGTCCTTTGAGTCTTTGAGTCAAAATGAGTAATAGGATGGATCGATGGGAAAGGATGTTGGTGGATATGGGGAGTATGTTGGATAGGTTGGATGAGAAATCGAATAGAAATTATAGGGATCAATGTGATGATGTATTTAATGTGAGTAGTCGGGAGAGACGGGAACATAGAAATTTTGGTGGAGATGGTGTTACTAGGAGGATGGGAGGTGTAAAAATAACAATTCCACAATTTAAGGGTATGAATGATCCCGAGGCGTATGTGGCATGGGAAGAAAAGGTAGAATTGATGTTTGAGTGCCATGATTATTCCGGGGAGAGAAAATTGAGGTTGATTGTGAGCTCATTCGTAGATTATGCATTAATTTGGTGGGATGAGTTGACAGGATCTAGGCGAAGGAATGGTGAGAGGTGTATTGAAACTTGGGGTGAATTGAGAGCGATCATGAGGAGAAGATATGCACCTAATCATTTTTGTAGAAGGGATCGACGTGATTGGGAATTTAGAGAGGAGCCTAGAAGATATAGTGGGGGTTGGATATTCAAGAGAGGAGAAAACACCAAGTGTGGAACATGTTGGCAATACATCAAGCAGGAAGACTGGGTTGGATTATAAGCTTGAGTTCGCAAAAATTCGTGACTTGATCAACTCACAGAATAATCATAAGAATGAGCAAATGAGTAAGAGAGAAAATTGTGAGGTGGTTAGTTGTGAAGAAAAAGGAAGAGAACTACAAAAGAATAAAAGGGAAGTTGAGAGTGAACATCCAGAAGAGAATGTGGAGTTGCAAAAAGAAATTGAAGAAGAATCTTCGGATGGGAAGAAGGAGTTGGAAGTGAACTTAAATGAAAAAAAGCCTAAAGTTGAGGAGGCTGTGGTGAAAACTAACCATTCCCTCCCTATTTTGAATATATCTGTTTTGCAGGTTACTGAAATTTTGATTCCAGAACACACTCCTACAGAAGTACCACCCGATCCAGGAATTAAACTTCAGTTAGATTTTTCTTTTTTAGAGAAAATTGACTTTGTGATTCCTGAGGAGACGAAGGAGTTTCAAATGCACTGGAGGAACTACATTTGCAGAGGGTTGACTGAAAAACATGAATTGAGGTACGACGTTGGCACATTGGATCTGCCATTGTCACCAGTGCTAGGGCCAAGTAAGGCAAGGAGAAGATACGGTTATTCATCAAATGAAGTTGCTATTGGAGCACTCCACACTTGCAAGATCAAGCAGTCGAGGCAAGCACATTTTGATCTATGCGAAGGTGATTGGGTCTACATTCAAAGGAGGCGTACTCGAGGTCAAAGGAGGTCCAAATTGCATCCAAGAGGGGACGGACCGTTCCATGTGCTTGAGTTGATTGGAGGCAAGGGTTATAATCTGAGCATTCAAGGTTTGGATTCGAGGACGAATCCTTTCGAAGAGAGAGGGGATGATGTGATACGGGATAGGCAAGCACTTGGTCGAGCTTTGGAGTCCAAGAGGTTGAAGTTGACAAGCCAAGGTACAAGTTTGGTGAAGGGGTCGAGGTCCGAATCGAAGGGGATCAACATGTTAGAAGCGATCGAAGACGGAAGGAAAATTAAGCATCTATGCGACCGCATAGATGTAATGCCATGCGGCCGCATGGCATCAACAGAAGTTCTCCAGCAACGAAGTTTCCTTCTATGCGACCGCATATGTTTTGCCTATGCGGCCGCATAGGCAAATTCTGAGACGGATTTTTATATTTTTCGCGAAATTTCATATTTTGCTATATTTCTTATTTTTGGCAAGTTTATTATCTTTGGACTTTAGAATTTCGTTATTTCCATAATTTTAGGGTTTTCCATAGTTTCCATATAAATAGGAATTCTATTTCATTGTAAAAAAAAGTTTTGACATAATGAATAAAAAGAGTTTTCTCTCAATTGTTCTTCATGAACACCCTTTAGAACTTATCAAATATTGATTGAATATTTGTGGCGTTCGACAACAGAACTTATCAAAGGATTGGACTACCTTTGTGGCGTTCGCAAATCGGGGTTCTAGTTTCTGCACTTCAACGGGTTTAAGGTTAATACACCTTAAGTTCTTGAGTCGTGAGGCTCGGGTCAAGATCCTATCGTCTACAAACCTGAATTTGGGCTTTCCCGGCGTTTTCGAATTCATTCCGCGAGTTTCATGCGATTCCCCAACCGGGATCACATCACATTCGTTTGGCATTTGACGCAAGTTCACCAAATCTGCCAAAGTGACTTCAGATTCAGTTTTGTAAAACTGAGTGTGGAATAATTGTTCTAGTTGTTGCCATGTTTAGACAGAATTTGCTGGCAAATTAATGAACCATGAAAAGGCTACTCCTGTTAACGAACTAGGGAACAGTCTTACTTTGTCGTAGTCAGTTACTTTTCCACATTGTAATGTGAATCGCCCTACATGTTCAAGGGTGGAAACCTCTCCCAGGCCAGTAAATAACGAGAACTCAGGTATTTTATACCCTCTAGGCCACGTATATGCTTGGTTCACCCAATCAGGGTATGACTTTGTGTAAGTCGGCCTAATGAAAGGACGTGTCCCAAAAGCCATTTGGTCCTGCACTATTTCCATAATTTGATTCCTCAACAGAACGTTGGGATCATATGGGACTCCTACAGGTTGGTTTATTGGTGGAATGACTTGCGGCCTAGCATTTGGTCCTTGGTTTGCGACGTAAGCGCCGTTATTCAGACCATTGTTGTCATTAAACTGAGCGTTTCCACCATCATTAACACGTGGGGTGCTGTTTGTTACCCCATTACCACCATTCAAGTTGGCCATCCCACCACTCCATTGATTTGAAGTAGATGGGCCAAAAGGTGGGTCCAGCCCGTGATTCGGGCTTGGTATCGAGAACTATGTCCCACAATCGTCCTAGATTGGAAATGATTTCTTATGCTTGGTATAATTGGTTGACAAATTTGACTGACTAACTTGTTCATGATTTCATTCAACGTATTAAGTTGTTTAACCATGTTGTCGTAGTGTACATTTCCATCTTGAGTAAACTTTTCTATAACATGAACGTTTTGCAAGTTTACCTGTTCAATGACGTCTTGAGTGAGTTTACCATGCAATGCACGCATGGTTCGGGGACTCAATTCTGTCATTGATTCTTAACGACTTTGATTCTGTCCATCATTCCTGAAGTACTTTGCTGCTCCTCGAATTGTTCGATTACAGATTGGACTAGCTGTTGGTTTGTTGGCTCATTGTCAGAATTTTTAGGCGGCATATTGATTTGCTTGTCGTATCTTCAAACACCAAACGTGTCCCACTGGGCATGCCAAATTGTTTCGCGCGGACAACGCCAACAATTAAAAAAAAAAGATCAGATGATTGTGTAAGGAACAATGACCTCTCGAGACAAAGTTCCAACGAGGGGTGTTTAATCACGAAGATTACAATTCACAAGACACAAATGGCTTTAAGGGGCACAAGCACACAACGTTAACTAAGATTTGACTATGAAAGACTTAAAGGAAATAAAATTACATATTCTCTGTTCGAGTGATTTGCTCGGTCCTTCTTTCTGTGTTCTCTTCGTTCTTTTATATTCCTGAGTAGTTTCCTTTGTAGAACTGCCGAAAAACCGCCGGTCACTCCACAACCACGCACTTTCTCCATGATAAGCATTCTATCCAGAAACTTCCCACTTTCTCCATGATTGCAACCGCTATTCTCGAATGGTAGGATGGGATAAGATTTCCCCTTAACCATTTTAATAACTGTTGCATTTGAATGTGAGTAGCTGTGATGCTCGTTCAAACCAACTAGACGTCGCTCAGCTGTGCGAGACGCCCAAACCTAAGCGAGCATTACATCGATGTCGCTCAGCTACGTGAGATGCCCCAGAATTGAACGAGCATCACAGCTACTCACATTCAAAGGCAACAGTTATTAAAACGGTTAAGGGGAAACCTTATCACATCCTACCATTCGAGAATAGCGGCTGCAATCATGGAGAAAGTAGGAAGTTTCTGGATAGAATGCTTATCATGGAGAAAGTGGGTGGTTGTGGAGTGATCGGCGGTTTTCAGGCAGTTCTACGAAGGAAACTACCCAGGAGTATAAAAGAACGAAGAGAACACAGAAAGAAGGATCGAACAAATCACTCTCGAACAGAGAATATGTAATTTTATTTCTTTTAAGTCTTTCCTAGTCAAATCTTAGTTAACTTTGTGTGCTTGTGCCCCTTAGAGGTATTTGTGTCTTGTGAATGGTAATTTTCGTATATAAACATCCCTCGTTGGGACTTTGTCTCGAGAGGTCGTTGTTACTTACACAATCGTCTGATCCTTCTTTTTAATTGTTAGCGTTTTTCGCACGAAACATAAGGTAAATGGGAGTATTGAAAGATACAAAACTTGATTAGTTGCCAAAGGATATAACCAAATAGAAGGCATAGACTACAAGGAGATTTTTACACCAGTTGCGAAGCTCAAAATAGTACGATATTTACTAGCCATAGCTGCAGTCAACAAATGGCCTTTGCATCAAATGGATGTCCAAAATGCCTTATTCATTGTGATCTTGAAGAAGTCTAATTCTCCCACCACCAGGTTATAATCGACAGGGGGAGACTTCATTAGTTTGTCGACTTCACAAGTCTCTTTATGGACTAAATCAAGCCTCCAGAAATTGGAATTCTAAATTTTCTGCTGTTATATGTCAAATGGGTTTTAAATAGTCTCTCGTAGACTATTCTTTATTCACAAAAGGTAATCAAAAGTTGTTTACTGCAGTCTTAATTTATGTAGATGATGTGGTTATAACAGGGAACGAAAAAGAAGAAATTGCAAAGCTAAAAATTGTTTTGAGTAATCATTTCAAGATAAAAGATTTAAGAAAGTTGAATTTTTTTTCTGGGTACTGAAGTAGCACACTCAAGCAAAGGCATAAACATCTATCAAAGAAAATATGTATTGGATTTGCTAGATGAAGAGGGTCTATTGGGCACGACACCTCTAACATAATCTTAAATTAATTAAAGCCAACAGAAGGAGATTTGCCAAAAAATCCTTCTCAATAGTCAATACAGAAGAATAGTGGGAAAGCTCATCTAGTTGACTATCACAAGACCAAACACCTAATACTCAGTGAATTTGCTTAGTCAATTCATGAACCCACCAAGGAAATCTCACTTGGATGCCGTATTTCGCATGTTAAAATATATAAGGGGGCACCTGGTCAAAGTCTTTCCTTCTTATCTCAAAATGATTTCAAAGTCAAAGGGTTTTGTGATACAGATTGGACGTCCTGTCCAACCAGCAGAAGATCCGTAATTGGTTTTTGTGTTTTCCTTAGAAATTCTATTGTATCTTGGAAGACAAAAAATGTAAAATATAATGTCAAGATCTTCTACAAAAGCAGAATACAGTGCAATGGCTTTTGTGTTCTTCAAAGATTTTATATTTTTCTCATTATTCTTCATTTTCACTTTAATGTGTATTCTTAATTAAACAGGTAAATTGTCAAACAATTTCTGCGTTATTTAAATTTTATTTCTTTTTATTTAAATATGCCTAGAGATTGAGTGTAGGGGAAAAATTGGAGAATCAAAGTAAATCAAACCAAAATTCGAAGGCCCGTGTTTACATGGTTTCCTTAAATCGAATTTGCCGCCTCACCGGGGTGCAAGAAATTTTGATCGGTGTTCGATTCCCAAGATACAATCAGTTGTCGGTTCACGCTGCACAATGTTACCGACCTACGAACTAGCTGTGTTTATCCCTCTAAGAGCTTTAGTAAAGAGAAGAAATTTAGATTCGGACAGAAGAGATTTGAGGTTGGAAGGAAAGCTTGTTTATCTATCTTTCCACCGAGAGAGATCCTCTATTTATACCCATAGAGGAGGAGCTAGCTCTTTATTGCATTGAATAAGGAGTTACAACATTGAAGAAATGAAATGAAACTGTTGATGTTTGTGTAGTGGATGGTGTTGAAACGGATGAAATTCAAATGGATTCAATGGAAGTTTTCATTCAACATTCAACATTTAATATTTTCCAACAATCCCCCACATGAATGAAAATCTAGAACCAAAGACTCAAGAGAGAAAGAAAGAGTAGAACGAAACAATCCTGCATAGGATAGGTAGCATTTAGCTTTGAACCTTCCCTTGTGAAACCTATCGGGAATTACTAGCAAACCAGTGGATCTGATGACTTGAACTGTTTCGCCATTTGTGTAAACCAAGACAATAGATCTCACATAGGACCATTCTAGACACAGCGTAGTTCTCAATGTTGTGTTCATTTTGGCCATGAACATGTCGCCTGGTTCTGCAAGTGTTTATTCGAGGATGTAGCCTTCCCAATCCTTATAGAAGCGGCCCCACTTCACACTCACATAGGTGACCTCTTAACTTAGTCTTTCACAACAACGGTTAATGGTCATTAAAAGCATAGCTTAGCCTGCATCTTCCGATCACTGTGAGCCCCATAGGAATGAACAGAAGGAGAACCTTCTCAGTGATTCACACAGATATATATGATTTAGTTGTCCTTTTGAACCTAGATCCTGGGATCTCCATTAAGCTAGGTTGGGTTTCCACCACGATACCTTTCAACGTCATAGGTTGCAAGCCCATTCCCCTCGATGCTTTTTCAACTAGCTTTCGAGTTAGCCATTTGGTTAGTGGATCCGCAATATTATCCTTTGACTTCACGTAGTCCAGAGTGATAATACCTTGTGAGAGTAGTTGTCGAATGGTATTATGTCGTCTTCGAATATGTCGAGACTTACCATTATACATATTGCTCTGTGCCCTGCCAATTGCTGATTGATTATCGCAATAAACACAAATTGCAGGCACGGGCTTTGACCATCTTGGAATATCCTCAACAAACTGGCGAAGCCACTCTGCTTCTTCAGTTGCTTTGTCCAAAGCGATGAACTCTGATTCCATTGTAGATCTTGCGATGCAAGTTTGTTTGGACGATTTCCAAGAGACAGCTGAGTGAAGACATATCCACTAGTAGATTTTGAATCTGACATATCTGATATCCAATTTGCATCAGCATACCCTTCGATTATTGCAGGGTATCTAGAATAATGCAGTACAAAATCACGAGTGTACCTCAAGTAATGTAACACCTTGAAAATGGCTCTCCAATGGATAGCACATGGGTTACTCGTGTAGCAACTCAATCTGCTAACTAAGTATGCTATATCCGGTCTCGTACAAGTTATTAAATACATTAAACTCCCAATTATTCGAGAATATTCTAACTGTGACACACCATCACCAGTGTTCTTGGATAAATGGAGACTCAAATCCACTGGAGTCCTGGCCACAGTGGTATCAGACTTGTTGAACTTGTCTAGTATCTTATCAATGTAATAAGATTAAGATAACACAAGTCCATTCGGTATTCGAGTAATTTTTACTCCCAAAATGACATCCGAGAGACCCATATCTTTCATGTCAAACTTTGAGTTTAACATATTCTTAGTGGCTTTGATAATCTTATCAGAGCTGTCGACAATGAGCATGTCATCGACGTACAGACACAATATGACATATCCATCATTAGTATCTTTGACATATACACACTTGTCGCACTCGTTGATTCTAAAACCACTAGAAAGCATAGCATTATCAAATTTTTCATGTCATTGCTTTGGTGCTTGCTTTAAACCATAAAGCGATTTAACCAGTTTACAGACTTTCCTTTCTTGACCTGGAGCCGAAAACCCCTCTGGTTGCTCCATGTAGATTTCTTCATTTAAATCTCCATTTAGGAAAGCTGTTTTTACATCCATTTGATGTATTTCCAGATTTCGCAAGGCCGCAATAGCAATTATCATCCTAATAGAAGTTATTCTCGACACTGGAGAATAAGTATCAAAGTAATCTAAGCCTTCTTCTTGCTTATAACCTTTGATTACTAGCCGAGCTTTATACTTATCAATAGAGTCATCCACTTTCATCTTTTTCTTGAAGATCCACTTGTAGCCCAAAGGCTTACAGCTCGGTGGAAGATCTACTAATTCCCAGGTATGATTCTGTAGGATAGAATCGATTTCACTCTTGATGGCTTCTTTCCACAGATGACCATCTGGAGAAGATATAGCTTCTTTATAGCTTTGAGGATCATTCTCCATCAAGTATGTGAGAAAATCAGGGCCAAACGTCTTAGAAGTTTTGGTTCTTTTGCTCCGTCTAGGCTCATCCTCACCTTCTTCAACTGGATCTTTACTGCTGCCAGAAGCAGAAGATTCCATAGTCCATTTAATAGGAGTTAACTGTTTAGGAGATTTACAAGGAAATATATTCTCAAAGAATTGTGCATTCCTAGACTCCGTAATCGTGTTCGGATAAATATCAGGTACATTCGAATAATGCACAAGGAACCTATACGCAGTACTATTTTGTGCATAACCAATGAACACACAGTGAATTGTCTTAGGTCCAATCTTGACCTTCTTAGGAGGAGGCACTGCGACCTTCGCAAGACATCCCCACATTCGTAAGTATTTATACGAAGGTGTACGACATGTCCAAAGTTCATACGGAGTCTTATCCATATTCTTTCTTAACACTTTATTCAAAATGTAATTCGCACAAAGAATAGCTTCTCCCCACATGTTCTGTGCTAATCCAGAACTAATCAACATAGCATTCATCATTTCTTTTAACGTTCGATTCTTACGCTCAGCAATTCCGTTCTACTGAGGTGAATAAAGTGCAGTAGTTTGGTGAATTATTTCGTGTTTAGCACAAAATTCACCAAATGGTGATTCATATTCACCACCACGATCACTTCATAGCACCTTTATTTTCTTATTAAGTTGATTTTCAACTTCATTCTTATAAAGAATGAATTTATCGATAGCTTCGTCTTTACTTTTAAGCAAGTACACATAACGATATCTCGTGCTATCGTCGACAAAAGTAATAAAGTACTTATTGCCGCCTCTTGTTTGGACAAATTTCAAGTCACATACATCACCGTGACTAGTCCCAGTGGCTCGGTACTTCTTTCAATACTATGAAATGAAGACCTAGTAAGTTTAGCCTCAACGCAGGTTTCACATTTATGATTTGAATCAATTTGAAACCTAGGCAAATAGTTTAGTTTGCTTAGTCTACGTAATGCATTGTAATTTACGTGACTTAATCTACCATGCCACAGATTAGGAGACTCAAGCAAGTAAACAGAAGAAGTTTTCTCATTATTCATAACAGTTGGGCTTACAGCAATTACATTCAGTTTAAACAGGCCATCGGTCATATAGCATTTCCCAACATAAACTCCTATTTTGATAATCACCAGCTTATCCGCCTCAATGACCATGTGGAAACCATTCTTGCTCAGAAGAGACCCAGAGACCAGATTCTTGCGAATCTCTGGCACGTATAGCACATTAGTCAGAGTAAGCTCTTGGCCAGATGTCATTTTTAGGATCACCTTGCCTTTACCAAGCACTTCAGAAGTTGTAGAGTTTCCCATGAACAACTTTTCACCATTTGTAACTGGTGCAAAAGTAATGAACGTGCTCCTATTAGAGCAGACATGACAAGTGGCCCCAGTGTCCAACCACCACTCCTTAGGGTTAGACCCCACCAGATTAACCTCACTAATCACAGCCGTGAGGTTTAGGTCAGACATGTCATCTGAGAGATGATCTCTCTCATTTCCAACCATATTAGCCTGAGGACGCTGCTTGTTATCCCTCCGAGGCTGACGGCAGTCTGCTGATCGATGCCCAACTTTGTCACAATTGAAGCACTTTCCATTGAATTGGAACTTAGGTTTCTTTCCTACCCCACCTGTAGGCTTCAACTCAGACCCTTTCGTAGCCTGCCTTTTATCTTTTCAATTTCCGTTACCCTGTTTGGCTTGAAAGGAATGACCTTTCTTAGTACCAGAACTTTGGCCGTACTCCAATACATTAGCCTTCTCAGAGTAAGAATTCTCCGACTTACGTTCAGCCTGTTTGTTATCCTCCTCAATGCGCAGTTTGATAATCAAATCCTCGAAAGACATCTCTTTCCTCTTACGCTGCAAGTAGCTTTTGAAAGCCTTCCACTGGGGTGGTAGCTTGTGAATAGCAGTAGCCACCTGTAGAGATTCTGACATAGTCAGACCCTCAGTATGCATTTCTTGCAAAAGTACTTGACACTCCTACACTTGGCTCACCATTGAACGTGAATCAACCATTTCGAAGTCCATACACCGACTGGCTAAGAATTTCTTAGACCCAGCATCCTCAGTCTTGTACTTCTTTTCTAAGGACTCCCAAAACTCCTTAGCAGACTTCTTTACCACATACACGTGATACAGAGAATTCTGTAGGCCATCCAAGACATAGTTGCGACACAAAAAATCAGCACTTTTCCATGCATCCCGAGCCGCACGCCTATGCATATCAGTGTCGTTTTCAGCCACGACAGGGGCATCCTCGGTGAGGAAACGTGCAAGGCCCAAAGTAGTAAGATAAAAAATCATCTTATTCTGCCATATCTCAAAATCAGTACCAGCAAACTTATCCGATCAAATTGCATGGTTCACCGGATATGGAGCTGAAAACGTTGGCAAAGGTCCTGAGGTCGCAGCCCTAGGCACTGGCAAAGGTATTGTGCCAAATTGGATTGCCGAGACCGCAACCGTAGGCAAAGTTGGGTTCACTCCAACATGAGGAATCCCGCCTCCAATTATCCCGTCAATGGGAGAAATGCCAGTTGTGGTCTCCATAGGGTTAACAGTGTTCATAGTAGGATTTGGTACACCGGTACCAACAATGTTGCTTCCGTTGTTCACATCGTCATTTCCATGTGACGCCATTGAACCTTAGAACAAGTAACAATAATTTAGAATAATTATAAATTTGTAAAGTTGTGTATAAATTCGAGATCTAAATTATCTGTTCGAAACCGCAGAATTGAAACACAGATTATTTTGTCAAATTATTAACAACTTAACAATTATTTAAAAGAATTAGAAATCATTAACTAATAATTAATTAATCATGAAAGAAAAAGTAGGCAATCATTCCAAATAATTAGCAATCATCACTAGAATTATAAAAAGTTACATAATCATTATCAAATCATTTTTAAAACCACGCAAGTGACAAAATCATGCAAAACCACCACCAACTTTCTTCTCATGCAGAGACCGAATTTTAACTTCCTGTTTCCTTTTTTTTTTTTTCTTATTCTTTCAATTTGATCGACTCGTCAAACTACCTTAATGAAACTTTATGTAAAAGGTGAGCATAACTGATGAAAAAACCATGAACTGAAGAAAGATATAACCACGAACTGGAAAAAACAGAAACTTATGAACAAAAAGTAAATTGATTCACCAAAAGAAATTCTATTTAAGCTTGTAGGGGAAAAATTGGAGAATCAAAGTAAATCAAACCAAAATTCGAAGGTTCGTGTTTACACGGTTTCCTTAAATCGAATTCGCCGCCTCACCGGGGTGCAAGAGATTTTGATCGGTGTTCGATTCTCAGGAAACAATCGGTTGTCGGTTCACGCTGCACAACGTTACCGACCTACGAACTAGCTGTGTCTATCCCTCAAAGAGTTTTAGCAAAGAGAAGAAATTTAGATTCGGACAGAAGAGGTTTGAGGTTGGAAGGAAAGCTTGTTTCTCTATCTTTCCACTGAGAGAGATCCTCTATTTATACCCATAGAGGAGGAGCCAGCTCTTTATTGCATTGAATAAGGAGTTACAGCATTGAAGAAATGAAATGAAACTGTTGACGTTTGTGTAGTGGATGTTGTTGAAACGGATGAAATTCAAATGGATTCAATGGAAGTTTTCATTAAATATTCAACATTTAATATTTTCCAACATTGAGGACAAGCGTGAAGAATCTCATTACATGCTCGTAGCACAAACACCTCGGAGACGGTTCTTCCTCTTTCTAGGAGATACAATTTTATTGTATTTTTGTATTTATATAGTAAATATTAATATAGAATTTTTCTTAAAATCTTATTACTTTCTCCAAACATTATTATATTTGACAAATTTAAAGTACACACTGTCCTTTAATTTAGCTAGTATTTAAATTGTGTACAATTATACAATATCTAACAAATGTTTTCTCAAAGATTTTTTCCTTACTTTTCTAGTTGGGTAACAACATTAAGGGATACTACCTGATTTGAAATTGAAAACTTAAAAAAATAATTTGAAAAATATGAAGAATTAAATGAGTAGATTAGATTGAAATTCCAAATGTTTGATTGCCTGATTTCAGCATGCACAGCCTCCTCTGTGCTCAGTTCCAGAAATGGATTCCGGTATTTGTTGGAGATCACTGCATAAAGAACGGTGTACGATGAGATGAGTCGAGCCACGGAAAATGTGATAAGGTAAATTATAAAGTACTCAACAATATAATCATAAAGAAAAATGATATCTCGTCTTTTATCCGTTACTCAGAAATGGAAATACTCACCAATGGGATGGCATCTCTTCATCCATCTCCCAACTGGACAAAAAAGAAAAAAAGGCTGATTTAACAGGGATGGGAACGACAATTTATGCATAAATGAAGGACTCGTTTAGTAAACATTAGTAGACAGTACTATGCTAGATAACGAAAAGATTTTAACTTCTTTTTTTGGTTAACAGTATATAATACTATTGAGTCGAGCATATCAAAGGACTTGTTTAGTAAATATTAGTAGACAATACTATACAGAACAAAGGAAAAGATTTAACTTTTTCTGGTTAATCATGTATAATACTATTGAGTCGAGTATATCAAACATTTAAGCGTATGCATAAGAAAGACAAGGGTTTACATGTTTACTGGCTCACTGGAAAGTGCAGTTTCAGCAACACACAAAAATGCAGCATCTACATTGTAATCTTCTTTGGCTGAGGTTTCAAAGTAGGGTATGTTTCCCTTGGACATACACCATTCTCTAGCTGTTTTCTCAGAGACCTGGACCAAATCGATGCTTTTACAATTTCGAAAGGACTAATCGAGCTCTTGACTATACAAAAATTATATGAATGTAAGCCCTTACAGCGCGACTATTTCCACCGTCGACGTCCACCTTGTTCCCGATCAGTACAAAGGGGAAATTCTCAGGGTTTGCAGGGTGTACCTGGAGTCATTGTACTGAGAAAGTTAAGTAATAAAACATCATGGAATACATATAGACGACCATGATTGAAATGCTATATATATAAGTTAAAATCCTGTCTATTATATTGTACAGTGTTTGCAATTATCATATGGATGATGTGGCATTGATTAATCGGATCATGAATATTTACCTGTTTGAGAAATCCTTCATGCCAATTTTGAAGTGTTTCAAATGATTTTTGTACATTAACATCATACACAAGAATGCAGCAGTCTGCCCCTCTATAAAATGCAACTCCTAGGCTTTGAAACCTTTCTTGGCCTGCTGTATCCCATATCTGTACAAGTTCCAACTCATGCATTAATATAGAAACATCATTAATGGCACGTAAATTTTGTAGGGTAGATTAAACAGTACTCAACAATATTTAAAAGAAAAATAAATTAAAATTTTGTATGTTATACTGTTTGGCTCGATAACTTACTTGTAAAGTGACCAGTTTGTCATCAATCGGTAGTTCTTTGGTGATAAAATCAGCGCCAATTGTTGTTTTGTACTGTTTTCGAAATACTTTGTATGCATATCTTGAATAATAGTTAAAGAACTATAAAATAAAGTGTTATTTTTAAACACCTAAACGAATACACCTTAGGTGTACAATTTCACAGGCTACGAAAGAAGAAAAATAAATGCTTATGTATACAAGAAATTTCAGAGAGTGTTTGGGTGATTAAAATTAGATTTTTTAGCAGATTGTGATAGAAAATTTTGAAATGTGTAGTTGAAAAATTGTGGAACCCATGAAAGATTTGTTTAATACTGATTGTTTGACTTTGATTTAGATTAAAATTGGATTTTAATCCAAACCAAATAGGCTCTCACTTTTAACAATGAAATTGTTTGCCTTGAAAAATCTCTCCACAATCCTTTTTTGATGAAACAGCATATTAAATCTTGTTGGACGATGAAAATTTTCATCATTAAAAGCGAAATTTCTTGTAGCAACTTCAGCGCTAATAGCAAAATTTTCCTCCCCGGAATATTATACATACATACATCTAATCAACTACTAACGCATTTTTATGCGCAGGGGTTAAACACGATTACGTAAGACTATAGAAGAGAGGCGTCCGACAAAATCAGTTGAGCATACAAATCTTGTTATTAGGGCAGTCGTGGTGCCCGAGCCATATGAATTCGATAAAACACGCTTTTATTTGAGTTTTAAACGTCGCACGAAATTGAATGATTGATGCAGAAGCATCCATCCATTGAAATCAAAACAAACACGAATATATTAAACCAGTGAAATGAAGGATACTGATTCATCAAAGATGTCTTTCCCACCCTGAAAATAAATCATCAAAAAAAAAAAACATTTTCGCCAAAAAATTAATTCAAATTACATAAAGCTATAACATAAACATTTTAATTGAAAAAAAAAAAAAAAAAAAAAAAAACCATGAACAGAAAATTAACAGGGTTGAAAATAAAACCGCACCCGCTATCGCCGAGGAGGATGATTTTGAGCAAACTTCTTTCTGGGATCGTCATATCAACCAGCTGAAATTACAGAACAATGACTCAATATGGGGATAAATAAGAACCACAAAGAAGGAAAAAAGAAATAAACATTGCCTACTTTTCATGCAATTGCACAGACTTGTTTACTTTTCTCTTTTATGGAAGGAATCATGTGAAGTTTTTTATTGCAAAAAATGATTAAATTTACAAGCTTTGAATGCATTTGTTGAGGAGTCGTGTATCCCACGTCAAGTTTGATATCCTGATAATTGTTTAATTTGGATTTGAATGTTTCATATGAATTATGAAGACGGCTGGTGACAGTTGAATTCCTACTGTTTATTGGTCAAGTTGTGTTGCATTTCTTTATTTATTATTCTTGCGTATACTTAAGTAATTTGTTGGAATTTTTCGTTTATTATTCTTTAAATATATAGAATGTTGTGTAATGATTAGATTGTAATCAAGCAAGTTGTTGAATGTATATATAAAATAAATAAATTATTTCCTGTTACCGTTTTAAGTTTTCAAACGAGATAACATCTCCAAAAACAGATTTTATTTTCAGATTTCTCGGTCACTCACCAATGAAAGTTCTGAGTGGATATTGCTTGTTGAATCTATGGGTGTGTTATTTGAAGGTTTCGGAACAAAGGATTATATCGGATCTACGGGAGGAACGAAGAATAGAAAGGATTGTACGAAGCCCTAAAAAATAAAAATAAAAATCCCTCCACAGGAACGTAAGAAAAAAGATCAAAACCTATCAAATCGGCTCATGACATAGAGTTAGCTGATGAAAAAAAATATTGTTCCCTTTATTTCACATTATTTTTTATTTTATTTTTATCTTTGTATTATTTTTAGGGTTGACATGCACCCCCTATAAATGTCAGACTATTTTCACAAGTTTTGTATTACTGAAATATAGAATAATTGTACATGTACAATTATTGTATTTGTTCTCACCATATTTTTCAAATAAATAAAATACTACGTTCCTCTACCAATTAATTCTTTACCTTTTATCTTATTATTTGTTTGCAATTATATACTTCATATCGTGTCATATATATATATATATATATATATATATATATATATATATATATTACATCCATCATTTTATTTCCTAACAAGTGGTATAACAGCTATTGATTGTGATTTGTTCGAGATGTTTGTTAGTCATGAAGTATGAAATTTCACTCTTAGATCGCAATATAAGATTCTCGTTGTGACAATTGAAGATATGAGATGTACTTGTGCAGGTGGATTTGGATGATGCGTGTTAAAATTTGACAAAATGCCCATAACTTGGACGATTGAGGAGAAACAACGGATTGATCGAAAGACACTTTCACATATTTATCTTCATCTTTCTAACAAAATTCTCCAGGACATTTTGAAAGAGAAAAAGACAGTTATATTGTGGTTAAAGTTAGAATAATTGTGCATGACTAAAAGTCTGACAAACAAATTGCATCTGAAGTAGAAGTTGTATTCTTATAGTACGGTAGAAATCAAATTTTTGGAAGATCATCTGGACAGCTGTGTTCAAGGAGATTGTTGCTGATTTGGAAACTTTAGAGGTAAAAGTATGATGATGAAGATTTGACCTTAATCCTTTTGTGTTCGCTGCCCGCTTCGTTTACTTCGTTTAAAGACATGATCTTGTATAGTCGTGATACTCTCATTATTGAAGATGCGTTTGATGTCTTGTTTTCAAAATAGAAGATGAAGAATCTGGTTGAATATGAGGGCCACAGATGAAGAATGCCCTGTTGTTCATGGTGATCGGAGAAGGGGTAAGTTGAGGTCAAATTTCTGTAATCAGGTTTGTTATTATTACAAGAAGAAAAGATACATTAAGAGAGATTGCGACAAATTGCAAAATAAAAGTAAATTGACTGCAAATCATGGGAAGCCATCAAATACTTCAGATGAGACCAACATAGCCGAGAACTATTTAAGTAATGGAGATATTTTGACGATTCTTGACATGAAATTCAAACCTGACGCTGAGTGAATTTTTTATACAACTTGTACATTCCATATGTGTCTCAATCAGGGATTTGCTTGAAACATATGAAACGGTGATGCAATGTGTTATCATGAGTAACAACGAACCTTGTTAAGTAGCTGGTATTGGTAGAGTCATATTGAAGTTGGTGGATGGAACATGTAAAACACTTTATTACGTTCGACATATTTCAAACTTGAAGAAGAATCTCATTTCGTTAAGTACTCTTGATTTAAAAGGGTACATGCTGGATGAGGTGAAGTCTTGAGGGTTCAGAAGAGTGTCCGTGTTGTATTGAAGGGGCAAAAGAGGTCCTAGTTATACATCTTGCAATGTCAGAAGATTTTGTTAAAAAAAGTCAACATAGATTTAGTACCATGATGGAGATTCAATTTGGTACTGTACCTTCGAGATTTTGTTCGGAGTCCATATTGAATAATACCACTTAATCAAGTTTGGAAGATATCGGTAATTTCGCTTTGCCACCATTACCTGTGGTTTCATCGTATTCATCTACTATGAATATACCTATTGGAAATAGGTACTTGAATGCTGATTCGATTGTACATGCTTTTAGCGTTTTTGAAGGTGTTGAGACTAATTAGAGGCCTTCTATGAAGGCATTAAGAGTTGATTATGCTACAGTGTGTACTTCGACACTGTTTGGTAATTTTTAATTCTTTGTGAATTTTGGAAAATTCGATGTTTGGGTTCCTGTATCTGTATTAGATAACATGGTAGAGGATGAATATTTTTTTGTTGGAGAAAGTTTGATTCTTGTTAAAGAGTTCGAATTTTTACTTGCAGTCGAATGTATTTTTCCAAGTGGAGAAGTTTTGGAAGTTCGTTCCGTGCATCGAAATTAGTGTCAAGATGGAGATTGTTGGATTTTTTTGACCCAAATTAGGTTGAATTTTTTTTCCCTTTATTACACACAATTTTACTGAAAAAATATTATTTCCTATATTCCACGTGTTTTTATTGAAAAAAAAATATTATTTCCTTTATTCCACATTATTATTTTTATCTTAATTACATCTTTGTATTATTTTTAGGGTTTGACATGTACCCTTATAAATATTAGCCTCCTTTCACAAATTTTATATTACTGAAATATAGAATAATTATGTACACACATTTATTGTATTTATTCTCTCCATATTCGTCAATTAAATAAAATATTCTGGTCATCAACCAATTAATTTTTTTTGCCTTTTATTTTGTTTTTTGTTTGCGATCATATACTTTATATTGTGTCATATATATTATATCGATCCATTTTATTTCCCAATAGAAGTTTGGTACAACCGCAATAAGTTGATGTTTTTTCAAATTGTTAGATTAAATTGAGTGGAAAAATATTTCTGACTTTCTTGTGACTTAACGCAATTGGTTTGATTTATTAAAAGATAAAAAAGTTAGACTCCTTTTCTTGTGACTTCGCAAGTCAAGGTCTTGATGAAATGGTATAACTTTTAAAAATGAATAATGTTACAACCACATAAAATCTATTAATTAAATTAATTCATAAATTTTAATAATTATTAATTCTTGCCAATGAAACCAAATCCACGAAACACTTTCCAAAATGGCAAGAAGGGAAGATCAAGTGATAGCAGAAAATGAAGTGGAAATTAATGGAGATATATTAGAAGTTATGATCTCCCACATGCCACTTATCGACTTAGCATTTGCTTCACACGTCTAAGTCATGGTGTTACGCGATGACATCCTCTCTCTGCCACTTCAACAAATCGAAACCGTGGCCTAATTCTCCACAATCAAGCTACCCATTACCCATACAATACGTCACGGTACGCATACGACCCACGCTCACACGTGAATCAAAATATCCCGACCGTCAATTAAATACAACTTAGCCCTTAAATTTCCTTTACATGCTTTCATCTACGAAATTCTTATTCTCATTTGACCCTCTAAATATCTCATGCCATGAGGACCCTCCACTCGTGTGGCGGACAAACCCAATCGTGGCACATTCTCGTTAAACTATTTCAAAAGTATGTTCCATTGATTGAACTCTTAAGACAAATCAACTTCTGATCATAACACAAAGTAATATTTCTCATAAACATTAACCTTATGTTATCACGCGATGTAATCAAAGGCACTTAATCGCATGCTCAAATAATATAAATGGAATGATTGTTTAAAAACCACAAATACATAAGCAATATTTATTGAGGGGTGTTGTTTGTACAGACACATTTGACTAGGACCTATATAGATCCTCTCTCTATAGGAGGGTGAGGCCGGTACAAAAAGTGTTTTCCATATTTATTTATTGACAAATCAAAGTGTCAAACATTATTGTATAGTTTGGCACAAATATCAATATATGTAGTATAACCATGGATTATTGTGCCAGTAGAGCGGTTTTTTTTTTTTTTTTTTTTTGCTTAATTTTTTTGTGTCACGAAAATTCCTCGAGAAACTTTTGATTTGGACTCAAAAATCAACTAAACGAATATCAATTGCACCAAGGTTTGACCCAAAACTTTCCTCCACTGGTTGCCCTCTTTTCCTTCTCTGGTTGCTATCTACTTTGTGCCCATAAAGAATATAAAGTGGTGACTACAATGGCAGTTAAAATCTTTAAAGAAGTATGCCACCTTCAGGATGATAAAGGTTGCATCTTCAAGTCCTCGTGCCGAAAGTAGGAGATTCACTTGAGTGTTCCATAGGGGAAAAAGGCCGAAAAGGAAGAATGGGTGCTCCAAATCGAGTTCCTCCGATGTACGATTTATGAACGATGAATAGGCCCTTCTCTTCTTCTCACTAAGGGCTCGAACCATAAGAGACCACTTTGGGTGAAGTTCCACAACATTCTTGTTTCTCTTTGGTCTACGGTAGGAGCACTATAGGAGGAAGGCGGGTCCTATGCTAAGCTTTATGTTAAGCTTGACTTATTACACTCATGGAAAGTGAAGTGAACTGAAACTCTCAGATTCCTTTCTCCTTATGGGAAAACTCTCCCAATTTCCCCCAAGTCGGCTACCCCCTTTCTCACTTTCTCACTGTAACACACTTCTTCAACACAATACAAAAGTCAATATATAGTTTAGGTTATATCAGTCAATTGGACCAACTAATAAGGTAATAGGGCCTCCAATAAATGGGTCAACACAAACCACAACAAATGGGCCAACACACTAATCCATCCAATAATTCAAAACAAACTAGGACCCTCCAAAAGTATAGGTCGTTTTCGAGTCGAGCCAAGTCTATGATGTCGATAAAATTCCCGACATCTATTTTCATCATTGTCCGAATTTATTGAGTAACAAAACCCAACATTTCGAACCGTCAAAGTTGTTTTATGTTGAACAATTTCTATTCCGTGTTGTTGGGTAGTGTATTTGAATTGATTACGAAGTGCGTTTGAAGTAGTCATTCATGTTTTTGAAAAATAATTGACATTCACTGTCACGCCACATAATCATATTGTTGATCAAATTGAATTTCGCCTTTAATTTAATGAAACGAAATCAATTGAATTATAAAAATCATTTACAAGCATAACTAACAAAAATTTTCAACCTCCAACATGCCTGACGTGCCCAGCATTGTGTAACAAATTTATTATTAGATTATTACAAAAATAATGAATTATATAATATTAAAATTTCAAATATACATTAAAAAATATATTAAACATTTGAAAACTCTAATATAAAACAAAAGAAATAAATTATTATTGAATCTTACAAAATCTTCAAATTAAATAGAAGGGAAATTATGTTCGAATCATATTTTCTTGATTTTATGGACATGATTGGCCTTGATAGTTTTTTTTTTTTTTTTTTTAATTGTTAAGATGAAACTCTGATATTCATTATACTTATCAAAATAATTTATTACCAGTTTTGCCCAACAATGGATTTAACATATTGTACCTTAACCAGTTAACCTTAAATTTAGTAGTTTACTATCGTCGTTGGTCTACTCTTAACAAATTAATTTTGGCAAAGTGCGTACTTGTTTATTTTATGTTTAGTACGAGGTCAACACCATCATTTATATAAGTGAAGATATTGGTGTAATGATTGTTGGTAAATATTGCAACTAATGCACTTCTATTACGGTATCTAGATGTTATATTGGGGTAGAATTCATAATTAGTTTGCCTAATTCCACTTTGGGTAATTGGCGCAAAACGTTCCTACCTTTACATGTTTTTGTGCAAAACGTCCATACCTTTCGTTTTTTGGTACAAATGTCCCTACCTTTCACTTTTTTGGCGCAAAACGTCCTTTTGACCAATTTGTAACTTAAAATGACTAATATACCCTTCTATTTAAGTAGAACAAAAAAGAAAAGAAAAGAAAAATCAAGAATAAATTGCAATCTTACTCCTAAACTTTCTAAAAAATGCAAATCAATCCAAAACTTATAAAAATATGAAGAACAAAAAAAAAATCTCTTACTCCTTTTCAGCGGAATGCATGAGCTCATTTTCCGGCGACTTACGGCCACCCAAACTTTTAACAGTTGGTCCCAACATGTTCTCCTCATTACCCTCTACAATTACATACCAAGAAATCCCCATAACTCATTATAATTTGGCCTGAAATTAAATTCAAAAATTGCAGCCTGAAAATCGGTCAAACACCCACAACTCGCCGTCTGGCCAACCAATCGGCCGGAATCCACTACTGGTGGACTCCCCTCATCAAGTTGAAGCTACCTATGTAAACAATTTCCTCCAACAACCACCAATTTCAAAGCAAAAAATCCAGTCGCCTGCGCTCGCGAAAATGCCACAGAAACGGCCAGATTCCGACGTCCTCCAGACGACCCATGGTGGCGGATGATCGGGGCTGGGTTCGCCTTCACCTGACGCACCTAGCCCAACCATGGGTCAAGGTCAAATGCACCTAGAACCCGTTCAATTTATGGAAGCCTTGAAGAACTGGTGCGAAGGATACGGGTTCAGCAATTTTGATGTTTCAGGCTGTTGAGTTGTTGTTTGGGGTAGATTGGTTCCATGGTTGAGGTCGCCTGGTTGTGGGTTGTCGATCGATGGTGAGTTCCGATCGTGGGGGGCGGTCGGAGATGATGTTTCCGGCGATTTTCAAAATTTTTGCGGCGAACTTTGAGCATTAATTCCGGCCAAAATACTTGTTGAAGTTGGGAGAGGTTGGATGGGAGTTGAAGAGGAAGTTAAGGGCTATCGACCGGTGTCCAAGTCCGGCGGCTTTGACGGTTGTAGGTGGGCCGGTAGGCGACAGTGGGGTGGGGGTAAGGTGGGGGAAGAATTTGAACTTTGGAGGGTTTTTGCACTTTTTAAAACGTTTGGACCTATATTTGAACTTTGTTCTTTATTTTCCTTTTCTTATTTTTTTTCTATTTAAAAGGAAGGGTATATTGGTCATTTTAAGTTAAAAATTGATCAAAAGGACGTTTTGCGCCAAGAAAGTGAAAGGTAAGGACGTTTTGTACCAAACAACGAAAGGTAAGGACGTTTTGCACAGAAATATGCAAAGGTAGGGACGTTTTGCGCCAATTACCCTTCCACTTTGGGTCATGCGGGGCCAATCGAACTATCTTTTAAAATAGACAAAATATGTAAAATAAACAATCTCGCTATAGAAACAAGGATTAAATCCAGGTCTTAAGTTCCGACTGACGTGGCACAATTTAAGACACAAATATTAAAGAATAAAAAATTAAACACTTGGGTTTGCCAACCCACAACCACAGAATTCAAATCTCCGTTTTCCCCCGAATTTTAACCCTGTCTGAGAAGCTTCATTGTAAAATAAAAATGCTCAAGTAGGTCACGACTAAATAAACAGACCTGACACGATTTTTTGTTTCCATATCGCATGTATCATGCCAAGCAAATTTAGTCGAACCAAATAAGAATTAGATCGCACTCGAGCATTCCACAAATGCATGTTCAGAAGTTATTTGGAGGTTGTAGTCAATTTCATTCAAAAAAAACTCCAAGCAATCTATTCATATTGTCAATGCCAGTTGCCCAACATTATTTTTGTTAGAAGATGTGAGCCATGAATGAAGAAATTGTCTTCATTATTGAAAGGAATTAAAAGAAAGAAGTTTTATTATTTAAATTATATTAATCTTAATTTTTGTTAATAAGTTCGATTACAATGCATGTTTTTCTGCATCATGGGCACATAGTCGTAGTTTGCACTAAGCTTTTCATATTAATTTATTAATTACTTTTTTATATTTAAAAAATAGCCATTTTTTTAATTGGACAATAAATGTAGCCCGTCACTCCGTTGTAGTAGAGAGTTGACTCTCCATCAATGAATAGTCAAGTCTCTTGGACTCACCCAAGACTTTGTCTTCCCTTCCCATATCATTTTCCTCAATTATAGACCCGTCAAGATGGCACTACGTGTCCTTAACAAAACTCGTAGATTTGAACTTTGTTCTAATAACTATCCGACATGTTGGGTTAGATGACGAAGAGAATCGACTCAAACCCATAGCAAAATCAACTAGCCCATTGGGTTGCCAAGGAAGCACATAGTTGGGGGTACGTTACGGTATTGTATGATAATTACTTTTGACATAAGAATTTTATATAAATAATCTTATGTAATTCTATTCGAGATTAGTGAATTATGAGCGCCATACAATAACGGACTTAGACACATTGTCGAACCACTTAAGTGTGTCGATTTTATTGTTCTTCTTCTTTTCAATTTTACTATTCACATTTTACAAAACATAGCTAATACAATCCGATTCTAGTGACAAGCTGGCCCATGCGCCTCTACGAGGAAGCATCCTTGTGTATGCAGGGGAACACAATTATAATTAAGTAGACTAAAGAAATTTCTTTGTCATCATGCCAAGAGAATTTTAGCAGCCAAAGACATTTCTTGGCACTTTCTCACAATTATTCACTTCCCAAACTAGTCTTAGATGAAATGGACAATTATTGCAATACTTTATATCCCATTGCTTTCTATTTTTGTCACGATATGCCCTCATAAAATTTTCTTGATTTTGTTTATAATTGTTTTCTTTAAAATGGATTTTATTTTTAACTTTAAAAAATGGACGTTCTTATTTGTCATTACGTCATGACAAGTTATTTTTGTCATAGCAAATATCGGATTTAGATTCTTTAAATTCCATTTTTTTTTAATAACAGAGTATTGAGATATTTTGTATCGGACCAAAATATTTGACGTATATTTGTATAGATGTCAATTTATTAAGACTTGTGAATGGGGGCAATTTGAACTTCGCATTCATATATATAGAGATACCTTTATATCGATATTTGAATTCAGATCTTTACATATAATTATTTTATTCATCGTGGAATTGAAAAAATTACTAGCAAGAAGTTCGGCATGTAAAATAACATTAATCCATATATAACTATTTTAAAAATAAATAATTAAATACTGTGATTTGATAATTACCCGACAAATTTCCCATTGAAAACGGAATAATTGTGGATAGAGTAGGAGATGTGCATCATGACTTGACCCAATTGGATCTATCAATTTATGTGACGTAAGCATTATAACATCATCAAGCAGTCACATAATGCCACGTGGATTCATGAGGAACCTTCTTGTAACCATCCAGGAAAGAGTTGATGAAGCTGCAAAGCTAAAAGAAAACAAAAATAAAATTTTATATTAATAAAATTAATAAAAAGGGTTACTGATTCTCAGAGGACTTGCTATTTCTACATTATCAAAAATTCCCAAACTCAACTCCACAATGGATACTAATTTTCATCAAAACCCTAACCCTAACCCTAATCAAGAAATTACCAATCAGCAGTTTGATGATTCATTACATTTTGAAGTCTCCGATCATTACACGCTTGAAGCTGGCTTTGAAGAAGACATTTTCTTGAAAAATATGGTCATCCCGGCTGGAAACATCGTCAATGAATCTCCGAATTCAAGTCGAGTGGCTAATGACATGCAAGTCCAAATTGAACCCTAAATTTTCTTGATTCTTGTTCATTTTTTGCTTGATTTAGCTAGAACATAGAAATGAGTAGTTAGGAAAATATTTATTTATTTGGTTTATTTTATTGAAAGGGTACAAGAGAAGAAATACAAGTCGCAGAGCGAGTTTAGGTTTTCGTGTTTAGAACCAAATCAAGTATGGAAATCATGGATGATGGATTTTAAATGGAGAAAATATGGGAAAAAGGTGATCAAGAACAACCCCAATCCGAGGTAATTCATTGTACATATTCTTTATATATTGGAATTACTGTTAATAATGATTTCAAGTTCAACACCATTTCATCTAGCATATGGGAGAGATAAATTTAAAAAAAAAAAAAACTAGTGCTTCTTCAATTATTTTGATTGTGAATTGATCTTGAAATTAATACTTTAATATAGCTAGCCAAATAGCTACATTTGATAGGCATTAACTAAAGTTTCAATTTATATTTATTTCTCTTATTCACGACAAATATATATTTTTCATATTCATCCCCTTAGTCGAAATAACATCCTGCCTTATTCTTATTTCATGCTTGCATAAGTATTACTCTTTTATGATTTTGTACTATAAAATGAGCCGATCATCCACTCTATTCACTCATTGAACACAAAGGGTGACAATAATCCACCATTGATGATTGATCTAATTTTTATTTTTTATTTTTTTGTGAAGTAGAGATCGCATGCAAGAATATGGAAATTTTTCTTAAACTAAATATAACACTTTCTAGTTCAGTAGTTTCGAATTTAGAAGGTCGCTCTAATAATTGTTGAATTACTTGTAACATGTCATAAATCAATTCATCTAAAAATGATCGAATTGTTAGAACATAAGGCAATTTATTTATATTGTCATCTACTTGTCCACCCACATACATATCAAAGTAATTTCACAAATGGTCCATCTTACATGTTATAGCGATCTGAGCTTCTACACCCGAACCATTACCTCATCCATACTATCTGCTTTGGAAGAGATCGAGCACATTTTATCCCTCACGAATTTTTATTGTTTCCGCCGTGATTCGAATTCAAGATTTCTATCTTATAAGATACTCAAGCAGGGTAAGGATTTAGGGAGTCTCTCATAGGGCAGAGATATTGAGTTGAATCATGGAGAACATGATAAAAAATCGTGTTGGATTAGATAGGTAAAAACTCTTCCAAAACAAATAGTCTTATGATCTAATGGGTTGGGCATAGGACCATATTGATCGATCCATCCATCCATCCATCCATCTCTCTGTGTGTGTGTCGACATAATGATTTGAACTTAGGATAATTATTTACTTTGATACAATGTTATATCATAATTCTATATATATATATATATATATATAAAAGCTACTCTTAACAAAGCTGTAAAATAAGTAACTTTTTAATTATAAATAAAAATATAACTTAACTCTTCAAGAAACAAACCTCTTAAGAAGTAAAGATCTACTTTTTAGCTTATCCAAACGTTCTAGCACCCATTTATTGGCTGCCTCGGTTACGAGTAGGCTTTCTCAATCACTCGTTCACCCTAACCACACAATCTGTCCATCTATACATCAACTTGGACCTTTTCTTTTCTACTTTAATAATAATAATGCTTTTAAAAACAAAAGAATCACTGTTTAAGGTTTTGGCATCACAGAAGCCACTTGGTATGTAATTAAACGACTGCCATTAATATATTAATCTTCTTTTTCTTTCCTGTTCAGATTGCCCTATCAAACAAACCATCAGGGTTTCTTTAAAAAAAAAAAAATTATACTAGATGGGATTTTAACTTTTTTCTACTTTGTTGTCCGTATCATATAGTCTACCATATCAAACAAATCATCAAGTTAATATATGGATGTAGCGCAAAATTGGGCGACAAACTTTTTGGGTTTTTTTCCCCCAGAAATATAAAAACATTTCGCAATGCTGAAGTTTGATCACTGCTCATTTTCATTTCTGCAAAGTTTTTTTTTTTTTTCTTATGTGAAATATAAAATCACTTGTGTTTAGAGTTTGACATGGTCCCCTATCTGTTTATATAAACGATCGAGTAAAGAAGTATAGATAGTGGACATGAAAGTTGGATTTTGACACAAGGTGGTTCTCCTTGATGAACAGGAACTATTTTAAATGCTCAAATGATGGATGCAATGTGAAGAAAAGGGTGGAAAGGGATAGGGAAGACCCAAGATATGTGATAACAACCTATGAAGGAGTGCACAACCATGAAAGCCCCAATTGTGTGGTCTATTGCAATAACCAAATGCCTACTCAGGAATGGACTTTACAGCAACGTTCATCTCTCTCTTTCTCTTCTGCTTCTGTACTGTAACTATGACTTGTTCAGTGCCATAGATCCCAAGAAGACTATCGATTTGGCCGCTGCTATCGACTGACCTCTAGTCAAAGGAGCCAAATGGTTTCACTTTCGGCCGAAAACTGTTTTTCCTGTGGAAATCAAAGTACTATCACAGATAGTTCTTTTTTCTTGCCTCAGAACTGGAACAATATAATATAAAGAAGAATAACCTGTTGCTAGATTATTTAATATTATAACAGGAACCGAAATCTGGTATATTGATGTTATGGTTATTTGAAAGATAATATTCCCACATACTCCCTCTATAGAATCCTCAAACTATGGTTCTTAATTGCGTGATTGTATTTCAATTCTTCATTGATATTTAGTAACTAAAGACAGCTTTTCCTTTAATGCTTGTATTCATAATCAACGGAAATACACATAGCTTTCATAATATACATATACATACATACATACATACATACATACATATATATATATATCACCATCCTGATTTCCCCCCCCCCCCCCCCCCCCCCTTTTTAACTATTGGTGATGATAATTTTACCATATTCCGAACCAACGCTTCATCATATCCCCATCCAATAAAAAAAAAATCTGATAGCCATAGTTATTTCTTTCAAACCTGATTCCCCACCTTTTTTAACTATTGGTGATGATAATTTTACCATATTCCGAACCAACGCTTCATCATATCCCCATCCAATAAAAAAAAAATCTGATAGCCATAGTTATTTCTTTCAAATAATATATATACATATATATCTAACAATACCAGTATAAAAGAAAAAAAAATAAAGAAAAATTATTATGGACTACGAAAGAAATCATGTAGGTTTAGGTATTTTTCAACTTGAAATTGGCTTTGTATATCCTGTGGGAGTAGGGTTGTGGGTGCCAAGGCATGGATGCAGGGGTCATGGGTGCCAAGGCGCTAGCTCTGGGCGCCATGGCGTGGGAGCAGGATGTTGCACTAACAAGAATCATGGTGCCAAGGCGCCACTCACCCGGTATATATATACCGGGATTTTCACTTGTTTCTGAGTGTGTAAAAAAATGAGAGAAAACGAGTGAGAGCTAGAGTGAATTTTTACAAGTTATTTCTTGGGTATCTACTTGTGGGATTATCCAATTCAAGTGGTTGCTTGCAAAGCTTATCAAGGTATTGATCTGGGTGGTGTTTCCTAAGAAAATGGTATTAGAGCTTCTTCTTGGATCGGGGTGGTTAAGCTCCGATTTGAGATGGTTGGCTTGAGTCTTGTTTTGAACACAAGGTGTTTGATAAAACTCTCATGAGAACTTGGTTCGCGAAATTTCGGTAAACGAGTGGATAAATGATGTATGAGATAGAGAAATTCAATGGAAAGAATGACTTCTCCTATTGGAGAATGCAAATGAAAAATTCGTTGATTTCTCAAAAATTGCACAAAACTTTGGTGGGTAAAGAAAAGAAGCACAAAGATATATCCGATGAGGATTGTGAAGAGCTAGATCTTGAAACTCGAGCGTCGATCATTCTATGCCTTGAAAGAGATGTTGCTTTCTTGGTTGATGGTGAGGCAACGACTTCGGAGGTGTTGACAAAGTTGGAGACAAATTTCATGACGAAAACTCTAACTAATCGGATCTACTCGAAGTCCAAATTGTATACTTGCAAGATGGATGAAGGTACACCAATCCGGGAGTACGTCAATAAGTTTGATATGTGCATATCAGATTCGAAGGACATTGATGTGAAAGTAGATGATGAGGATCAAGCACTTCTACTACTTGTTTCATTGCCAAAGTCTTATGAGAACCTAGTATAAACATTGATGCTTGTGAGTGGCAAACTTACGATGGATGAAACTAGAACGTCGCTTCTAGCGGATGATCTTCGCAAGATTGCAACTAGTGGCATGACTACTAGTGGTAACAAGGAGCAAGCACAAGAGTTGTTTGCAAGAGATAGGAGCAATGAGCGAGCTAAAGGCAAGGGAGGAAAGTCTAGATCAAGTTCTAGACCTCTTTCAAAAAGGCCGTGTTTCAAATGCGGCGAGCTTGGGCATTTCAAGGCGAATTGTACTAACAAAAGAGTGGGATAGAAGAAGAATAACAATAAGGACAACAACAACAGGAAGGTACAAGTCAAGCAAGATGTTAGTTATGCCTCGGAAGGAGGGGGTAGCGATGAGTGTTACTCCATCTCTTGTGATGAAGAAATTTTCAGTAAATGGATTCTTGATTCTGGATGCTCTTACCATATGTGTCCAAATAGGAAGTGGTTTACTACCTATAGAAGCATTGATGGTGGAACCGTATTGATGGAGAATAACCATTCTTGTAAAACGGTGGGGCTTGGTTCGATTAGAATCGAGATGCATGATGGAGTGGTTAGAACAGTGTGGATGTTAGACATGTTCCTGATTTGTGAAAGAATCTCATTTCCGTTGGTGCCTTGGACTCCAGTGGCTGTAAAATAGTTACATGGAAGGAGTAAAGAAGGTTGTTCATGGTTCTTTTGTAGTGATGAAAGGTATTCGTCAAGGAAATCTCTATACTCTTTTGGGTACTACAGTTACAGGAAATGTAGCAGTTGGAACAAGTGAAAGTGGTGGAGACCCATGTGAGTGCACTCGGCTATGGTATAGGCAGCTTGAGCATACGTCAGAAAAGGGTCTAGATCTGCTCAATAAGGAAGGTTTGCTGAAAAACTTGAAGAAGTCTTGCATGAATTTTTGCGAGCATTTCGTGTATGGTAAAGCACACCAGGTTCAATTCAAGTCAAGCAACCATAGAAGCAGAGATATATTGGACTATGTGCATACAGATGTTTGGGGTCCGGCTTCGGTCACTTCCAAAGGCGGTTCCATGTACTTTGTCACGTTTGTTGATAATTATTCTAGGTATGCTTGGATTTATTTCTTGAAGCATAAGAATGAGGTATTCGATACGTTCAAGAAGTGGAAAGCAATGGTTGAAAACAGAACATACAAGAAATTGAAGACACTCCGGTCTGATAACGGTACAGAGTATACAGAGGGTGCTTTCAAGGAATTTTGTGATAAAGAAGACATTGCGCGACACTGAACCGCACATTTCGAGAGAGATCAATGTGTATACGATCATATGCTGGTTTGGGCAAAGAATGGTGGGCAGAGTCGGTTGCTACTGCTTGCCACATAGTGAATCGGTCTCCACAATCAAAGTTAGATGGAGATGTACTTTACAAGGTATGGTCAGGAGAGCATGCAGATTATGATAAACTCAGAATTTTTGGGTGCACAGCCTACTACCACGTCAACGAGGGAAAGCTTGATGTGAGAGCTAAGAAGACAATATTCTTGGGATATTCAGCAGGTGTAAAAGGCTATCGCCTTTGGTGTGTAGAGGATTCCAAGTTCATAATCAGCAGTGATGTTACTTTTGATGAGAATTCCATGGTAGCTTCTTCGAAAGCTACGGTGCCCGGTGATGATGATGTTGGGACTTCAAAGTCTCAAGTAGTTGAGATAGAACTTAATGCCCAATCAGGTTCTAGTCGTGTTCAAGAGGAGTACCATGCAGACACTCAAGAGGTGAGTGATGATGAGCTTGAACATGAAATGGTTCAGCAGGAGAATGTACAGGCACAACAACAACAACACTCAAAGATAGTTTGGCTTCCACTAGGCCAAGGTGGGCATTCAAGCAAGTTCAGAAGTTGGGGTCAGACCAGCCTCTGAGGCACTATGGGTAGAAAAATTTGGTTGAGTACGTACTCTCAGTGGAGGATGATGAGTCTGTCACCTTAAAAGAAGCTATTCGGAATAGCAATAGTGAGAGTTGGTTGACTGCAATGGAAAAAAAAAATAGAGTCTCTTCACAAAAACCAAACATGTGAGGTCTTCTATTGCCCGTAGAAAAGAAAGCTATTGGTTGTAAGTGGTTGTATAAGAAGAAAGAGGATCCTTCCAAGCTTGGTGGTACAAGGTACAAGGCAAAGCTAGTGACTAAAGGGTTTGCACAAAGAGAGGGAGTCTACTACAAGGAGATTTTCTCTCCGGTGGTGAAGCACACTTCCATTCGGGTGCTACTGAGTATTGTTGCTCATGATGATCTTGAGCTAGAACAACTCGATGTCAAAACAGCATTCCTGCACGGAGACTTGGATAAGGAAATCTATATGCATCAACCTGAGGGCTACAAGGTTGAACATAAGGAAAGTCAGGTATGTCGCTTGAGAAAATCACTATATGGATTGAAGCTATCTCCTCGGTAGTGGTACAAGCGATTTGACTCCTTCATGCTAAAGCAAGGATTCTCCAGAAGTGAGTATGACTGTTGTGCTTACATTCAAAAACTTCGTGGAGGTAATTATATCTATCTTCTTTTGTATGTGAATGATATGCTTATTGCTTCGAAAAGCAAGGTGGAGATAGATAGGTTCAAATCTCAACTTGGTAAAGAGTTTGAGATGAAGGACATGGAGGCTGCTAGGAAAATACTAGGTATGGAGATTAAAAGAGAGAGAGCGAACCGTCGAATGTACTTAAGTCAGAAATACTACATTGAGCGAGTTATTGCGAGGTTTGGGTTGCAAAGTGCTAAGTCAGTGGTGACTCCATTGGCTCCACATTTCAGGCTTTCTGGTAAACAATCTCCCACTACAGTGGAAGAGAAGGTACGC
Source organism: Osmanthus fragrans (assembly GCA_019395295.1). Lineage (NCBI taxonomy): Eukaryota > Viridiplantae > Streptophyta > Magnoliopsida > Lamiales > Oleaceae > Osmanthus > Osmanthus fragrans. The sequence goes on from CM033354.1 coordinate 25,913,942, forward strand.
ATGGAGCGTGTACCTTATGCTAGTGCAGTTGGCAGTTTGATGTACGTCATGGTGTGTACATGCCCAGATATTTCACAGGCGGTCAGTGTGGTCAGTAGGTTCATGGCGAATCCAGGAAAGGCACATTGGAAAGCTGTGAAGTGGGTCCTGAGGTACTTGAAAGGTACCGCAAATACGGGCTTCTGTTTTGGTGGAGATACATGTCATATTAGCGGGTTTGTGGACTCGAATTATGCAAGTGTTCTAGACAGACAACGATCTACTATTGGTTATATGTTCAGTAAACATGGTGCTCCAGTTAGTTGACGATCGATGTTACAAGCTACAATGACACTCTCTACTACAGAGGCCGAGTACATAGCCATGGCAGAGGGAATGAATGAAGCATTGTGGTTGTGGGGTCTTCTAGATGATTTTGAGATTAAGCAGGATTGTGTGGACTTGTGGTGTGATAGTCAGAGTGCGATTCACTTGGCTAAGAATTAGGTTCATCTGCTTGTACCAAGCATATTGACGTCAGGTATCATTTTGTGCGGGATGTCATAGAGGAACGTGATATTTCTCTTATGAAGGTACACACGAATGAGAACCCAACAAACATATTAACCAAAGTGGTAACAAGTAGCAAGTTTCAACATTGTTTGGACTTGCTTCATATCAGTCCATGTTGATGTGCCCAAATGAGCATGGCCCTTCGGGGCAGTGCTGGAGTGAGGTGGAGATTATATGGAGGAGGATTGAATTATGGTGGGCTTGATCCTTATTTTGGGTACGTAGGCAACCATGGTCAGAATGGTGCAGCCGGTTTGGTATTGGTGCTTGCAGCTTCTTCTGGTGTTCATACAACATTTAAGGTCTATCAAATGATGTACGAGGTGGAGAATTGTGGGAGCAGGGTTGTGGGCGCCAAGGAGCCAGCTCTGGGTGCCAAGGCGTGGGAACAGGATGTTGCACCAACATGAATCGTAACTCCAAGGCGCCACCCAACCCGGTATGCACTTACCGATATTTGCAAGGTAAATACTGGTATTTTCTCGTGGCGCCAAGGCGCCACTCACCCAGTATATATATATCGGGATTTTCACCTGTTTCTGAGTGTGTGTAAAAAATAGAGAGAAAACGAGAGCGAGAGAGAGAGAGAGCTAGAGTGAATTTTTACAAGTTATTTTTTGGGTATAAATTCAAGCTCCTTTCTTTATTCTTGGGACTAACTTGTGGATTGTGCAAGTAGTTGGATTCTTTATATTGAAATCTCCATTTCACCCAATTTTTCTTCTTCAATATCTAGATGTGGGATTATCCAATTCAAGTGGTTGCTTGCTTGCAAAGCTTATCAAGGTATATTGACCTGGGCGGTGTTTCCTAACATATCCTATCAAGTTTGCCAACTGTAGAGTGAACCATATCTTGAACTCTATGATTATGATTGCAAACTTAGACAATAGAACGCACACGACGTCTAAGACAATAAGTGAGTTTCGCTATTGTGCTCATTTTGGCCATGACCTTTCTTAGTTTCTTTGAGTGCTAAAGAAAATTAGCCTCAATTCTCGTAGGAAGTTATTCCACTTCCACACTCAAATAGGTGCTTCTATCAAAAGTACAATGTATCTAAGCACCCCATTGATAACGGGTATAGAAAGCATCAAGAGCCTTAGCTCATTATCCAATCAATACATTAGGTACTATTATCTAATATGGAAGGGTTTGAATCTTGTTCGTGGGATTTTCAGTAGTAAGGATAGATTTCTAATAGGCATCAACCGTATCCCCTTCGATGTTTTTCTGAGCTAGCTCTCTAGTTAGTCTTTTGGTTAATGGGTCAACAATATTTTCATTTGGCTTCACATAGTCAATAGTTATGGCTCCATCCTTTGATTAATGGAGGTGAAAATTAATTGTTGATTTTTACTAACTTTTAAGCAAAACCAAATAAATCCTTAAAATGAAATCAAAATTCTAGAAAAAGGAAACACCACATAAGTTTCCTAGAAATTGATATTCTATGTATTCACACTGCGATGACACAAGCTTAAGCTCCCCAAATATATTAATATATTGGGGCAACCAACGCACTCTGCCACTTAACAATACTTTAAAATCTTTTTGTGGATTCAAATATTTTATAGAAAATAAATTTAAAATATATTAACTATTGTCCACTATATATAGGCGAAGAGTTAATAGTTAATTAACTTGTTTAACCCACTTTACCATATCAAGTAGTGAGTTGTAACTTCTAAAAGAGTTAACTTTGACACAGTTATTCCACGACAATTCTATAGCAATGCTCTTGAAACTTGTTAGGCTAGAACCAACAAGAGTTGAGCTACCTTGACACTAATTTTATGGGTGAAACGCATCGATAAATAATAGAGTTTGAAACCAAAAAGACGGAATTTTGTTGTGAATATTATAGCTCCTTTCATGTCGATAGAGAAACATGAGATTTACAACTAAAAATAAGTAAGGGGCAAAGGGTATGGAGAAAATAAACGATTGTGCTACATGTAAATATTAACTTTACATACATATGAGGTGGCGAAATATGATTGGATCATAATTTCATCAATCAAATTAAAGGAAAAAAAAATTCTCGCTCTTTTGACACCTCATTTATATGGAAACATTTATGTAACTGGTTATGTACAAGTAATATTATTCGAAAAAAAAGGGGATTTTGAGTTACCATTTAAAACGGAACATATTATATTTAAATGTCAAATTTTCTCTTATCGTCTTTAAATTTCAACATATTTTTTTAGGGATTTTTATGTTCGATTATACCAATTTATATATGCCACTCTCTCTTCTATTTATTGCATGTGAATGAATTATAACGTTCTTAAATAAATGTGATCACTCTTTTGAAACATCAAGAGTCCATTCAACATTTTATTAGTGTACTGATTGACACGCGAAAATGTGTTCGACTTATAGTACTGCAAGTGTACGATTCGTTTAAAGTAATAAAGTGGATTTTTAAGTCCAAGTATCGTTCCCACAGAGATTTAACAGTTTAATTCTATCTAATTCGACCTAACCGAAACAAAATACGTGTTTGAGTGTTTGTAACTAGATTGCAACTAAACTAAATAAGCTACTTATGCAAGAGTGAATGAATTAACGAAATGGATGCAAATTTGACTACGTGCGATGATATAACTAAATGCAAAGTTGAAATAATAATCAAATAAAAAGCATACTAGGTTCGCGAATCCCCATGTAATAATCTATTTCAACCCCAGTTCTACAATTTGACAACATGTTTGAATTATGACGAATCAATGTTCCTATTTTATTCAAAACTCTCTTTCGATTAAGTTTGAACCTATTTTCATATACGACACCGACTATATCTCTATGACGGGAGCAAATATACAAAAATGCATGGAGTTCTATGAACACTTAGAGATTCACGTAAATCATAGCGGTATATCTCTATCTCCTATCGGACCCTACGATGATTTATACCTTGTCTAATCTATTTTTCCTCTTTCGAATGGATAAAATAAACCACAATAAATCATACAATCACATGCATAATAATTGTAGACTCAAATTAATGTATATAAATCATTCATCAATCCAAAATGCGTTTAACGTCAAATATATAAAATTAGGAATTAAAATATCAAATTACATGGTTCATCGTTCACCTAGCACTATAAAAACTAGCCTAGCATGATAAAACTAAGAAAATTAAGAGAAGAAAGAAAATAAATTGAAGAAGACATCACCATATTGGATCTTGAAGTGAAATCTTGAATCTTGGATCAATCTTCTCGTTCTTCACTTTCTTCTTGCTCTTCAATAGGTCAACAATGGTAGAATAAGGCGTAACCCTCGTTTCTGGTCGTGTTTAGGGTTTTAAAGGGGTCCTAGATTGGTTTCCACAAGAATTTAACTTAAAAAAGGAAACCACAATTTTCGGGTTAAAAATGAACCAAGCAACCGCTTAGTTTGTAAAATTTGCCTCCTGGATTCCCTGAATGTACTTGGGCAACCGCTTGAGATTTGTTCCAAGCGACCGCTTGGAACAACTTTTTTCTCCGCTAGATAGTTTTCGGTAGTTTGATCATAACTTTATCTATAGAGGTCCGATTGAAGTGATTCAAAGTGCATTGGAAAGATAACTCAAAGAGCTACAACTTTAATTCAGACATAATCTTCGAATTCGATCGTTTACAGTGTCAAAAATTAGTCTCAATGTGAGGCTAAAAACCGGTGCATAACTTTTCGATTAGAAATTGATGTGTGATCATACTTTGACGATATTCCATCCCTTTGGCGTCTTCTTTCAACCAATTGACTCCTAATACTCTCAAATCTTCATCATTTGGTTTGACACAACTTTTGAATAATTGCACGTTAGTCCTGAACTTTCATTTTCTTCCGTTTTGGTCTTTTTTCGCTCGTTTTCACATACTTTTCGTTTCATCCATCAATGTAGTCCTACAAATACAACTTTTACCGAATTAAGCCATATTTCAATATATACGTTCATAATTAGCCATATTTTGTGGCCTAAATAAGTGTGTAAAACGCACTTATCAAACCCCCCAAACTTGAACTATTGTTTGTCCTCAAACAAGATTGTGACTTAAATTAACATAAAACATGGTTCAACAACTTGCCGTGTCTCAGGATTAGAATTCAGTAATCAACATAGTGAATAGTTTCAATAGTGCAAAATCAAATCAATCTCCACTTATCATAAGCAAAGCCTGACGTGTGCGTGTGTATACTCATGCAGACATACTCAGCTTATGATGGGTTCAAATCCCAAACCAATGTAGTCAGATTTTTCTTTCTTCGCTCGAGAGATACACACCCCCAAACTTATTCTTTTCACTCAATTATCCCGGGGTGTGTTCTAGAGTAGATATTTGATTCACTTAAGTTCTCACCATCTCTTAGTTTGGATAGACCTCGCAATCACAAGTTCACAGTTTAACAAGCAGATATTCTCTTATTTCTTTTTTTGGTTCAACCTCTAAAACTAAATTAAGCTACTTGTCTTGCATCAAAGGTATAATTTCATCAACTACATGTCTTAGGGCTCTTTTCTCGCTCCATTTTTTTTTAACATATCTCATTTGCTTTCTATATAACCCATGTATCAAGCTTTAAACCGGTGAGAATTAGTTGATTTTAGGGCACCAGGTTTCAATCACCCTTGCAGGCTTACTTACTCAAATTATAAAGGCTCGAGAATATGTATTTTCACTCTTTTTCTTTTGACTCTTTCCTTCTTGCTTTCTATATGACCCCTGTAGCGAGCTTTAGGCCGATGACTCCCAAATTAGTTGACTTTAGGGCATCAGGTTTTTAGTCACCCTTACAGGCTTACTTGCTCGAGTCATAAAGGCTTGAAAATAGTGTTTTCTCACAAATATTATACCATGCCCCTATTTTTCTAGACACTTAGTTTCAAAAACCAACCTCTAACTTAAAACTTTCACCTCATCTTCGTCTCATTAGTTTAAACAATCCACACAACATAGTTTTTATGCATGGAATCCCCACTCATCTCAATGTTCTCCTGCAATAGCTAAATCATCACCAAACTACTACAACAATGGATATTTGATAAGTACAATAGAGGGTTCTTTCGGGTCAACCTATCATGTTCAATTTTTCTATAAATAATGACCCCAACCGTCGCCTTAGCATGCACGCTTGAGTGATGTGTACAAAAAGTGTCAAGTTTACACACAAACAAGTATTGACCAACCTAACCTGCACAATATCCACTATTCACAGCTCATAATAATTCCAATAATCACATCATTGCCGACAAGGCCACTAAACCCACACAAACACACAAATTGAACTAACTAAACAAATACTGAAACAAGCAAACAATGAATTTTTTTTTAACATAACAAACACACAGAAAGCAGTAAAATACACAAACATCGATGGATAATGAAAGTAATAAAATGTTCACCAATTTTGTTATACAAATTCTACTACCCCCAAACTTGAACTGAGCATTGTCCCCAATGAACCACAGAATTTGAATGACAAAGCTCAAACAAAATAAAGCCTGGGGGAATGAAAACTCCCCTAATTAGAAACGAGGCGGTGGTGAAGATGTTGGACGAAAGCTTGGCCCAGCGTGTTATCGTCCTATGTCGGAGGTATCTGGAAGAAAACAAATGAAGAAATCAGTGAAGGCATAAAATTGACACTAGACATCCCAAATCTCCCAAACTTTCTTCAATTCTTGTAAATAGATACATTGTCACATGTTCAGCCAATGAGTTTGACCCCAAATCTCCCAAACATGATTTCAACACCCCATTAAGCATGCAAAATACATTCAGAAATTGTGTGAACCACGCATAGACACTTTGTGAACTACCCAGGTTATCGATGACCTAAAACTACTAAATATGCATAGAAAACATGAGAAATCCTAAATCTACAACATAAAGCGGAATAAATAAAAGGATAGAGATGATGGGTTGCCTCCCATCCAGCGCTAGTTTATAGTCTATAGCTCGACTATACTGTGTTAGTTTGAGTCCGGTGGTGTGAGAGCAACTCTTCCAACGATGATTTCTTTCTCACTGCAGCTTTCCTCCAAACTTTAACCTTACCTCTATCCACTTCATCTGATTTTCCCTTGTTATTTCCCTCAAACTCAACAAAGTAGGCTTCATGCTTCTCATAATTTTGAGTGGGTTGAGCATGCACATTATAGTCATCAGCAGTGTTTGAATGGTCTTGAGAACTAGTTTTATCTTTCACCACATTTTCCACTATACTCATTTGGAGGCATTTCTCTGGCTCGTTATGGAAGTCCACATCCTTGAAAACATTGAAAGTGATTTGTTCCTTGCCAAGTCTCAAATGTAACTGCCCTTTTTGAACATCTATCAGAGCTCTACTTGTAGCTAGAAATGGTCTGCCCAAGATAAGTGGAAATTTTTGTCTTCTTCCATATCTAGAATGAGGAAGTCGGCTGGGAAGATGAATTTGTCCACCTTGATTAGCACGTCTTCAATTATGCCCCTTGGATGTACCAAGGATCGATCGACTAGTTGTAGTGTCACTGTGGTTGCTTTGGCATCGCCCAAACCGAGTTTCCTGAAAATAGAAAGGGGCATTAGATTAATACTTGCACCAAGATCACATAGAGCTTTATCAAAGTAGCATCCACCAATAGTTCAAGGTATAGTAAAACTCCCTGGATCTTTCAGTTTTGGTGGGAGCTTCTTCTGAATGAAAGCTCTGCACTCCTCTGTTAGCATCACTGTCTCATGTTCCTCTAGCTTTCGTTTCTTTGACAGAATGTCTTTCAGGAATTTGGCGTAGCTAGGCATTTTGAACAGTGCTTCCGCAAATGGAATATTGATATGGAGCTTTGTGAAGACTTCAAGGAATTTCTTGTACTGTTGCTCCCATTGATGCTTTTTCAACCTTTGAGGGAATGGGATTGGTGGTTAGTAAGGATTGACCGGGGCAGGTGCTTTATTCTGTGATGTATCTGAACCTTCCCTTAGAGATGTCTCTTTTGTCTGTTCAGCTTTTTCCTTCTCTGAAGACGATAATGTATCTTTGTTTGCACTAGGTCTCTTTACAGTGATCTCTGGTAGTTGAACCCCACTTCTTGTAGTAATGGCTTGACATTGTTCCCTGGGATTCATTTCGGTATTGCTAGGTAAGGTACTCGGTGCTCGTCCATTTATTGCAAGTGCTATCTGTCCTACTTGAGTTTCAAGGTTCTTGATTGCCGCACCTTGATTTTGGAGAGCTGTTTCTGTCTTCTCCATATACTTATCAGTCTTCTCCATAAATTTTGCTAATATTTCATCCAGTTGGATCTTTTTCTCCTGCTGAAACTGCCCTTGAGGTTGATTCTGATTTTGAAACTTGTTTTGATCTCCTTTCCAAGAGAAATTTTGATGATTTCTCCACCCAAGATTGTAAGTGTCAGAGTTAGGATTGTTCTGTTGGCGTTGACCCCACTGTGCATAATCTGCATGTTCTACCCCTTGTGAAAGAATTGGACATTCCTTTGTGCTGTGGTCTGTCCCACACTCTTCACAATTCGATTTTCTTGCTTGTGCCGCGTTTGCTGAATGAGATAAGCTGTCTACCTTGTGAAACAAGGAATCAATTTTTCCAGACAAGGCTGAATAAGTGTCAACTTCATAGAGACCCACTGATTTCTTCTGAACTACCCGTTCGGACGACCACATTGCTGAAGTATCTGCCATCCTTTCAAACAACTCCCATGCTCCGTCGATAGTTCTTGTGGTTAATGAGCCATTGGACGAAGAGTCTACCATACTTCTGAAAGATGGAAGTAGTCCTGTATAAAAGAATCGAATCTGGGTGGTTTTATCAAACCCGTGCTGAGGACACTTCCGTAGCACATTTTTAAACCTGTTCCAGACCTCATCGAAAGATTCAGAGTCATTTTGCGTAAATACTGATATAGCATGTCTCATTTGTGCTACCTTGGATGGTGAGAAGAACTTAGTGCAAAACCTGTGAGCTAGCTCATCCCAAGTGGTTTTGCTTGCAACAGGAAGTGAGTCCAGCCACTCCAGAGCTTTATCCCTTAAGGTGTGTGGAAACAACCTCAGCCTGATAGCGTTATCTGAAATTCCTTGGTATCTGAAGTGTTGACACATATCCAAGAATCGCAATATGTGTGTATATGGATTTTCAATAGCTATCCCGTGAAATTGATGTCCATTCTGGAAGAGTTGGATGACATTTGTTTTCAACTGGAAGTTTGGCTGCCCAAATGGTGGATTGACAATGCTCGATTGGTTTTGGACGACAAATGGCGCCATGAAATCTCCCAGCAGCCTATTTCCTTCATCTTCGACCTCTGCATTCGCTAGAGGTGCTGGATTGAGTTGTTGATTTTCCATTGATATTTGCTCTTTTTGGTCTTTTTTTTTATTGCTACTGCTTCTCTTAGCCTACGATGGAAGGTTCTTTCGATTTCCGAATCAATTGGAATCAAATCACCTTCAATCGATCTTCGCATAAAAGACCTAAAAGATGAACAGTAGTAGGACTTAGATGAATAAAAAAAAATAAACTAGAAACTAAACTAAACTAAAAAGTTCGAATTAGTATCAAAGTAAATAAAATCAAACTAAATTAAATCCCTGGCAACGGCGCCAAAAACTTGGCACTCGAAAATGTGTTCGACTTATAGTACCGCAAGTGTACGGTTCGTTTCAAGTAATAAAGTGAATTTTTAAGTCCAAGTATCGTTCCCACAAAGATTTAACAGTTTAATTCTATCTAATTCGACCTAACCGAAACAAAATACGTGTTTGAGTGTTTGTAACTAGATTGCAACTAAACTAAATAAGCTACTTATGCAAGAGTGAATGAATTAACGAAATGGATGCAAATTTGACTACGTGCGATGATATAACTAAATGCAAAGTTGAAATAATAATCAAATAAAAAGCATACTAGGTTCGCGAATCCCCATGTAATAATCTATTTCAACCCTAGTTCTACAATTTGACAACATGTTTGAATTATGACGAATCAATGTTCCTATTTTATTCAAAACTCTCTTTCGATTAAGCTTGAACCTATTTTCATATACGACATCGACTATATCTCTATGACGGGAGCAAATATACAACAATGCATGGAGTTCTATGAACACTTAGAGATTCATGTAAAGTATAGCGGTATATCTCTATCCCCTATCGGACCCTACGATGATTTATACATTGTCTAATCTATTTTTCCTCTTTCGAATGGATAAAATAAACCACAATAAATCATACAATCACATGCATAATAATTGTAGACTCAAATTAATGTATATAAATCATTCATCAATCCAAAACGCGTTTAACGTCAAATATATAAAACTAGGAATTAAAATATTAAATTACATGGTTCATCGTTCACCTAGCACTATAAAAACTAGCCTAGCAAGATAAAACTAAGAAAATTAAGAGAAAAAAGAAAATAAATTGAAGAAGACATTACCCTATTGGATCTTGAAGTGAAATCTTGAATCTTGGATCAATCTTCTCGTTCTTCACCTTCTTCTTGCTCTTCAATAGGTCAACAATGGTAGAATAAGGCGTAACCCTCGTTTCTGGTCGTATTTAAGGTTTTAAAGGGGTCCTAGATTGGTTTCCATAAGAATTTAACTTAAAAAAGGAAACCAGAATTTTCGGGTTAAAAATGAACCAAGCGACCGCTTGGTTTGTAAAATTTGCCTCCTGGATTCCCTGAATGTACTTGGGCGACCGCTGGTCGCTTGGAACAACTTTTTTCTCCGCTAGACAGCTTTCGGTATTTTGATCATAACTTTCTCTACGGATGTCCGATTGAAGTGATTCAAAGTGCATTGGAAAGATAACCAAAGAGCTACAACTTTGATTTAGACATCATCTTCCAATTCGATCGTTTACCGTGTCAAAAATTAATGTGAGGCTAAAAATTGGTGCATAACTTTTCGATTAGAAATTGATGTGTGATCATACTTTGACGATATTCCATCCATTTGACGTCTTCTTTCAACCAATTGACTCCTAGTACTCTCAAATCTTCATCGTTTGGTTTGACACAACTTTTGAATAATTGCACGTTAGTCTTTGAACTTTCATTTTCTTCCGTTTTTATCTTTTTTCGCTCGTTTTCACATACTTTTCGTTCCATCCATCAATGTAGTCCTACAAACACAACTTTTACCGAATTAAACCATATTTCAATATATACGTTCATAATTAGTCATGTTTTGTGGCCTAAATAAGTGTGTAAAACGCACTTATCACTGATAATTTAAGTAATGGGAATAGGAAAAATAATAAAAGTTCGTAAGATTTGATTCAAATATCTTTAAATAAACAAATAGCTTAGCTAAAATTTCATTGAAAATTTAGTAAAAATCAATATATTTAGCCATATGTGACCACGATTAACATAACAATATTTTAAGAAGTGGACAAGACCGACTGAATCTATCGAAAAAATTTAGAATCCATCTGAAATAAATAAAAATTATAAGACGAATTACAAACTCAAAAGATTGTATTATTTTGTTTCATTTAATACTTTTAACCACCAAAATTTAACTATTAAGCCCTATTTTGTGGAAATTAAAATTAAATTTTTTTGTGCATTCCTTGAAATTTATGGTTAAAATTAATTTCTGATTTGACTTAGATTAAAAGATGGAGGGTTATAAATTTTTTTATCTTTTTGAGTTGGACCATTTTCGAAACATTGCAAAAGAATTGGGTTAAATTGCTACTTGTACAGCGCGCAAGGTAATCTAACGACAGATCAAACCAATTTTTCTCATTTTGTGTTAATTTCATCGCTTAACTTCGTTCACATTTGCCTTTCAGATCATTCCTCCATCTCTGTTATTTCTTAATGCACAATACCCCAAGATTTGTTTAAGTAATCAAAAATGCTAAAGGACTGATCATTTGCTTGATAACACTCCCACAACATCTTGTAAAAATAAAATAATATTTTTTCTCATGTGACGTGGCCATTCAAGCGGACAGTATAGCATGACTCGAAAGTAATATAGTACTACCATATTTTAAGCATTTTCTTTCAGATCTTATTTCCTTCTATTTTGAGCTTCTTTTTTTTTTTTTTTTTTTTTTTTTTTTTTTAATGTGGATTTACAATGCTGGATTCTTGAATTGAATCATGCCATTTTCTTATTCTGGGCTTGATATGGGTTTTTGCGCTGGAATATAAAAGATCAACTCTGAGAAGGTGCTGGTTTTCGTGGAGATATAGTGTATTTATTTATGGGACTTGAGTAAATAGTGTGGTGAAATCTTTTGGGCATTTTGCAAATTTTCTTGGTGGGTAATTTTCTTGGGGTTGGAGGAAGGAAATATGTTTTGGCGCGAAAAGGAAAGGGAGAACAATGGGAATGGCGGACCTCCTTGTGGGCAAGTCAGAGTGCTTGTTGTTGGAGATTCAGGTAAATCAAATCCTATTGTTTTGTGAATTTTACCCTAATCTTCATGTATGGATTAATAAATTTGTTCAATTTGGTTGTTGTGAGGGTGGTGGAAGCCACCGACATTGTCATCTATATATTACGTGTGTGAGAGAAACAGTGAGAATTGAGAGAAAGTGAAGGGAGAATTAGTGGAGATAGTGAGTGGGAAGCTCTGTGAGCTGGTAAAATAATTAGTGTGTTTGGTAAATGTCCATATTAAATTGAAAATTTGTCTTGAGTGTTTCATTACACAATAAAATTTATTTTATGTGGGTTCAAATTTAACATGGACATCCTGTTTCTTGCTTAATGGAGGTGAAAATCTTAATATGGATCTAAAATAGTGTTGGAGGTGACTGGACTATCTCCATTTTAGAGGAAAATTAGTCTTCACTTCTTCTAAGAAAATACGTTGTGTCATCACAGTTCATTGAACTAAAATTGAGATTAGATGTTAATTTGATTTCTATTTACTGAGTGCAAAGATGATTACATTAATTGTTTGTATTCGGTCATCTTGCTTTCTTCAATTTTTTCTACATTCGGAAATATTATCGTGTTGCTACATGGCTGGCCCAATTTTTAATAAGCTGGATGACGCATTGATCAACAAAGGTGAGTATTCATGTCGTCTAGGTCCAATCGTGCATAATTTCGTCGTTAATTGAAGTCGACTTGAAGCAACTCTAAAATTATATATCATGATCTCATTCTTTCAAGTTGTATGTGTGAGGTCAAGTAGAGTGTTGCAGTGAAAAGTAAACACAAGGAAGAAATAATTTGTAATGTGCACCACCTAACCCTCAACTTTAGCTTCAACAAAAGATGGATGACTGATGAATTCTCTGGAAATATGACAAAAAGGTAAAGTAGGAAAGAGAGAGAAGTGGCTGGGTGTAAGTTTTTATGGGATATGCGTTGAGGAAAGGTTGAACTAACTTTGTCTCAAAAATTAATTTTTTTGGCCTTACCAATTAACTAGCTTTTTGTCCTACAAAAGAAATATAAAATGTAAACCTGAAGAGGAATAAATAGGAAGGCAAACCCTAAATAGGTATGCAAATGGATTCTTTGCACTGGAGTAGTTTTATACTTTCATTTACATTGGATTTAGGTTTAAATTTCATCTTATATAGCTGCTTTTGACTTACGAGTGTTAGATATATCTATCCTAACTTTTGTGGGCAAAAAGACTTAAATTTGAATTTTTTTTCCATGAGTCTATGATAATGTTCAATTAGTGGAGTCCTGTACTTGTTGTAAAACAATTGAGGGGCCAGCTATAAAATTATTTACAACTGTCATGAAATATGTGTATGAATAAAAACTTTTAGGCCCTCTTATTTTCTGGGGCGAGGGGTGAGTGCCCTCCTTAGTTTACAATTTTATCTGCCTCCATTCCTTGCACAACCATAGTCCCTCTGTTTGTGATCTTGCGACTAGCAATATGTGAATGCGCCGTAGTCAGAAGAAATAATAGACTTGATTCATTTGATTAATAGCTGCAGGGGAAATGGGCTTGAAATATGTAATGCTTGATTGGATAATAATTGAGCTTAGAAATAAATTTTCGGAGTTAATTAATGTACAGATATGACATCATGCATGACAATTATGGAGCAAGGGTACAAAGTTTTGGTTGAATAGGTACCTGATGCTTCACTTTATGTTATAGAAAACATGTGATTCAGAACTTGTATGATAATTACAATAGGATTTAAGCACCTTTCTGATGAATTATTATGTCTTTAATTTAAAAATGAAATAATTGGACTGTGACGTTAGATATTATTATATAGAGTAATTTCTACAGTACAGAAATTATACAGTGTAAATATAATATTTATAAATTCTGGACAACAAGGACCATATGGGAAGGAGTAATGTACGTTCTAGACAGAAGGCTTTGCCTGCAGTGAGTAAACTTGAAAAACTTTCATGATACGTATATTTGGTCAGGTTGGATTGTGATGGAAGTTGTGGGAAGGATTTTGGAGATCATAGGAAATGGTTTCAGTTGTATTTGATAAAATGCAGAAAGAGTACTGCAAGATTTTTTATGCTCGGGTAAACATGTAAATGTAAAGGTATACAAATTGGTTAGGATCGAGTATGGTGGTCACTTTGAAGGACATTGGAGACTTGGAGTAAAAGAAATGGTTTTGAGACCAAGGGGCGTCGCAGTTTACAATGGAGAAATTTTGACTCGTCTCATCATTCTCGTCTTTCAGTTCATATTCTATAGTGCCAGTGGAGAAGTCACCCAGCTCTTTCAGGAAAAAGTAAAATTGGATCAGGAGTCTTTGGCCCAAGCAAAGAAGTCCCGTGATCTGAAAGAAGTATTTGACTATGTTGCAATGAACTGTGTCCTAGAGGAATTATGGTTATTTAAGCAGATGCTCATTGGTTTTTTCTCTATTTTATGTCTATGCAGAGATCTATAATATAAAAAGTAAATATATCGACCTAGTAAGCACAATTCTTGTATTCCCTGATTTTCCTGTAGATTTCCGCTGCAATGTCTCCATGCATTGTTTGTAATATTAGAATTTTGTGTTTATGTATTCTAAGAGCATTTTTTAAGCATTGTCCGAGACATGATCCAAAATGTCATTTTTGGTAATGTTGTCAAGTGATTATGAATTTTTTGCTACACATGGGTCCATATTTTAGACAAGTGAAATAGTGCATTTGGTGCGCTACTAGAACGTTTTTTATACCATTTTCGTTCTTCAGTTCAAAATAAATAAATAAATGTATATGTTTTTGCTCTTTTCAACACTGTATATGTATTTGTTTACTGAAAACAAACCAAGAAACCAGCAAATAAATGTTCTTTATTTTGATATGTAAGTCTATTTGGAAAACATAAAACAATATATAAAAATATGGGGAAGGTTAATCATCGAACTCTACTGAGCATAACTTGATGGTCAAATTCTAGGTTTGTGCGGTGGAACTTTTAGCCATGTTTCATGGAAGAGTTTATAAATCAGCTATGTCAAATAATCTTATATGATATTTCATCGAAAGTGAATTCCATACTGAACTCTCAATCTTCTTGTAGGTGTCGGCAAAACTTCTCTCGTTCATCTGATTATGAAAGGTTCTTCCATCGCTCACCCTCCTCAAACAATTGGGTGTGTGGTTGGCGTGAAGGTAAGACTTCTGTTCGTTCATCACAATTAATTGATAGCTAAAACTAGACTAGTGCATGTTGGGAAGTGATTATAGTCAGTTTAAATTATAAACAAATATAAATGAGTGGTGGATAAGTGGATAGTACTTGTGGGTCTATGAAATGTGTGGATAAGAAGTAGGTTTGATCGATTTACACAGTGCCAAACAAGCTTTTATATCTTTGATGATCTTTTCCTGTGTCTTTAATGCAGCATACTACGTATGGAACTTCTGGTAGCTCCTCAAAGAGCATCAAAGGTGATGTACACAGAGATTTTTTTATTGAACTTTGGGATGTATCAGGGCATGAACGATACAAAGATTGCCGGTCCCTGTTCTATTCACAAATCAATGGTAAATGAGTCCTTTGCTGTTCCAAATAGAATTATGCTTGAATTTCCACGCATTTTAACTGTGATATTCCTGAACAAGAGCCTCTCTTACTCGCCCGAACTTTGATTTAGGTGTAATGTTTGTGCATGATCTTTCACAAAGGAGGACGAAGACAAGCTTGCAGAAGTGGGCCACAGAGATTGCAGCAATGGGGACATTCTCGGCTCCTTTAGCATCTGGAGGTCCAGGTGGCCTTCCTGTTCCCTACGTGGTCATCGGTAACAAAGTAGATATTGCTACAAAAAAGAGTACAAGAGGGAGCAGTGGAAATCTAGTTGACGTTGCTCGCCAGTGGGTTGAGAAGCAAGGATTACTTCCATCAAGTGAGGAACTCCCATTGACGGAGAGTTTCCCGGGCAGTGGAGGCCTTCTAGCAGTAAGATTGATTATAAAATAACTTGGTATTCAGAGTAAACATTGTTGGTTCTGAAATACAGCTGCTAAACTATACATTTGTGATTGCCTTGCTGACATACGTAGATAGCATATTTCATAGGGAAGAATGGATAGCACTGCACAATAATAATTAGAAGAGGAATCTAAAATCTTGTTCATTATATTTTCTAGTCGTGTACAATATTGTGTACCAAACAAAAAGAAAGAGTAAATGCCATTAAAGGTAGTGTTTAAAGTGAGTCTTAGGAAGTTATTGATTATTAAGATTGTTGAATATTCATCTAAAAGATTTACCTGTTATATAGTTCACGTTAATATTGTTTAAATATTGTCTCCAACACGACCCCCACTTATAGGTGGGGTTTATATTTTTTGCATCAAAGCCTAACATGTTCACAATTTAATTAAAATGGGTGATGTTGAAACCTGAATCCTGGACATTTGCATGCTCTAACTTGATCTAAGAGCTTAAAGTGTTAGATAAGATCACATGTATATTATTTAAATATCATCTCCAATGAAGATAAACATGATTTTATTTGCAGCATCAATTTTTCAATAAATTAAGATTGCTTATTTTGTATATCCCTATCAGCATACTAACATAGAATTGTCTTTTGACGGGTACAGGCTGCTAAAGAAGCGAGATACGATAAAGAAGCTTTGATGAAATTTTTTCAAATGGTCCGTTTTTCCCCTTCTACACCGAGCTTCAAATTCTCTATGGCACTATGATGAAACAGTATGTTTTATGCAGTTGATCCGGCGAAGATACTTTTCAGATGAATTGCCTGGCACCAGCCCTTGGTCTACCTCAATTCACAGGCCATTGGGACAATCAAGTGAAATTTCGAGTGATGAGGATCAGTGGAACATGAATTCCAGGTATGACGTGAAAAACGCTGCTGTGGTCACATTTTGGTGCCTTTTCTTTAGCTGTTTGAATTTTCACCCTTGCGTATCATGTGCTTATGAGGAATGAAATGCACTTTGGTTGAGCATCAGTGACCATTGATATTAGAAGAATGAAATTTCTAAAAATAAATAAAATCCCCCCTAAGGATATTTTGTTCACCTTGTTCCGTTATTTTCTGCATCTCCTTTCAATTGCAGTTTGATTGGCGACCAGTACAAGTACAATGCTCTTCCTCCGCTACCTGCTCAGCACAACTTGACGCCGCCTCCCACGCTTTATCCACAGAAGCCGGTGTCAACACCGGACGATTATAACATCCCACGATTTGCATTGACGGGCTACCAAGATAACAGTGGGTCAAGATCAAAGCGTACAGATATTAATGTATGATATCAATACTTATTCAGTTGACTGAATATATCTCTTAGACATACAGTATATTGGCATAATGTGTTTTCAGAGATGAACTTCCATTTATTTTTTGAGCCCGGTCGAGGCTCTCTGGTTAGTACGTGTTGAAATGTGTAAACCTTCTTCGTGTAGCCTGGAACACCATGCAATTGTTACCTTTGATTTTAATTTTCTGGTTTCTAACCACGACTCCAGGCTTTTTTCGATAATTCAAAAGCATCTTTTTAGTTATGCTAACAAACAATCAATTTAATGTATACTCGGAAAGGCTCACATACGATGAAGAATTTTTGTTGCCAGGAACTAGAAGTGGGACAAAATTTATAATCAACTCATATTGATATTTGTTCCATAAAAAAATATTAATTAACTGTTTTCGATTCACAATATTAAACCTATGTTTGTCTACATTAAAGCAAAATATATATATATATATATTTTCAAACTCACTTTCAATCAAAGTTCTAAAAATTGTAAAACGTGGTTAGGCGTGGAGCCAAAACTTCAAGTTTTACGAGTTTAAGCGAGCGTAGGCGAGATTTAGGCGTAAAAAAAGTTTTCTTATTTATAATATTATTTTTAATTTTTAATCGTTTAAAAAATTATTTAATAATTAAATAATACATATTAAACATCTAGAAATTATAAAATACAATATTTACTTGATAACTTCTACTATTAGTTAATTATATAATTTTCAAGTTTTGGAAATGCAAAAATTAGAATATTTCTCATAGTTTCAATTTTCAACTAGACAAGTCCTACTTAATAGATTTATAGAAATTTCATATATGTCTTTGAAATTTGTATTAAAATGAATTTCAAGATTATGAATTTAATTTTTTAGATAAAGTCATTTTTAACTTTTGTATAGATAAAATTTTTTAAAAATTTGAAATTAAAGTCAAATGAAAAGTTTTTTTTAAGTAATAATAAACTAAAGTTAAATAAAAGATTTTTAAAAAAACTAATAAAGTGCGTTTACGGAAGACCGAAAAAATGAAGGAAAAAATTCAATCATTTAGGAATTGGAAAAAAAAAAGCGTCTAAATGCGAAGCGATGCGTTTTGTCCGAGCTTCAAGCGTAGACGGTATTTAGGCGTCGCCCATTCAAATTTTTTAGAGCATTGCTTTCAATCACATTTATACGACAAAATATTTTACATGTAAAAACTTAAATTTTTTTTATACATTTTAATCACATTTTTCGAAAAATCACTATTTCAAAATTTATTTTCCTCAAAAAATTCATTAAAATGGTTGTCAAACAGGGGCTAAGCTGACTCTTTTGAAAGGTGTCAATTAAAAAAAAAAAAAAAAAAAAAAAAAATCATTTTTATTGGCAATTAAACATTCAACAGCTCTGCTAAAAATCATTTTTATTGGCAATTAAACATTCAACAGCTCTATAGCAGTAAGTTTTACTCAATTTGTGCCAAGTGCCAACAGACTATTACTCTACTTTGTAGGAGTTGGAATCTCCAACTGTCATTATCATTTTTAAAGGTCAGCCATGACCATGACAAGACAAAATATGTTAGGTGACATAAATCTATCCCACCAACCATTATTTTTCTAACATGTTTGGACCAGCTTTAAATTTTTATTTTTTATTTTTTATTTTTGTCCCCATCCCCGACCCTGTCCCCATCCATCATGCCTCTCAGAAATATTCGGGAGGTGTCACTTGAACATGAGAATGGACCTATCTACTATCTCGCAAGGAAGTCTTCAATGTAAGGTACAAACGCACGAATAATGCTCAAGATAAATTACCAAGCTTGATCGGGTCTCCCATTGGCTAAGAAAAGTGGTACGCGTCCCCAGAGGTTTTCTTGTCTGATTTTGCATTACAAAAGATTCTTTATTGTGCCTAAGAAATCACAGCTAGCATGGAGCTCGTAAGGAGAACAGTCCAGCAGAGCAGAAAAGGCCAAACCGTGTGGTGGCAATTCTGCATATAAATATAATAAAAATATCAGGCTCATCTATATAAATAAACAAGACAGATCTACAATAATACTAATTTTGCTGTCATCTTTCTGTTTCTGGTTTTGCTCTTTCAACTTTAAAGTCTCTCTCTATATTCTTCATTTACTCAATCTTTGCATTGTTCAAATCAAAAACCAAGGCAAACCCATTTGTTGGGGAAAAAAGGGTCTGTATTTTTTCAAGAAAATCCAAGATTTGTTAACATGGAAGAACACAAGGAGGTAAACTGAAATCTCTCAAACTCTGTGTGTGTGTGGATGTATGTCAGATTTGTTAAATTTTATTAACTTTTCAACGGGTCCAACTTCAACTTTAACCACACAGTTCTTTTAAATTATACATGTTATCAGCTTTTATCAGAAGTTTTGTGAATCAACCTCAAGTTTTCTTGAGTTGTCAACATTTTGGAATCCTCTGGTCAATGGTAATCAAAATGATAACATAATCAAATGATCAGACATTAAAGAAATTAAAGGTCTGTGTGTCATGATGAGAGCTTGTTTATCATTGTCATTTCTCTCTTTGTTATCTTGTTCAATATCTCGTAGTGATATATTGAAAAAGGTTGTGTTAGTCTTACGTCTAAAAGTTTATTGATTGTAAATTTTCTTTGATTTGTAGAGAAATGCAACGTGGCTCTTGGTCCCACAATTCGGGGACTGGGATCAAAAAGGTGCCTTGCCTGACTACTCGATGGATTTCTCGAAAATCAGACAAACGAGAATGCAAAACAAGAAGGATATTTCAAGAGCCAGTCTTGGAAATGAGGAAGAGTTAATCCCTTCGACCACGAGAAATGATAATTCCGGCGATTATCACAACTATCATCAAAACCACTCTCCAACAGTATGTTTAAACTTGCTAATCTTTTTAACAACTTCTATTATACTTCTAGTTACCATATGTTTGGTATGTTGTACTAAACAGCACTAGCTTTAGCAAACGGGCAACTAGTGTTCCAGTCTCCTAATATTGATTAGATTTTGTGTTGATTATCTATTACAGGAAAGGAGGAGTATCTTCAGCTACTTCAACTGCTGTGTGAAGGCCTGAAGTTTGATGGAAAAATTTGGTGCAATTTTTATTTTAATTTATGTTAATTATATAATCCGAAAACCCGAAATCGCTGTTTTGTCAAGGAAAATGGAAAATTACTGATGCATCTGTGAGTCTTAAATAATTAGTGATCATGTCTCATTAAATGCCTTTGAGGCTTGTTAATAATGGGCTAACTCAATAATGGACGGTTTTGATTCTTTGGCATGGCATTTGTTCCATAATGTACAAAGATAAAGATATTTTGTAGAGAGCTAAGTTAATAATGGACCGTTTCGATTCTTTGGCATGGCATGACCCCCCTATTCGTGATGAGCTGACACCAAGATGCTAAATCGTTCAGCTGATGTGAGCTTGTAGAAAAAATTAACATGTTATCCATATGGTAACTTTTATCCGTTGAAAAGTCTTTTTACTCTGCATTGTCAAATCATCAAAGCCAACATCCATCCCTACTCAATGGTGGATCTTGTAGTTAAATTCCTTCTACCTTCACACTCAAGGGTCAATCTCAACCCAGCCCAATAAAATCCCCCAATAGGTGGAGCTATTTAACCCTTGCCCCTGCCTCAATAAATCCAACCTTGCTTTCAACGACTCAAACTAGGAGGACAAGCATCAACCCCATACATGGTCTTACGACTTTGCGGAGACGTGTTTTTGGTAAGGGTAATTGGCACAAAACGTCTCTACCTTTGAAATGTATTGTGGAAAACGTCCTTACCTTTCATTTTTATATTTATGCTCCTACCTTCCACTTTTCTTGCGATGAACGTCATTTTCACTATTTTTTGATGATTTTACCCTCCATTCAAGTAAAACAAAAAGAAAAGAAAAGAAAAATTAAATAACAAATTGAAACTATAGGCCCAAATTTTTTAAAAAGTACAAATGAGTCCAAATAAATTATTAAAAAAAAACCTTTCTCTCCTTCTCCTTACCCCGTGGGCCTCTTCCACCACCACCTTCCGGCCACCATGGCCATGGGACCATAATACCAACTTGAAGCCCTTACTACCATCACAACCCATCCAATAGTTGGCTCTAACTCCTGGTGAATTGGCCAAAATCTGCTAGTTGCACAAACCAAAACTGCCGGCAATTTCTTGCGCCTCCTCTACCAACACCTTCCGGCCACCACGGCTACGGGACCAACTTGAAGCCCTTACTGCCGCCTACACAACCCACCCAACAGTTGGCCCTAACTCCAGGTAAATTGGTCGAAATTTCTGTCTAAAATCTGCCAATCGCACAAACCAAAACTGTCGACAACTCCCTTTCCGACGACTCCCAACTCAAGCCCAACACATTGGTAGACTCCCCTCATCATGACACATCAAACAATGGTCCCCAAACACCTACTCAACCACCCAATCAACATCTGAAGCCAAACATTTCCAACGCAGTCATCACACTAGTTTCATGCAAAAATTCCAACGACCATGGTGGACATTATGATTGCGGACCACCATATTCAGCACCATCTCATCATGGTGAAAACTATTACAACTATAGGTTTTCAACAATTTTGCACGAATCACGCAATTAATTTTGAACAGTGAGGGGAAGGAGAAGATTGGGATAGAGAGGTTTTTTTTTTATTATTTTTAATAATTTATTTGGACTCATTTGCAATTTTTAAAAAGTTTGTGCCTATAGTTACAATTTGTTCTTTTTTTTTTCTTTTTTTTTTTTACTTGAATGGAGGGTAAAATCATTAAAAAAAAAAAAAAAAAAAATTGAAAAAGACGTTCAGCGCAAGAAAAGTAAAAAGTAGGAGCATAAGTGTCAAAAAATGAAAGATACTTTTTCCACAATACACTTTAAAGGTAGGAACGTTTTGTACCAATTACCCTTTGTGGTAAGCAATCACCCATTAGTACATCCTTTAGGATTAGCAATCCCATTTTTGCACAGTCCTGCTACTTGTATAGGGAAGTGACTTACCGCTTCCTTGACCGACACTCACAATAAGGGGATCCCACCTTTTTTTCGCATTTTTTATTCACGCAGCTCCTACTACATGTGAGTGAATATCAACCAAATGGTAATTAATAGTTCTGTACAAAAAATTTAATTCTTTTTGCAATGCAAATGTTCGTTGTGCACCACAATAAGGGCTTAACAATCCCTTCAAAAACACTTTCTCACTTTATTATTTTCCAATAAAGACTATCCATTTCAATGCCTTTTTCATATCCAAAGTTTCTTTAACTATTAAAAAAACAATCAATTTATAAAATAAGGCATGGGACTAGAAAATATAACCAAAACATTCGAATATACTCCTCAGTGACCCAATAACGTCACATATATTACATCATATATCTCTATGTTGCATATCAAAAACATTAAAGACTCGTTTAGCAAACGACAATGAATCTGCTATTCCAAATACAAGTCTTTGTTAAAAAAGCAGTCACCCGTTACAAAAGTAGAAGGAAAAATGACATGAAAAGCAAGCAGGGAACTAATGCCTTATAAACCAAGTTATCCTTCATTGCACTGTCTTGAGCCTAATTCGGCACGAAAAGCACAAGAGGAAACGCTTTTATCACTCGAACTTTCATGCCATATGCACCAGATAATGATGTGCCTATTGTAAGTTTCATAAAATTAAACTTTTTTGATGATTTGCACGACGTCTTCATCTTCAAGTTCATGCTCCTGGAAATAAAATGGTCAAAAATAATCACCCGGCAACAAAAATGATATGCACCATGTTCAGGTACGGGGAGCAGGTGCATAGAAGTTGAAATGATAAAAATATTCTGAGTCATACAAGTTAATCAAATTTACCTTGCCTACCCTCTGGGGCTTGTGCTTTGCGCTCGAACCCCAAACTAATGCACTACATTATTTAATAAAACCACAGGTCATTGGAGAACAAATCAAAACGATGAAAATTAAAAGCGGTTTCAAGATATAGATATAACATGGAAATACTTTGCAATATGCATGAATTTACAATATCAAAACCTAAGAATTAAATGCATTCAATTGGTGCCGAAGTTTACAGAAACTACATCACATATTTGACTGAATTTAATAAAGTCAAAAGTATTTATTTCGAATGCTTTCTCTTGATACATCTCTCTCACTTTACCAACAGAAATCGATCACTCAAGGATTAGTGCTGCCCATAATTACCTGTTTTATCTATGCACAGATTCATATGGCATGATATTTTTGCTTATAGCAAAATATGCATTTGTTTGTTCAATGAAGAATGTGTTTTTTTTTTTTTTTTTTTTTTTTTTTTCTGACTGAGTTTTTAGTTTTGCTTGTCCATCCTTCAGTAATTATCTTGATGTTCCAAAGAAGAAGTTTCACTCATTGTATAACAAATATTTGAGGCTTACGCCTCGAATCCCTCCAGATGTAAAGCTTTCATAATATGCCTCAAACCCCAGCACCTTTTTAGGCTAGCTTCAGTTGGTGGAATCTTTACTTAGAATAGCCTCTTGTCCTTGCTATTGAGACATAATTTAACTACAAATAATAACTTCAAAAACAACGAATTTTGGAAGATAAGACTTACTACTTAAATTGTTTGAGCATGTCCTTGTGTATCTGGTTGCAGAAGTCCTCAACTGTCGTTGTCTTCGACGACAATATTACGGGATCATTATAGTCTGGATTCATCCCCTTGGGTTTTGTGTATATGCGAGTTAAGTTGAGATATTCCCATATTTTATCCAGCAGACCATCAAGGTTCCATTCTAGATGAGCACTGAGGAAATTTATTGTAAATTACATTTAATAACTAACCATTAAATAAACAATCACTGAACATGTAACTACAATACTTCTCTTGACAACAAAACAAAAAATCTGCATATTATTTAGAGTATACAAGCAATATATGCCTGTTAATGGCTAAAAGTAACAAAACTCCACCATTGTACCATTATCAAACAGTCCAACACTACTATGAACAAGGGAAAATAGGTAGAATATTTGCAGTTCACACAGTTTGAATAGATCAATAATATACATAATGAGGAAGTATGATGCTGCTCATTTTTCATTTCTATTGTAGTTGTACTGAAAGCTTAACCTGTTGAAAATTGAAAACACGTGACATGATAAATAGTATAACAAATCTTTGCTTCCTAAATACATATATTTTTCCCACAGGAGATTTCATATATAATATTTCCCTGCCAAAGCAGGAATGCATCATTGTATTATGACATTAGGTATGAGACAACAAAAGAAAGTTAAACTGCATAGAATTAGAAAAAGTAGAATTACTGTTTCTCTGCACTGCCCCAGCCAAAGACCAAATCTCAAGGAAATAGATGAAGAAGAAAGCATGAAAAAGTTGTCTCAAACAAACAGAGCAATAACAGATGCAAAATGAAGTATTAATCTATTGAAGAAGACATATTTCTGCATAGTTTTATCCAGTCAAAGATTTGCACATGTGAACCCTCAACCATCATGTGAAAGAAACCACAATCCATGTTGATTCATTTTCTAACTTTGCATGCAACAAATGAAATGGTTCTGTAACAATTCACGGCTTTGATTCATAAGTCTATCAGCATTGTGTATGGTCCAAAAGCAAACTTCTGTAACCCAATGAACTGTTGAAGTCCAGTAATGAAAGCTAAAATTGTAGTACCTTATTGGACAATAGTGAGGAAGTTTGTCCAAAATCTCCAGCTCCTCAAGTGTAATCTGATCGATCTTGTTGACAACATAGATGCATGGAATATATACCCTGCTGCCTTCAATGATATCTATGAGGTCATCAGCAGTTGCATCATACTTAAGATTAATATCAGCATTGTGTATTCTGTATTCACTGCAGATTGCCTTCACAGTTTCAAGGTCCAGATGTGTGTTGGTAACTGTTGATGTAAAATTGATCCCACCCTTATCTTTCCTGCGGAATGTCAGATTTGGTGGTTCCTTGTTTAACCTGTTTTCAGGGAAGGAACAGAAACATTTAATTGTTGAGAGAGGAGTGACAGAATACCAATTCATTTTACAAATACCAAAAGGAGACATTGAGTAAATGAATCAACATGGCATGTTACCTTATGCCAAATCCCTCCAGCTCTTTCTCTATAAGACGTTTGTGAGTAATTGGCTTTATTGCATCTAGAACAATTAAGATAACGTTGCATGTCCGAGCAGTACTGATGACCTGAATTCGGAAGACCACATTCAAGTACCGAGCAAAAGGATAAGATTAAAAACAAGTTAATAACCATATTATCTTTATCATCAAGCTTTAAAGAATACTTGCACCCCAAAAATGATGTCCTAAGAATAAAAAATTACAGCAATCTCTAGGTAGAGATGATAATTTCATTACCAAACATCTAATGAAGGAAGCAGGTCATGAACAGTCTCATGCATATTTAGAAACTGGACAAACATTGTAGAAATATGTCTTTGTCAATCAGTAAGATCAATGGCACTAGGAGCACAGCCTCCATTTGATCAATGCATTCACATCTATCTTGACAATGTTGCCCCTTATTCACTGATTTACAGTCTCATCCATCAAAGGGATTCAGTCCATGGTTTTACTTTCTTTACAAATTTTCAATTTCATGTATTTTAATAAAGGTGCAGTAGGCAAGACGGTTGGGAGCTTTATTTTCTGTGTATGTGCATGTTGTTGAGGGGGGTGAAGGTGGACCCCATGGGATTTGAGGAGACCAAAATCAAAGAGAATTACTTTAAATCTATGATTATAAATGTTAGAAGGGTTGGAAATTTCTCTCCTCCATCCCTTGAGTGTGGCAATTAAAGTAGAGATTGTTGGTTGATAGTTGTAGAATTTCAGAAGTGTGATGTTGTCATTTTTATGCCAATGGTGGCCTTCCTCCACGTCTAGCAGCAGTTGCGGTGGCCCAAGGTGGGCAAGAAGGAACCCGTGATTTAACACCTAAAGTGAAAATTTACCAAAGGTAAAAGCTTCTCCAATATATATATTGTGCCAACCAAAACTAAGGCATTCAAATTGGGATGGACTGAGTACATTACAGAAGTCCAACCACCATCACTGCTACATACAAGCAAAACTAACCCCACAGGCAGACAAATAGACACTAAATCAAGAAAACAGCCATCCATGTGGATAATAGAGGGGAGAGTGCTAAAAACTACCATGATAACAATAATAAAATCAGTAACAGCGTCATATCTTACCTGCCTACCTCTACCCTTTCCATCTTTAGCACCCTCAATAATACCGGGAAGATCCAATAACTGCCAACAAAAGCAGGAAGAACAACCCAAAGTAAGTACTGAAGAAGGCACAGGCTGTGATTTCAGAACATAAATCGTGACACTGTTATTTCTGAACATGAAAGACAATTCGAAGGTATGATGAAACATATATAGGATCCAACCAAAAAGAAAGAAAGGAAACCTCAAGTTCCTCAAGCCTGCATCATGCAAACTGAATTTTGAAAATATGCACTTTAAATTTTTTTTCGCTCATAGTACAGTAATTAATCCATAAATAAACAGAAAGCAGTGATAATATTGATTTGGGAACCATCTTCCAATCAATTTCTTTCTCAATGTAAATGCTGAAACTCATCTGTCATCCCATGTTTCTCACTCGTTTTAAACCATTCTGAAGCATTAACGGCATCAAAAGCCAAAACAGACAACATACTTCACTTAAGTCTTTAAGGTCTTGTTTAGATAAATATTATCATCATTACATCTAATGGCAATAGGACACAAGGAATGTGCATACCATAGCAATCAATCATCGTGTGTTGGAAGCTTTCAGAAGGGAAATAAATTACAAAACTGGGCAAATGAGGCCCTGGGCAGAAATAAGATCATAAGATGTGCCAACAAATAGTCCTGCTCCTTCACTGTGTAGGCGAATTTTACTAGCAAGGTTTCACATAGCAATGTCTTTAAATTGACATCAGAGGCCAGGGGCCATTTTTGAAATATCATATTTATCACTTAAAGAAGTTATATTAACTTTTTTCCAAGAATCAGGCACCTTCAATAAGTAAATGAATAATTTGAATTGATAATAGACTCATTAATGGTTCTTAGACTAGAATCGACAACCCAGGGTGCGATTGGAACAGGTTGCCAATTCAACATAGGTACTTCATTGAAAAAGTCAAAGCGTGTATGAATAAGACTAGTGTCTTGATTTGTGAAAGAGAGAAATTTCTTGCTTTAGCTTTGACCCCTGAAAAATATTAGCAAAGATCATGCTGCCGCTGTTCAGTATAATCTCAGGTCTATGGCTCTATCTATAATTAAAACTGACATCCATCCACACGAAAAAGAAAGATAGCTCCCACTGAAATCCCCGAGAACATGTGTAATATTCAAGCAAATTCCTTATGTTTAAGTAAAAAGATTTGAACAACAAGAGCACCTTATGAAACCTTTTCTTAGTTCAGGCACAATAATATAATCATATGCCAATAGGATAAAGGAAAACCAATTGATCATGGCTCTGGCAATGGTGTCTGAAAGCCAACTAAATTTACTCTTCCAAAGACCAAATGATGATACCTGAATTTTAGCACCTCGATACATGATTACACCAGGAATGCAAGTTAATGTGGTAAACTCATATGAAGCAACCTGCAACCACATGCAGAAAAACCTATGAGAAAAACTCAATGAAGCTTTGCCAACTCGGGGTTTCACTCAGCAAGATAGCATAATCATAAGAGAAATTATAAATCAAGATAGAACAAGCCTAGAATACAAAAGAAATTGCATCCTACATTCACATAGCCTAAAACAGCAAGCATAAATATGTATAGTTAAAAGAACATATCAAGAATTACAAACCTCTGAGAAAGTCCCTGTTAATTTGTTTAAAAGTGTTGATTTCCCAACTGAAGGGAAACCCACAAGGCCAACTCTCGCATCACCACTTTTTGTAACGTCAAAACCTTCTCCAGCACCACCACCTCCCTTCGAAGAAGGTGTAAGAAGTTCCCTCCGAAGTTTTGCAAGTTTAGCCTACCACCAAAATAATGTAGTAACAAAAAAATCAATTTGGCTGGATAAATTACGATAATAGAATCTATCTGAATTAGAAAGGAAGTAAAAGAAAATCAATTTTCTAGAAGTAGGTTATCCAGTTTGTTTAGTAAACGAATTTAAGGATTTATTATTTACTATTTGTAAGATAAACTTTTAATCTAATTATATAGTTTTAAGGTGGATTTTCAAAATGGTTTACATTTTATTATGACAATATTTTTGTGTTTTCTTTTCTAATTTATTCTACTGGTTTGAATCGAGGACTTACGCCTCGCCTCACGGAGGTAATATCATTACTCAATTGAACCCTTGTAAAAATTGGCTATCATGATGTGGTCATGATGGTTTCAGACTTTCAATAAAGATCCATGCAAGCAGTAAGACTATGGAATTTATTCAGGGTAAAAATGTTCAATCACTAGATTTACTTCACACATATTTTATATGATCATAACCAATCTCATATCTCAGATTTAACATATGATCATGACAATATACATCACTTGATTTACTTCACACTACATCCATGCAATTTTACAATGATAAGTGATTTACTTTTCTTCAATTGGAAGGATTATTGTATTCACTTCATTGGAATCCTATAAAGTATAAACAAGTTAACAAAGGGTCGCTAGTATCCAAAACATGGATTTACCAGGATACAAAGATTTGACAACAATAAAACAAGGTAAAAGGGAAAAGTTAGCTCTGCGTGGAAGACAGAATATACATATCCAAGTGTAGAAAAAAAAAATCATCTTACGGCAAAAGTACAGGCATGATGAATATACCTTCAGCAAGCCCAAGTGATGGGCAGTTGCTTTGTTCTTCTGGGTCTTTGCCATCTGTGATAGGGTAGAAAATGGATCAGCTTGACAAGCTTAAAATTCTGTTTCTTCCGAAAATAAAAAAAATATCAAACGGTAAATAGGAAATAGATAGGCAAAACTCCTAAACCCCGTTTTATAGAATGTTCCAGGGTAACTACAGAAAACATCGCCAGTTAAATTATCAATAAAAGAGATCAGCTTGACAAGCTTAAAATTATGTTTCTTCCGATAATAAAAACATATCAAACGGTAAATAGGAAAAAGCTAGGCAAAACTCCTAAACCTCGTTTTATAGAATGTTCCAGTGTAACTACAGAAAACATCACCAGCTAAATTATCAATAAAAAGAACACTTCAAGTGAACTTTATTTCCTAGATAGCTTTCTTAAAACCCAGCAATTAGTTGTATTTGCTTATATATAACAAAATGCAAAAAAAAGAGATCAAAATGTCAGGGGAAACAAAAATAATATTCTTGCAATATTTTTTTATTTCGGCTCTTTTTTTGCTACAATCCAAATATACACAATTTTCTTTTCTGTTTTCCTTTTCCTTCACAAAATATATGAATAAGAACATTATTATTTATTCATTTTCAGTGCGGATTCTATTCCCCTAAAAAATAGTTCTTCATGTCGTATTTCTTATCGTTCCAGTGATAACAAGAATCAATTAAAACCTAATCCTACTCAAACATTTTAACATTAACATCACAAACAATAAAAAATCTTTTTTTTTATTTTTTTGATCCATGAGTATTACCTCATCTTCTATGTCTTTGATTTTCTGCATAACAGTCGACATTGTTTTGGGGTTGAAAGCGAGAACCTCTAAACGAAGACGTAAAGACTGTGCGAACTGAAACTTGTGCCGCAGAAGTAGGGTTCTAGAGAGTCTGAATTCTTCCGGTAGATATCGGGTACGCCGGCGGGTCAGACTGGTGAATCCGGGTCCGGATCGTCTTTAGGGGTTTTGTTTCGCTTGGTCACCTAGTCGGGAGCCTCGTAGACTCGCAGTATTGTGTGGAAATGGCTTTCAAAAAGTTTAAGAAGACACTCTTAGTCACCAAACTTCAAACGAACTTTCATTTTGGTCATTGAATTTGAAGAAAATTTTCATTTTCATCGTTAAACATAAATTTATTTCTATTTATGAAATCATTGTACGTGTTGTCTCTAATTTTTACAAGTATGCACGGGTGGCTTATCATTTTTCTGACTTGACAACTTACATTAAATTTTGATTATGATTTTCGTTTGTGTAGAAAAAAGAAAAAATAAATAAATAAATAAATTAGTGGCGATTATCATCAACTTTGCAAGGGTGTCTAAATAGACAAGACATTATCATCAACTTTGCCTAATTTGTCAAGATGTCTAAATGTTTTAAGGACAAACTTGCTCCTATCGAAAGGTTAGAGGACCAACTTCCTCTTTAAAAATTGAAGTGACAAGTACCAGCTATCTCATTTTTTAAAGTTGGAGGATCGACTTAATCTTTTAAAAAGGTTTGAGGGTCAACTAGCTTCTTCATGAAAGTTGGAAGGCCAACTTCCTCCTCCGTAAAGTTGACGAGAAACATGCTCATTTTGAAAAGACTAACGTGCTCATTTCTAAACACTAGTAAACGAACGTGCAATGCACGTGACATGATTTAGTCGAGTATGCAATAGCGTAGATACATAAAAAATAATTTGTATTAGTATTGAAAACATTTATGTTTTCATAGTTTGTATAATCAACAATTCCTAGCAGCCTGAAATTAAAGTGATTTTCACCAAAGAACACCATCGGGAAGGGGAAAAAAGACAGAAGATTAGCATAACTCTTGATTGAAAGCCATTTAAAATCATTTTATTCGAATAATGTATGATTGAAAATAGTTTTAAAATGGGGATTAAACAGGAGAATTATATGCAACACTTTTTTTAAATAATTATTTTAAAGATTCTCTAGTATTTTATTGGTTATTTGCTACTTAAATCAGTTGAGGTTAAATCATATATGAAGGGGGCTTATACATCCTAGATCAAAGACATTTATATACAGTCACCACCCACCATCACCAATGGAATAGGATTGCCATCCTCCAAACGACTATCATTATTAATCTCCTCTTAAAATGAATGATATCATAATTAAAAATATTCGAATAAAACATACAAATTTACAGAACAAAGATTCAACAACCAAAATAACACCATATTGTTCCAAACATAACAAACTCAACTTTTGGTCTGAAAGGCATATAATTATGTTTAACACTATTCTCTTGCAAAGACAGTAATTAAAGGTTTACCGCGAGATAACTATCGTGATGAATAGTTTCCCCGACCTCCTCTATTCACTTGTGTGAGCAAACCAATTTCTTCCACCTTGACTCTACAAACCCGTTGTTTAGATTCTATAAAGAAATGGTAATTTTGGAGTCATGGGAATGGAGCAAGGAAGATTGAAACCAATCATAAACTGAGAGGCAATAATTTTAGAAGCAATTTAGATAATAATATGATCACTATAAAAGAAATAGTGATTTTTTGTATAGAAGAAATAATGTTTCATAGAGATGTAAGGATGAATCCAAATCCAAAATTTGAACAAGTAGGGAGTAGTAAATACTGTATGAAAAATGCCTCAGAGGAAAGTGTTGACCTCAAAAATTGCACCTATGAGTTGTCAACAGATCCCAGGGCCTCTCACGTCCGGTTCAGCCTTTGCTCCTGCACACTAGGACAAACCGTCAGTTGCACGTGGCCTTCTCCAAAGATGGGGGGGAGCCGGCCGCGCGCACTCCGACGATCAAGTCAGTTGGAGTGGTAATATATGAGTGTGGGAAGGCTAAAACGTGAGCCTCCAAGAAGTATAAGGGGGTCGGCCTTGGGGAGAACAGTAAAATATAGAGAGAATTGCTAAATAGTATTGAGAAGTCAATTTAGCATTACCTTCAAATGCCACAATGTGTGAGCTTATATAGTAAGATAGGGTGAGTAAGGACCGTTAGATGAGTGGACACGTGGCCTTATCTCAACGGCTGAACTTCTTGTCATAGACTTCAGTGCATTTAATGCTCTGTGACATCCTATGTTTGAACTCTGACACGCGGGATAGGTGCAGCCGTAATTGCAGCGTGTTGTCACATCATCCACTTGTTAGAAGATCTTTTCCACCAGATCTTCTATAGGAGGGCCATACTGCGTACTGTTCACGTGACATGAGTTCGGTACCGCACAAGAGTTCGGTCACAAGGGGTTCATCAATGGAGGTTCGAAACTGTGGGTTCGTCCTCACCAGTTCGACATGGAGGGTTCGGATGGGCGGCAGACTGTGGATTCGGCCACGTGGTGTGTGTGTGGGCCCATTTGGGATTGCCCGTAACAACTAGTCCCCGAAGTCCATGTATGATTATTTATATAGTGCGTGGACTTGAAGTAAAGAAAGAAAAGAAAGGTGGCCGTAACAACTAGTCCCCGAAGTCCATGTATGATTATTTATATAGTGCGTGGACTTGAAGGCCTGACCGTGATGTCAATAGAAGAGGTGTCTGTTGTAGAAGAGGCGGAGCCATGAAGGCGAGCCTGTTGTTGACGAGGCGAAGCCATGAAGGCGAGCCTGTTGAAGAAGAGGCGAAGCCATGAAGGCGAGCCTGTTGTTGACGAGGCGTAGCCATGAAGGCGAGCCTGTTGTTGACGAGCGAAGCCATGAAGGCGAGCCTGTTGTTGACGAGGCGAAGCCATGAAGGCGAGCCTGTTGTTGACGAGGCGAAGCCATGAAGGCGAGCCTGTTGTTGACGAGGCGTAGCCATGAAGGCGAGCCTGTTGTTGACGAGGCGAAGCCATGAAGGCGAGCCTGTTGAAGAAGAGGCGAAGCCATGAAGGCGAGCCTGTTGTAGAAGAGGCGAAGCCATGAAGGCGAGCCTGTTGTTGACGAGGCGTAGCCATGAAGGCGAGCCTGTTGTTGACGAGGCGAAGCCATGAAGGCGAGCCTGTTTGTAGAAGAGGCGAAGCCATGAAGGCGAGCCTGTTGTTGACGAGGCGTAGCCATGAAGGCGAGCCTGTTGTTGACGAGGCGAAGCCATGAAGGCGAGCCTGTTGAAGAAGAGGCGAAGCCATGAAGGCGAGCCTGTTGTAGAAGAGGCGAAGCCATGAAGGCGAGCCTATATGATTTTGACGTTGACGCTGGTTTCCAAGGTGGAAAGATAATTACGGCGAGGGCAGTTACTTTTTTCGTATTACGCAAATATTTAATGCGTGATAATGATTACCGGGGACAGCTGGCGTATTGACTCGAGTCCTTTGTGCGTGCGATGCATGCGCTGATCGTGGCCTTTGATTCAAAAATAGTGATAGCGCCTTTTCATTTAAACGTCCCTGATGCAGGGACAGGTGTAGGGCTTGGATGAAAGGCCAGGGCTGATCCAATGGCTGGGACGAGACTCCATCTAGTATAAAAAGGGCTTTGTTCTTCATTTTCACGCTTTTCGCTTCGCGCGAGAGAAAAATTTTCTAAGTATTCCAGGTTCTTCCTTTCTGTCTTCGCGATACTCCGTCCAGTTGTTGCTCTTCTTTGCAAGCACCGGCTCCTCTCCTAGCTTTTCCAATCGTAAGTGTTAGGTGTAGTTCACTGCTTAGATTTCTTCTTTCTTTCAATCACAGAGACAACAATGGCATCGTCTTCAGGGAATATGGGTGTTGGGGGTTCTTTGGGAGATGAGGAGACTGCCACTTTATATGCAGAGGTTGGTATGTCCCCACCCATTCCCACTTCCAGAATAATGGATGCGATGGGGGGACCCCACAGTGTTGCGATGATGCCGGAGGGGCCTATAAATTATAGGATGAGGTGGGGGGCATCCGAATGGGTTTCAAATGTAGAGGCGAGTGAGCTGGAAACATATAGGGAGAAGTATAGGATCCCTGAAACCATAGAGATGTTTGTACCGACCCCTGATGAGCGGGCCTGTTACCCTAGGGAGGGGTGTGTGGCGGTTAGCGAAGCCATCTTGGCAGGGGGGTTGAGGTTGCCCCTGCACCCCTTTTTTCGATATATTCTTAGGCAGTACAACCTGGCTCCGACCCAACTTGTACCGAATGCATGGAGCCAACTGGCAGGGGCTTTCCTTTTGTGGAAGGAGGTCACTCTTGGTGAGGATATGCCCCCCCACGTTTTTCAAACACTTTTTCAGCCCCGAGCCTCGAGTGGGGGCGATTCGTGCAGGGGGTGGTATTGTATTAACCCCTGGGGTTCGCACTCCCCCTTCATCTGGGGCACTCCTTCTTCAATTAAGAACTGGAAGTCCTCTTGGTTCTGGATAAGGGGTCGCTGGCAGACAGTGGAGGGGGATGCAGTCCCAGAGATAACCGTGCCGACCCATTACCACGAGTATAGTGAGTGTAGTCCGTGGTTATTTATTTGTTTTGTTACCTTGCATTTTTTGGTGTTTCTGATTCCAGAATTTTTTTAGTTCCTGCAGATCGGTTCGAACTTGAACCTTGCGAGTGGGCCGTTGTGAGGGCCATATACGAACTGCCATCGGAGAAGATGGATTTCAAGAACGTTATAGCCAAACGAGCCCCATTCGTGACACACTTGCTGATGTCGACCCGCGGTAAGATCCGACCCCATTCTACATTCCGAGGCTGATTTTGTGCTGTTTTTGCTAACCTGCTTTGGTTCGGTTGCAGAGCAACATTTGAACAAGGAGTATGTGAAGCCAGACATGTTTCACATGCGTCGCCTTGCCGAGGCGAAGAATAAGAAACCTCTGAGCACGGGTTCGGCAACATACAAGAATCAGAGGGAAGAACTGAGCCGTTTATCGAAGGCTCATCCGCCTCCCCCTCCAGAAAAGAAAGTGGAGGCTAAAGGGAAAGAAAAAGCCGAACCTTCTGCTGGGGGGGGTGCCAAAGAAAAGGCGGCTGGTTTTGACTAAGAATAAGGGTCCTCCTCCTCCATCACGTCAAACTTCAATAGAGGAGTCCTTGAGGGAGCCCCCATTAATGTGAAGCCGTTGAACTCTTTGCCTGTGATTGACATTGATGAAGGCAATGAGGAGGAGGCTGGTTTGGTTAGGAAGAAGCGGGGGCGTCAGAATAGGATGGAGGGCCCTACAGAGTTTAAGGCTCCAGACTTTCTCGATGGCCGAACTGATGAGATTGCCCCCGAGGCGTTGGAGATGATGCTGCCAGCCGAAGCCCAAGCAGCAGCTAGGACCAATTACAAGTATTGGACTGACAAGTATGCATCCTATGCTGAGACTTGCGAATTCACTGACATGTTGGAGGCTGGACTGGCAATGCAGGCTCGGTCCCAAGGCTTCATTTTTAACGCCCAAATGGATATGAAGAGGCTGCAGGACCGGAACCGTCAGCTGGAGGAGAGGACTGCCAATGCTGAGTTGGAAGCTGCAAAATTGAAGGCAGAGGCCTCGACGGCAGATGAGGTCATTGAAGCCTTGAGGGCCAAGCAGGAGGAGTTGGAGGCCAAAGTTGGGAAAGTCTCCTCAGAAAATGCTGAACTTAAAGAGGAGGTTCACCTGTGCAAGTCTGAAGTTAATGCACTTACGAAGCGAGTGGAGAACTCGGATAACTTACAGAAGATTGCTTCGACAGCACTGGAGGTGGCCAACGAAGATAGGGCGGCTCTGAGGGCCCAAGTGACCGACCTGACTGCTGAGGTTGCAAGTTTGAAACAGCAGTTGGTTGAGGCGGGGGATGCTGCAGTGGAGAATTATGTTGCCCACTTTCATGAAACTGCAGAGTATGACGGCCTTGGTTTATACTGGAGGAATGTTGCCTATGGTGAAGTTCTTGCAAGGGTTGCAGAACTTCACCCAGAGGTGGACCTTACTGCCGTGAGGGAGGAGTTCATTCCTGCCGAACCCTCCACTCCTGCTGATGAAGTGGTTGAAGAGGTTGCTGAAGAGGTGGTGGAGGTTGTGGATGGAGGAAAGTAGTTTTGGTGGTTGTTTTTTTTTTTTTTTTGAAGTGAAATAGTTGTACTTAACCGGATTCGTCATTTTCTAATGGAGCCATTCTTTGTATTTTTTCTCCTCTTTGTCGCATTGATTCGACTTTCGCCATGTATGACCTCGTTGAGTAGCTTTCGAACTGATGATAGGTAACAACTTAGATAAGTTATTAAAGAAGTCGCATGGGTTCGCCATGGTAATAACTCAGATGACACTTGTAATATTAACTATCATGCCGAACCGTTAAATTGTATATTAACCAATTTAAATAAGGCTTGTTGAATACCGTGGGTTATTAGCCACACACAAGCCGTGCCGAACCGTTTTACTTGGGATTTGTAGGGTGCCAGACTTCTTAAAACAGAAGGTGCTACAAAGTGAAACGGTTCGTCTAATAGCTCATCCAGTAAATTGTATATTAATCAATTTAAATAAGGCTTGTTGAATACCGTGGGTTATTAGCCACACACAAGCCGTGCCGAACCGTTTTAACTTGGGATTTGTAGGATGCCAGACTTCTTAAAACAGAAGGTGCTACAAAGTGAAACGATTCGTCGAATAGCTCATCCAGTAAATTGTATATTAATCAATTTAAATAAGGCTTGTTGAATACCGTGGGTTGTTAGCCACACACAAGCCGTGCCGAACCGTTTTAACTTGGGATTTGTAGGATGCCAGACTTCTTAAAACAGAAGGTGCTACAAAGTGAAACGGTTCGTCGAATAGCTCATCCAGTAAATTGTATATTAATCAATTTAAATAAGGCTTGTTGAATACCGTGGGTTGTTAGCCACACACAAGCCGTGCCGAACCGTTTTAACTTGGGATTTGTAGGATGCCAGACTTCTTAAAACAGAAGGTGCTACAAAGTGAAACGGTTCGTCGAATAGCTCATCCAGTAAATTGTATATTAATCAATTTAAATAAGGCTTGTTGAATACCGTGGGTTATTAGCCACACACAAGCCGTGCCGAACCGTTTTAACTTGGGATTTGTAGGATGCCAGACTTCTTAAAACAGAAGGTGCTACAAAGTGAAACGGTTCGTCGAATAGCTCATCCAGTAAATTGTATATTAATCAATTTAAATAAGGCTTGTTGAATACCGTGGGTTGTTAGCCACACACAAGCCGTGCCGAACCGTTTTAACTTGGGATTTGTAGGATGCCAGACTTCTTAAAACAGAAGGTGCTACAAAGTGAAACGGTTCGTCGAATAGCTCATCCAGTAAATTGTATATTAATCAATTTAAATAAGGCTTGTTGAATACCGTGGGTTGTTAGCCACACACAAGCCGTGCCGAACCGTTTTTAACTTGGGATTTGTAGGATGCCAGACTTCTTAAAACAGAAGGTGCTACAAAGTGAAACGGTTCGTCTAATAGCTCATCCAGTAAATTGTATATTAATCAATTTAAATAAGGCTTGTTGAATACCGTGGGTTGTTAGCCACACACAAGCCGTGCCGAACCGTTTTAACTTGGGATTTGTAGGATGCCAGACTTCTTAAAACAGAAGGTGCTACAAAGTGAAACGGTTCGTCGAATAGCTCATCCAGTAAATTGTATATTAATCAATTTAAATAAGGCTTGTTGAATACCGTGGGTTGTTAGCCACACACAAGCCGTGCCGAACCGTTTTAACTTGGGATTTGTAGGATGCCAGACTTCTTAAAACAGAAGGTGCTACAAAGTGAAACGGTTCGTCGAATAGCTCATCCAGTAAATTGTATATTAATCAATTTAAATAAGGCTTGTTGAATACCGTGGGTTGTTAGCCACACACAAGCCGTGCCGAACCGTTTTAACTTGGGATTTGTAGGATGCCAGACTTCTTAAAACAGAAGGTGCTACAAAGTGAAACGGTTCGTCTAATAGCTCATCCAGTAAATTGTATATTAATCAATTTAAATAAGGCTTGTTGAATACCGTGGGTTGTTAGCCACACACAAGCCGTGCCGAACCGTTTTAACTTGGGATTTGTAGGATGCCAGACTTCTTAAAACAGAAGGTGCTACAAAGTGAAACGGTTCGTCGAATAGGGTTCACAACAGTTGAAACAATGAAAAACGGCAAAGCTCCATTCCATAAGTGAGAAAGTAAACACAAAATAGAGGAGGCTATGAACATATGCCTCGATAACTGGACAGTGAAGAAAAGAAGATTACTGATAGTAGACCCTTAGGTGCTCAACATTCCAGGGGTGGGGCTGCAACTTCCCATCAAGAGTTTCGATCCTGAAAGTACCTGCCCTGATCTCTTCGGTTATGCGGTAGGGGCCTTCCCAATTTGGGCCAAGGGTTCCGACGCCGGGTTCCTTAGAATTTAGGAAAACTCTTCTCAGCACGAGGTCGCCCCTTCTGAAAGATCTCTTTTTCACTTTCTTGTTATAATACTTCGTCATCTTCCTTTGATAAGTGGCGAGCCTAACCTGTGAGGCGTCCCTTCTTTCCCCCAGAAAGTCCAGCTCGCATCGCCTGATTTCCTCGTTGGAGATCTCATTGAAGTGTAAGCGACGAGGCGATGGCAACCCTACCTCAACGGGGCTCATCGCCTCTGCACCATATGCCATGGAGAAGGGGGTTTCACCTGTTGCAGTCTTGCTGGTGGTGCGTATCGCCCATAATACATGGGGTAGTTCGTCCACCCAGGCCCCCTTCGATGCATCAAGCTTCTTTTTCAGAATCTGCTTGATTGTTTTGTTTACAGCCTCTACCTGGCCATTTGCTTGGGGGGTGGTGTGGAGAAGAAAAGTGTTTCCTGATTCCGAGCTCTTCGCACATCTCCCTGACTTTCTTATTGTCGAACTGCCTTCCATTGTCAGATACAAGTGAATAGGGAATTCCGAACCGACATATGATGTTCTTCCATACAAACTTCGAGGTCTTCGCTTCGGTGATCTTTGTTTGTCAAGGGTTCGGCCTCCACCCACTTGGTGAAATAGTCTATAGCCACAATTGCATGTGAAGCACCTCCCTTTCCTTTAGGAAGCGGACCTATCAGGTCGATGCCCCATTTGGCGAAGGGCCACGGGCTAGATACAGCAGTCAACTCTTGAGATGGTTGACGTTGGATGG
The DNA here is from genome assembly GCA_019395295.1 of Osmanthus fragrans. NCBI lineage: Eukaryota > Viridiplantae > Streptophyta > Magnoliopsida > Lamiales > Oleaceae > Osmanthus > Osmanthus fragrans. The sequence goes on from CM033354.1 coordinate 25,953,140, forward strand.
AGGAGAAGCGCTGGCACTTATCACAAGCGCGGACGAACTGGATGGCATCCTTTTTCAGCGTTGGCCAGTAGTACCCTTGTCTAAGTATCTTATAGGCTAGGGCCGGACCGGCGGTATGGTTTCCGCAGACCCCTTCATGGACTTCCCTCAAAACATAGTTGGCCTCATCACCCCCGGTGCATCTTAGAAGGGGCATCGAAAAAACCCCTTTTTATACAGCACTTCGTCCTGGAGCACGTAATATGCGGCTCGACGCCTTAGCTTCTGGGCTTCTTCTTTGTCCTCAGGGAGGGTTTGATCTTTTAGGAAGGCGACGATTGGCCGCATCCAGAGAGGGGTTCCTTCTATCCACATAACCTCTTCCCCTTTGGCTATGGACGGTTGGGCGAGGTGTTCAATGGGCACCATCTTAAGGAGTTCAGAATCTTTACTGCTAGCCAACTTAGACAGGGCATCCGCATGTGTGTTTTCGGACCTTGGAATTTGCACAAGGTCGAACTTTTCAAAATGGGAAACGAGTTCTTTGACCTTCTTCAGGTAAGAAGCCATGTTTTTGTCTTTTGCCGCATAATCCCCCCTCTCACTTGGCTAACCACTAGCTGCGAGTCACTACTGGCGGTTAACCTTCTTATCTGCATTTCCCTTGATAATTTTAAGCCTGCCAAGAGGGCTTCATATTCTGCAGCATTGTTCGAAGCCTTGAATCCGAACCTAATGGCACTGCAAAGTCTGTGTCCCTCCGGACTCAACAAAATAACCCCTGCTCCCGAACCGGTATCACCGGAAGAACCGTCAGTGAAAAGGCTCCAAGTTGGGGGTTCTGCCTCTTCAATTTTTCTGTATCGACTTGCAGTCCAGAGAATTCGACTATGAAATCTGCCAGTGCCTGTCCTTTCACCGAGGCCCTTGGTTTGTATGAAATGTCGAACTCACTCAACTCAATGGACCACTTCATTAGCCTTCCAGAGGCGTCCGGCTTTTGCAAGATTTGCTTGAGGGGGAGGGTCGTCAAGACATGGATGCTATGGACCTGAAAGTAAGGCCTCAACTTTCTGCAGGCGGTCATAAGTGAAAAGGCGAGCTTTTCCATGTCTGAATATCGAGATTCTGCAGGGGTGAAAGCCTTACTTACATAGTAGACAGGCAATTGAGTACCTTCCTCCTCCCTCACAAGAACCGAACTCACGGCGTCAGCTGATACGGCTAAGTATATTGATAGGGCTTCTCCCTCTTTGGGCTTGGAGAGGAGGGGGGGCTTGCCCAAGGTGCTTCTTCAGCCCTTGGAAAGCCGCTTCGCACTCCTCATTCCACTGGAACTTCTTCCCTCCTTTTAGGACTTTGAAGAAAGGAAGGCATTTATCCGTCGCCTTCGAGATGAACCGGTTTAACGCAGCGAGCCGACCTGTGAGGCTTTGCACCTCTTTTGGTTTGTGGGGGGACCTCATATCTAGCAGGGCCTTAATCTTATCAGGATTAGCCTCGATCCCTCTTTGATTTACCATGTAGCCCAAGAACTTCCCGGAGGCTACACCAAAGGCACACTTCTGGGGATTCAGCTTCATTTGAAATTTTCGCAAAACTTCGAAGGCTTCGGTAAGATGCTCAATATGATCTTCAGTTTCGAGGCTCTTTACCAACATGTCGTCCACATAAACCTCCATTGTTTTGCCCAAAAGATTTGCAAACATGCGGTTCACTAACCTTTGGTATGTGGCCCCTGCGTTTTTCAAACCAAACGGCATCACTCGGTAGCAGTAAAGACCTCGATCCGTAATGAATGAGGTGTTTTCCTCGTCCGGTGGGTACATGGGGATCTGATTGTATCCAGAATAGGCGTCCATGAAGCTCAGTAGTTTGTGTCCGGCGGTGGCGTCCACAAGTTGGTCAATCCTTGGAAGTGGGAAACTGTCCTTTGGGCAGGCCTGATTTAGGTTGGAGAAGTCTATGCAGACCCTCCACTTGCCATTATGCTTCTTTACCAGTACGGGGTTCGACACCCACTTCGGGTAGGTCGCTTCACGGATGAACCCATTGCTTACCAGCTTATGAACCTCTTCTTTCAGGGCTTCATACCTTTCTGGGTTCAGCGTCCTCCTCTTTTGTCGGTGTGAAGTGAACTTGGGGTCGATGTTGAGGGTGGTGGCAGCTGACTTTGGGGTCGATGCCCACCATGTCTCCATGCTTCCATGCAAAAACATCCAAGTTTGCAAGGAGGAAGTTCTTCAATAGCCCCTTCTGTTCACTCCCCAACTCTTTCCCAACTTGCAGGACCCTGGTGGGGTCGTCAGGATCCACCTGGAAAGGCTCCAGTTCCTCGACTGGGGCAGCCTGAGAGTTGGATTCCGTAATCCTCGGATCCAAAACGGTATCCACGCCGCCTTGTTCAGGGGGGATTTCTTCTATGGCCGCACTTACCATTTCGACGTCTTTCCCTTCTTCAGGGGCCGACCCTTCTGCAGGGGCGTCGATCATTTCTGTATCCAAGTATATCATGTTTGTGCTGCGGGGTTCGGATTTTCGCAGGGAGTTCAGGTAGCACTTCCTCGAACCCATTTGGTCGCCTCGTAGAGTGGCGATACCCCTGTCAGTGGGGAACTTCATGCACAGGTGGTGAATGGATGTTACAGCCCCTAACTCGTTCAACGCGGGTCGACCCAAGACTCCATGATATGCTGACCTGTGGTCCACCACCAAAAACTCCATGCGGTGGTGGGCTGTGAAGGGGGGGGTTCCCATTTCCACAGTCAACGTGATCCTCCCCCTGGGGATGATGCTATCCCCAGTGAATCCGTACAATGGGGCTGTCATTGGGGTAGGATCGAAACCGACCTTCATCTTATCAAATGCGGTGCCAAAAAGTATGTTGACCGAACTCCCGTTGTCCACAAGCATACGGTTCAAGCCATTTCTGGCTATTATAGCCCTTACTACCAAGGCATCGCAATGGGGGTAGTGGACATCAGCCGTATCTTCTTGCGTGAATGTGATTGGCAGGAGGGTGTGAGTCCCACGGTATGACCCGTTGACGGAATAGCTTGTCATGGGGGAGTCTTTGGCTTCCCTGGCATAATTTCTCTGAGCGTTCCTAGACTCTCCCCCAATGTGGGGTCCTCCGATTATAGTATCTATTTCCCTGATGGGGTCCAGTTCTGCGTTGGGATGGGCTTCTCTTTGCCTCTGTGTACTCCTTGGACGGTCCCTAGGCCTGTCGTTTCTTCGACGAGGCGATCGGTCCCTTGTTTGCCTTCCTTGTTCCCCATCTCTGGGTTCGGGATCTCTCCTTTCCCTGCTGGCAGTCCTCAAATTTTGGTTCGCAGGACCTCTAGCCTCACTCCGGCCCGTTTGTCCTTGGTTCGGGGGCCTCGTCAAACAGTTGCTGTCACTGTGACCAAATGTCCTATGGTATGTGCAATAGGGCCTATTCCTAGGTCCGTTGCCTCTTCCTCTGCCCCTCCCCCTTGAGGAGCTTGGTTGCATATCTCCACTGGGACCCACTTCCTCATATGCCAGTGAGGGTACGGCGTTCAGAGTGGCTGTGGCCAGTGCTTGGCCTGATGTAGGGGCCACTGTTTGCCCTGCTTGGGTCCACTGCTGGGTTACCAAGTGCGACACAGGGCCTCGTCTTTGTCTTTGAGTGGGTGGCAGCCCCAAAGAGGTCCTGTTGCGGTGGTCAATCAATTCCTCGTTGACTATTTCGCTCCTCATCATTTCCACAAGGGCATCATAAGTAGTGGGGTTTCTGTTTCGCACATCTCTCCAAAAGAGAGTATTCATGTTAAGTCCGCCTCTGAGTGCCGATAGGGCCTCCCTATCCGTTACCTGCTCGCAATAAGTCATTTTCATCAGTGAAACGAGCCAAATAGCTCTTCAACGTTTCACCCGCCTGCTGCCTCATGTCCTGAAGCCTTTGTATAGGAGCCTCTCCTTCTTTACTAGACAGGTATTGATTTAAGAAGGCTTTCTTGAGGTCGAGCCAGCTTCTGATGCTTCCTGCAGGTATGCGGTTGTACCATATTTCGGCAGAACCTGTGAGAGTGAGGTGGAATGCTCTACATTTCAACGCCGGTGTGGCTCCTCTTAGAGCCATGTGTGTTTTGTAGTTGTTGAGGTGCTTAGCCGGGTCTCCTTTGCCTTCATATTTTGGAATCTTTGGGGGCACAAAATGACTGGGGACGTGTGCATTTCTTAGCTCGCGTGAGAATGGCAAGCTATCATCATCATCATCATCGAGCTCAAAGGACCTACAAGGGCTGCTAGATTCCCCTTCTTCCGCCTGATACCGAGGCGGTTGAGCGGTTCCTGCCAAGTTTTGCTGGTTCGCAGCGTCCCTCCTTTCACGCCTATTCCTAGGCTGGCGAACCTCCTGGGGCTCCTGTTGCTCCTGTCGCCTCACATTGGGAGGGGGTCGCTGGGGCCTATTCCTAGGCCCTGATGTGCCAATTCTGTCAAACACACTAGTAGACCTCCTTGGCTCCGGGTCTCGTGCGTATTCAGGAGGGAAGTTTCCCCCCCCTTGAAGGGGGTCCCCGCCGAGGAGGTGGGTGTGGATGTGAGCTGAAGATGTATCCATGCCTACCTCCCTTTCCAGGGGGCTCGGTTCCCTTGCATGTTGTGCGGAAATTTCGGCTTCGTCATCCTGTTGATAGGCCTCATGATGGGGGGGTTGGTATCCAGCCTGCCCATGCATTTGTAGAAGCAGCTGCTGCATGGCAGCGTTTTGTTCTGTTAAGTTCCTCATGTTTGCTGCCATTTCTCCTACCTCCCTAACTAGGCGTGCTGTTGTACCGCCCCGTCTGTGAAGGTGATGGGGTCTCCGCATGTTGACGTTTGTTCGGAGAACCTCTTCTTCAGAGGCCTCCTGTTGACGGCTTCTGTCACGGGAGTCCCCCCGTTGGTGGCTTTGGCTATGAGAACCGTAGTTACTGGAACTCATTGCTACAGCAAATTCCGAACTTGCGGTTAAAATCAGTGGGAGGGGCTTTTCCTTCGTTTCTTTTTCCAGAAACCTGAACCTTTCTCCAAGGCTAGGCTTTTGCTTCCTTTCGACTGGCTTCCTCCACTAGGATGTTCGTGGTTATAATGTGTGGTTTCCCACAGACGGCGCCAATCTGTTGACCTCAAAAATTGCACCTATGAGTTGTCAACAGATCCCAGGGCCTCTCACGTCCGGTTCAGCCTTTGCTCCTGCACACTAGGACAAACCGTCAGTTGCACGTGGCCTTCTCCAAAGATGGGGGGGAGCCGGCCGCGCGCACTCCGACGATCAAGTCAGTTGGAGTGGTAATATATGAGTGTGGGAAGGCTAAAACGTGAGCCTCCAAGAAGTATAAGGGGGTCGGCCTTGGGGAGAACAGTAAAATATAGAGAGAATTGCTAAATAGTATTGAGAAGTCAATTTAGCATTACCTTCAAATGCCACAATGTGTGAGCTTATATAGTAAGATAGGGTGAGTAAGGACCGTTAGATGAGTGGACACGTGGCCTTATCTCAACGGCTGAACTTCTTGTCATAGACTTCAGTGCATTTAATGCTCTGTGACATCCTATGTTTGAACTCTGACACGCGGGATAGGTGCAGCCGTAATTGCAGCGTGTTGTCACATCATCCACTTGTTAGAAGATCTTTTCCACCAGATCTTCTATAGGAGGGCCATACTGCGTACTGTTCACGTGACATGAGTTCGGTACCGCACAAGAGTTCGGTCACAAGGGGTTCATCAATGGAGGTTCGAAACTGTGGGTTCGTCCTCACCAGTTCGACATGGAGGGTTCGGATGGGCGGCAGACTGTGGATTCGGCCACGTGGTGTGTGTGTGGGCCCATTTGGGATTGCCCGTAACAGAAAGTTCAAATTTACAAGAGGAAAACAATGCACTTTATAACTTGGTACACAACAATTTACCTTAAAATTATAATTTCGTCGGTTTCCGTTTTTGTGAAGTGACATAGAAATCAAGCAAAGGCTCCCTGCAGTTCAAATCATGATCCAATTAGTCACCTACACAAGTGCGTCGTTACAGAACTTATACTATAAAAAATGGTTTTTTTTATAGGTACTAAAAAAAATGGTTGTTGAAACGGCTTTGCTTTAATTATGCCAACTGAAGACGATAAATTCATCTAATTATGCCTGTATCTTCAATGTTTGATGCACGCTATGAAGATAATCGATCATTTCAATCTCACGGACCGGGTGCGAACACATGCCTGGTAAGAAGGATTTGATGGTCACTGCCTCAAGCTAACATACTGTTTAAAATAAAAGACAGAAGCAGGTTGTAATAATTATAAAGAGCATAAAGAATCAACCAGACAAGAGATTCGTAACATTTTACCGTAGCAATGGATGTCATATCAAACTTGCTAGGGGGAGCCACATGACACATCCGTACAAAGTAGTACGGTTGGAACCTTAGATACCATTAGGATAGGCAGAGACGTCTAAGATAGAATTTAAGCCACCTAGTTGGGAAAATGCAATAATGCAAGGGACGAAAGATATAAATCACACTTCGGAAACTATCAAGGCAAAATCTAATCATATTTAACACAACTTACAATTTCATTGAGCACCTTACCTTTGCATTGATCTTCAGCAGAAGATTAATCAGATATTGATCATTAACTCCACTAAGCGGCAGGCATTGAGTAAGAACTCCGAAATCAGCAAGATTTGTCCACTTCCAGGAACCTTTAAATTTTTGTACATGTTAAAATAACTTTTATGACTAACTTATACTCACAGCAATTGTTTAATAATAAAATGTAAATGCCACGAATAAACAGGCGACAGAACCTATAATGTGGGTTCTCTTCAAAAACATCAAACAGAGGCTCGACACTCTGAAAATAGCATGTAACGACGCACTTGTGTATATGTGACTAATTGGATCATGATTTGAACTGCAGAGAGCCTTTGCTTGATTTCTATGTCACTTCACGAAAACGGAAACCGACGAAATTTTAATTTTAATTTAAATAGATGAAACCTAAACAAATCTCTGGAAAAATAAAAATACCTCCCAACATTACCATCGACAGCTTTTAAGTATAAAATGAGTGCATCCACAACCTTCTCTTGAACTCACGTCACCTCCTATTTTATCATTTCTCATGTATTTCCTCCTTTGTGTTGTAATCACTGATTTACTGCGAGAAAAATATTCGAGGAAGAGGAGAGAAAATCATGGGAGAAAAAAAATACAAAAGAGTATGCATATATTGAGAGTTGCAGGAGAAATATGTATGTATAATTTGTGCGTCAAATATGATTTGCAGGAAATGGGTGATTGGGTGGATGAATGGAGGAGAAGTACAGAGGTAGGTAGAGGTATGGTTGATAGTCAAATATGATTTGCAGGAAATGGGGTGATTGGGCGGGAGAAATGGAGGAGAAGTACAGAGGTATGGTTGATAGCATTAAAAAGTGGAGAAAGAATGAAATGAAATGAGAAAAAATAATAATAATAATAACTAAAAAAAGGCAAATCTATACAGGATGATGTATATGTTATAACACCTGTTTTTTATTTATATATATGTAAAAAAAATAAAAAATAAAAAATTTATGACTGCCTCGCGAGACATGCACTGCAGAGGGACAAAAAGGCAACCTTCTCAAGTGAGCAACAAATTCCTGTCTGGACATGATCTTCATCTCTTCAAGTTCTTGTTGATAATTTTCCAACTGTGTTAACATCAAAGAATCATTTTTCTACTTTTTAATAATAGATGAAGACCAATAAGTTGTGTAATATTAAACCACTACCGGAAAACTGATATGGGTTGAAGGTCCCAGTACTTAAGTGCTGCCAAATCATAAGCCCTTGCAGCCTTTTCTTCCATATCATAGCCCCCTAAATTTGACATTTATAGATCACAAAGGGCCAAAGGCACACAGAACTGTAAAAACTATGCTCATAACATACTAATTTTCGGGCAACTGTAATAAAAAAACTGAAATGAAACCAAGAAGAAATTACCTAGATAAACTGGAAAAAGGTTTTGAAGATCACAACGTTGTCCCCCCGGATTCATGATCATTTAAAAAAATAAAATCAGATCAAAGGTAAGTGACAAAATTTTGATGGCATTTGATCTACCGAATGAGATCAAATGCCATAAAAATAGATTGTGTTTTCATCACTAACCTTGCCTTCATTTCCTTCTTGGACCTTCTTTCTTGCAACTGTTGTCCCACAGATGGGCTTCATATCTACCTGTCCATATGTGCCTGGTGCAAGAAAGATCCATAAACCAAGATGTTTTCACATTTAATAATCCAAGAAAATAGCAGATGAAAACATGACATATACCACAATCAAAGAGTGGGCCAGTTTAAACCTAAACCAATGCATGCTACATCACAAAATGTCACATCTAACATATTTTCATTACTTCATGCTTTCCCAATGATCAAAGCATGCATGATAGCCCTACATGGCACACTGTATGTATCATAACATAGTCATTGCATCAACTACCGGTTCCAAATATAAAGCTCGTTTCAGCAAATATAAATGCATACTGCCATATCAAATGCTAATCTTCATTTGCAATTAAGGAGTAAGTTGCTTCCATTGCGCACAATGTATAGGAGTTTTATGTACATAGACATACCTGTATGACCAATCAAGGATTGGATTCACTCTCATGAAAGGCGGCCATCCAGGTGAGCTGGGAGAAAACTGCTCTTGACCTACCTGTAAAATTGATATAAGACATAATAGCAAACTCTTCAGCACTCATTCTTGAACATACTTATGCTGATTAGAAGATAATTTGCAAGGTATAAAATATCATGAAATACCGCAGTAGGGTCTCCAATTAGAACACCAAGAAAAATAGCTCTTATAGGCTTAGCTTTTAAAAAAGCCTCCAGGCCTGACTTCAAATCCAGGCGAATGATGTCCATTTGCAATTTGAAGCTGTCAAAGATTATCTATTAGTCTTAAAGACCAATTGCAAGTAAGAAGCCAGGTACATCAACGAGGGGGAAGAGCAAATGCGAAATTTTGAATACCAAAAATCAAGGGAAAAGGAAAAGAGAGGACGAGGAGAAACAACATTAGAAACATGTTTTCTCACTTACGAAGTGGCTGTGTCATAAGTGAATGAATTTATTTCTGGGACCGCAGATGGACTCTCAAAATAAATTATTCGTATTGGAAATGTGATTTCACAGCCCATCAGGATCACCAGTAGAATGATCTTTTCCAGACGTGTACAAATAATAGCCTGCCCTGAATAGGTGCAACAGAACCTATAAGAGTAGAATTTTGCACAATTAGAGCTTTCTTAAAATTGGCGAGAAAATGACATTGAAAGTTTGGGAAAAGACAGTATTGCAAAAGAACTCACAGTTGAATCTTTTCCTCCATTGAAGCTGAAGGCAACCTCTTCAAAACTGGGGAAAACAATTTAAGTGCTTAATTCACTTTTCCTTGGAGTCAATTTGCTCAGAAAGGTAAAAAAATCCATTATATATTGAGAGTTTACTCTGCCAATGTCCAACGATTGGATTCATTTTACAAGAACATTCATTTTCTTTTGGTTTCTAGAAAAATTGAACATCAAATAATTGAAATAAAGCTTTAGCTAGGTTTATTGAAAGCTAAATTGTTGAAGAAAAAAAATTGTAATATTATTGAACAAAAAGAAAAGCTGCAACTTTTACAGTTTGCACAATTAATGGTTTTTTCCACATAAATGAGTTTTTCAACATATTGCCTAAACAAATGAAGCACAAATTCCAGTAAAAATTGAACATCATAAAATTCAAGTAAAATGGTAGCTTTATTATTTAAACACTGCTAAATTTTAGAGAAAACTGCAATAAGATTACAAAAACAAGAAGAAAAGCTGCAGCTTTTAAAATTAGAACAATCAATAGATTTCCTCCCATAAATGCGTTTTCAACATATTGCCTCTACAAATTGAACACAAATTTGAGGAAAAATTGATGAAATAATTATAATAAAGCCACAAATTATAATAATTTCGACTACCGACGCTGAGCTGCTGAAGCGCTCATGGCGTAACGAAAAGGCAGCACCGGAGATTCTCAAATTCGAGGCTGCTTTAGTTCAGAGATCCCGAGAACAGATCCAGTTGATGGTATGCTTATACAATTGTTTAAATGGATTAATTATCTTCTTGAAACCCTAATTGTCATGCCCACACATTTTACTTTTATACCCTTTTTGAGTCAGAACTAGCAACAGCGATAGAACAGGTGCTAATCGTTCTTTGCCTTTCTGCGGTGTTGTCCTGCTTCTGTTTTATAAAATGTTTTAATTAAAAAAATTATTTAATGGGCTTCCAGATTTCTGTTTGAGTGCGTGGTTTGGGTGGGGTTGGGGTTTATTGACTAATGTTTTGACGCCATGAGAGACAATTTGGAGGACTCATCTATGGTTTTTTATAACTATATGAAAAGAAAAAAATAAAATCTCACAAAACTTAAATTTGGTAATTTGAAATATCAAATACCAAGAAAGAAAGAGAACATAATTTGAAAATTTTTACAAAACTTTTTATTAATTCAAATACATCTAATTGTTATAAGGGTTACAACTCATATTTAAAGCAGTAAATAAAATTTGGATAATGACTAATATCCTAAATAACGATTAAATGTAGATAATGATAAGAATTAAAAACAAAGACAAACTCTAAACAAAATTACTATTCTAATTAAATTAAAATTAAAAAATTATCCAGAATAACGAAAAATGCATTTTCGAAGCTCTAAACGATGAAATTTGGCCAATACATCCCATATATCATGAGCAAAGCCCATGCATTCTGCTCGCTGAGCCATTTTCACTCAAAAATCAGCAAAATTCTTTTAAATCGGACACTCAAAAAAAAAAAAAAAAAAAAAAAACCCGACCCCATTCCCGCTTTTCTATAAACTCTTCTTTTTTTGTATTGCATTAGTCACTAATATAATTCGACAAGAATTAACAAATCGAACTAGCATAATGGTCTTCTTGCTCCATGCATTTTGTTCTTGTTTTGCTGTTCTCTTACTAAGATTTTGAAACATTGGTAGATCTGTTATTGTTTGTAAATTAAAATAGGTCATCACTTGTAGTAGCTGTGATAACGTCTTTTCATTTACTAATGATCCGTTTGATTGTAATGGTGAAATTTTGATGAAAAGAAAACGAATTGTGGGGAATTGAATTGCCTAAAATTTGTTTTAGAGGAAATTGTAATTAATGGTGTTTGATTGGTATAATTCTCCACCTAATCCGTTTGGCTTTATTTTTATGTAAATTGTTACTTTTTGGGATAAATTTTTTTACAATTTGTTTTAAAATTTGTTTGGATTGTCAAAAAATAAAAATAAAAAATTCAAAACAAAAAATTTTCTAAATTTTTTTGTTTTCGTTTGTCTTCATTTTTCATGCAAATTGTCAATTACATGAATAGTTTTTTTTTACTATTGAAGATAAAATTTGTAAAATATTAAAAAAAAAAATGGAAAAGACTTTCCCACCAAAAAGGTGAGAAATCATTTTCATTGAAATTGCGGAATACGCGCCAGGGGAGAGGGGTGCGGGAGGAGGGGGCCAAATCATTTTCCAATCAACTTTTGGCATTCAAACAATCATTTTTTCATAAAGTAAGGAATTTGTTTTCTTTTCCTTGTCATTTTCTAGGTTACCAAACATAGCCTAAATGTCAAATTTTAGCAAAGACAACCAATTAACACAAATAAATAGGTATGGGCAAATTTCATCGTGTATACTTTGAGCTCCGTCATCTATTTTAAAAACCCTACTAATAGCCATAACTAGCATCCTTTATTAGCCAAACATTGGAACAAACTTGTAAATTTCGGGTTGAGTCAAATCGATGCCATTAAGGCCTGTTTGATAGGGTGGAAAGTTGGGTGAAAATAAAAAATATTTTTCATTTCCACCCTTTTGTAGTGTTTGATTGACTTTTTTACCATAAAAAATATTTACCACCAACTTCTAGGTACAATTGAAGCACAAAAATATGAATTTATTTTCTTATAATTTTGGTAGAAATTTGTTTTCCACCTTGTTAGGTTTTTTTTTTTTTTTTTTTTTTTTTTTTTACAATGGAAACATATTCTAAATCCAATGGTAAAAAAATTTATCCATTTAATTGACAATTTGCATGAAAAATGAACACAAACGAACACAAAAAATTTATGAATTTTTTTTTTTTTTTTTTTGTACTTTTTGGCAATCCAAACAAATTTTAATAAAGATTGTAAAAATATTTATCCCAAAAAGTAACAATTTGCATGAAAAACAAAATTAAACGGATTAAATGAAAAATTATATCAATGAAACACCATTAATTACAATTTTCTCTAAAACAAATTCTAAACAATTCAATTCCCTGCAATTCGTTTTCTTTTCATCCAAATTTCACCATTGCAATCAAACGCACCCTAATATGCACAATTGATATTTAAACCCTGTTTGGTAGTCATTTTTGGGGGGGGGAGGGGAAGAATGCATTTTGAATAGTTGATTAATGGAGAATGTATGGTTAAAAATTAAGGAAAAGTTTTGAGTTTGTGTGTAATATTATTTTATTGAAGAATGTTTCATTAAAAAGAATAGAAATAAAAACGCATTTTGAGAAAAAATGACTACTAAATAGAGACTTAATAGTCAATAATGAAATATAACTAATCAGCCAACAAAAAATAAATAATGATCAAGTTCCGAGTACATAAACTGTCCCTAGCTGGTAGCTAGTAATGTGGAATTGATTTCATATCTCCAATGTGTAAGATAAAAACTTCTCACTTAATATGGCAGAGAGAACCATAAATAGGTTCTTTAAATGTATGATTGTTTCAAAACCATAAATAAGGATTTTTTGTCACGTCAGTAGTGAAAAATTTTTATTATGCCCACTGTTAATAATGTTAAATTTCGTAATAAAATTCTATTTTTTTTCAAGAATATCCAAAGTTAATATTTAATATTTCATTTTCTCATTTAATTTTTCAACAATATTTTCAATTACGACCCAACCCGTATCATATACTACAAAGAAAAATGCCAAGCTCAGGAGAGTCGATATATTAGTTAGTTTCTGTTTTATAAGTAAACAAATTGTACACGTATTAGTTTCACACTCCGTTTAAATACCTTACTCGCAACGAACTACATACTACAAATGTGAATATTTCAATTATTTTATAACTCATTAATTAGCTAGGAAGCGTACCTTGATCAATAACAAATTATTAAAAAGATTAAACCTGAAAATTAAGAGAACAAAAAATTGTACTCTCTCTCTCAACCTTTCTGTTTGTACATATGATGATGATGGGAATACACAAATAGACAAAGAGATACAATGTTTGTTTGATAGTAGTTTTTAAATGCAAATCTTGTAAGACCTACTAAATGCGTGGATAAAAAATATGTTAAATCAATTTAATTAAAACTTAAGCTTTGCCAAACTTGCGCGCAGTTTGTGATATGCCTTAATACCGTCCATTTTCGGACATATTTGGATATTGAACTTTCTTATAAGCTCACATATTTTCTCCTCCTCTCTCAAACCTAGAAATTATCTATGGCTACTTCCATGTTTTTGCAGGCCCTTCGGAACCATCCAGCAGGCCCTTAAACCATACATTTTTGGGCACCAACATTCAAGTGGGGAATTAGCATTAATTGTTAATATTTCTGAATTTTCCAAACCACCAAATTCAGTTTCATATCCTCAGCAAACAGCATTTGCAATTGCTGGATTCATAGGTGTACGTTACTGCACAGTCATCACTCCCAAAAACTGGAACATTTTCACTATCAACTTTGCAATGTGGTGTACAGGTATTTATCAACATGCTAGAAAAACTTGACATGATTACTTTATCGTGGAATAAACTTGTATTGCAAGTGATGAATGAAATTAGGGTTTTCAATAATTTGTAACATTCTTGGTCTTTTTGCTGTTAGAGTTGCCTTTGATTAGCATTTCGCTACAGCGGAATAACCGGAAGACAGTTTATAGGTGTTGCATTGATAGCACCAGCATGGTGGTGGTTTTTGCTTATTTTGCCAACACCCAATAAAAATGCACCAAGTGTCCCCCTGTAATTTCCCTATTAGTTTTTCTTGTACACATAGCATGGTTATCATCATGTAGCCTTTAATGTACTTGTATTTGTTTGCTTACCAAATGCTATTGTGCTGAGTCTACTGACTGTTATAAAGAAAAATGCTAAACACACACTCCAATTGACACCTTGGGTGAATACATGTGAGTGTGTGGGTCTCGCGCGAATAAAATAATATTCTCCCACACACTCGCATGCGGTCACCTAGGATATCAACCAAAGTGTTCGTGTAGCAAAACTCCTTTTATAAATGAAAGACACATAGGGGCTCTGCCAAAATTCATTAATGTTGTTTTCTTCAAATAATGACAGTTACCAACCGGTGGCGGAATCAGGATGTTAGAGCAGGATTTTTTTTTGAGTTGAGGGTAGCACAAAATTCATAATGATTAAAGAACTTGTACAATTAAAATGATAGAAGTTTGAAATACATATTATTTTCCATTCTTAAATTGCTGCAAAAATGAAAAAATTATTAACTCGAAAACGCTCATCCGACCAATTACAGCAATAAGCTAACAAACTGAAATCAGAACTACTTTTTAATTGTGTTAGGCTGCTCGAAATCAAATTCAAATATGTAGACAAGAATTTCTATCCAATTTCGAGACCTTAACCCATGCTACTAAACAGTTTTTTCAACAATTATATAGATCTACTATAAGAGGTGAAAGTACTTCGTTGCTACTAGCAATTAACAACCTTAGGAAGAACCAAATATACAACTAAACCAGCAAAAAGGACAAAAGAACAATACCTCAATATCAAAACAAATCACAACCTTCAACAACTCTCTGAATTCAAATCTTAATTAACTAAAATTCATTTCCAAAGCCAGATTTTCGATTTTCCATCTAAATATGTACTTATATCTAACTGTTATAATGAAAAATTACAGTATACTTATAGACTGTCTCTAGGTCAGAAATTTGGTCCAGTTGTAAATTGTAATGGCCCATTAGCCATTGAGCCCAAAATTGTACAGTATCATCTTGTAGCCTTTAATGTACTTGTATTTGTTTGCTTACCAAATGCTATTGTGTTGAGTCTAGTGACTGCTATAAAGAAAAATACTAAACGCACACTCCAATTGACACCTTGGATGAATACATGTGAGTGTGTGGGTCCTGCGCGAATAAAATAATATTCTCCCACACACTCACATGCGGTCATCCAGGGTGTCAACCAGAGTGTTTGTGTAGCAAAACTCCTGTTATAAATGAAAGACACATAGGGGCTCTACCAAAATTCATTAATGCTGTTTTTCTTCAAATAATGACAGTTATCAATCAGTGGCAGAACCAGGATGTTAGAACTGGTGGATCCTAAAATAAAAGATATTGAGATAAAGTAGGGGGGAACATGGGTAGCACAAACATTCATAATGATTAAAGAATTTGTACAATTAAAATGATAGAAGTTTGAAATACATATTATTTTTCATTCTTAAATTGCTGCAAAAATGAAAAAATTATTAACTCGAAAACGCTCATCCGACCAATTACAGCAGTAGGCTGACAAACTGAAATCAGAACTACTTTTTTATTGTGTTAGACTGCTCGAAATCAAATTCAAATATATAGACAAGAATTTCTATCCAAATTCGAGGCATCAACCCATGCTACCAAACAGTTTCTTCAACAATTAGACGGATCTACTACAAGAGGTGAAAGCACTTCGTTGCTACTGATGATAAGTGTGCGTTTACACACTTATTGGACACTTATCGGTTTATAATTATTAATGAAATTGAACATATTCTATGTATAATTGTGTATCATTTGATTTTATAGACAAAGACCCCGATCGGACGAAGAAACGAGTTTAAAAGGAGCAAAAGGACTAAAAGTGTACAATTTTGTGAAGTTGAGGATTGAAATGCACTTGATCAAAAGATGGAGGGTTTTGACTGCAAATTAGTAAGGGCCTAAATGAAATGAAGTTCAAAATCTGAGGATTGAAATGCACTAATCCAAAGATGAGAGGTCAAATTGCACAATGGTTAGAATGTTCAAGGACCTGAGCAGCAAAAATGGGTTTGAACCATGCGACCGCATAGATTTTGCCTATGCGACCGCGAAGTGGCCACCAGAAATTCCAGTACCGTATACTCTTCTATGCGACCACATAGAAATAGCTTATGCTTTTGCATAGAGTAAAAAAAAATCAGAGGCGGTTTAAACATTTTTCTCGAGTTTTGGTCAAAACTTTTGCCTCCTTTTGCTTTGTTTTTTACGTGAAACTTATCTATAACTCTATATTATATTATATCTATTAAAAACTATTATAATTTATATCTATTTTTTTAGTAAATTTAGGAGAAAAGCAAGAGGCAAGGGATATAGATAGACTTCTTTCATTTTGGGGATAGGCATCATCTTCATCTTCGTAACTTTTCTCTTTCCCTCTCGAAAACTCTCTGGTTTCTTTCTTTTATTTTAGTTTTGCTTTGTTTTTGTTTAGTTTTCTTAGATTAATTGAGGGGTTGAAGGTGGTGTAACAAGGAATTGATTAAAGAAGCACTTGGAAAACAATTGGAAGATTTCAAAGTTATTCTACAAGGGTTGTATCTATCCTTTTGAATTTCTTTCTTTAGTTTCCATGTTTATGTTTAATTCAGAGTCAAAACTGCCGAGATATTTATTGTCAATCATGTTACAAACGAATAAACATAATACCTACATTCTTTCTAGGTCAATCACTCCTAGTAGTATAAACAAAAGGAATAAGCAATTTGTACAAGGGTGAAGGGACTTGTGTGACTGAATTTTTTTTTCCCAACACCCAGTTAAAAATCACCATGTGGATCCCTATAATATAATTTGTGCAGATCCCCTGGACACGTAGCACTTCTCTAAACAAAATAACAAATTGCTTGCACTAGTCTTCGACATATTTCATTAGTGACAAGTTAGTCCTAAGTATAAGAATGGAAATTTCTTAAGTATACGATCAATTGTCGCATAATTTCGTTACTCTAATTTATGAAATTAGGTTTTACATCACACTTACATCACACAGATCATGCCCAGAAATTGTTATGGATTCATAAACTATGCATGCGCGCAAACCAAATATGCTATTTGGGCCAAAAAATTTCGAAAAAATTGCTTGTCCATGTGAGATTTTGAGTTTCATTGAGCACGATAGTCATGTTTTATTGTCATCAAGATGTGGAAATGATTGAGATATTAATTTTCTGTCACTTTACCTGACTGTATATGTAAACCGAGTATTTACTAGTTGAGTAGTTTCATTGAAGATGTAGTAACTGAACGGTGTAGACACAAAACCTGGTGAAACTTTGAGCCTATAGACTGACACATTCATTACAGTCTCATTACTTCTTCCTGTGTGACATTCTTCCATGATTGTGCTTTTCTAGAACTTGTATTGATTCTCTTCAAGACCACATTGACACATGTAGGCATGAATATGATTAAGGTCATTTTTGTTACAACCACGTTAGTCAAATAGCTTACCCTGAATTAATTTTTTCCTTGATCAACCCCTTTGTGCCTTATTGACATTTTCTTTGATTTACCCACATTACAAGCTTAAACCAGAAAAACAATATCTTTATCCAACCCTTAAAACTAGTGAAGTGTTGTTGATTATATTGAATGTTGGGTGAGCGAGAAAAATAAGTTTGGGGGTATCAATATTGAAGGTGGTGCTATAGTTGGTGTAAATAGTTTTATGTTAAAAAAAAAAAAATTCAGGAAAAAATGTATGGATGTGACTGATTTGTATGTCTATATGTATGATTCCTCTTGATATTAAAAAAAAAGGGTGATTTTACTTGAATTGATGATGAGTGAGAAGTCATTGTTTGGATGGATAGAGTTGTGTACAGATCTTATCTATGTTAAGTTGAGTTGAGTTGAATACTTTTACTCCACTGATTGATATTTGAGATTTCTTAGTCACTTATCTAATTATTTTCCACACCTTAACCTAAAGCCACATTTTTAACCCTGGAAAGACCTTATGATTTATGTAATGCATGTGATCTAAGTGGTGGTGAATGAGAAAATATGCAAGCTTATGGTAGAACATTTTCATTGAAATGATATTGAGCGAAACAGTTATCCAATCTTAAACACATGAGAGTCGAGTGTTTATATCATTCTGTGAGATTTTACATGTTCAGTTACTCTATCTTCATTTGAAATAGTTGCTAGTTGACCTGTGTGAACTTAAAAGAAGAGAGTGACTGAGAACAACCTATAAATGTACACCGGGGTGTGAGAATGCAACATATATTTGGAGGTGTGAATCTCACGAGCGGAAAATGATATAGTTGACCATTAAGGGTAGGGATTGAGCTAATCTGACTCCTTTTCTGTCTTGATGATTGTTTCCTATTTTAGATGCTGATTGAAAGTGACTATGCATACACACTGATCGAACATTGGACAAACTAAACTTATTTTAGTTAGCATTATTTGGTACATGGTTGTGAATTGATAAACAATTTTAAAACTCTTTTATATATCTGTCAATTCATCTCATATGTTGATCATTTTCACATTTGCATGATTGTGTGTTGGAAGTTAATATTGCTCGAGACGAGCAAGAGCTCAAGTTTGGGGGTGTGATAAGTGTGCGTTTACACACTTATTGGTTTATAATTATTGATGAAATTGAGCATATTCTATGCATATTGTATTATTTGATTTTATAGGCAAAAATCTCGATCAGACGAAGAAATGAGCTAAAGAGGAGCAAAAGGACTAAAAATGTACAATTTTGTGAAGTTGAGGACTGAAATGCACTTGACCAAAAGATGGAGAGCTTTTACTGCAAATTAGTGAGGGCTTAAATGAAATGAAGTTCAAAATCTGAGGACTGAAGTGTACTAATCCAAAGATGAGGGATCAGATTACACAATGGTCAGAATGTCCAAGGACCTGAGCAGCAAATATGGGATGAACCAAGCAACCGCTTGAAATTAAACTAAGCGGTCGCGAAGTTGCCACCAGGAATTCCAGACCGTATTTTGATTTGCCCAAGCGATCGCCCAGGTTTTGCCTGAGCGGTCGCTTAGAAGAAATTTTGAAAGGCGGTTTAAAACATTTTTCTCGAATTTTGGCCAAAAGTTTTGATTACTTTTGATTAGTTTAATATGTAAACCTTATCTTTTACCTATTATAATATATCATATCTATTATAAACTAGTATAATATTAGGAAAACTTAGTGAAAAAGAAAGGATAGAGGATAAAATAGATAGACTTTTCTCATTTTGGGGTTTAGCTTCATCTTTTTCATGACTTTTCTCTTCCACTTCTCTCTCTCTCTCTCTCTCTCTCTCTCTCTCGTGAAGAACTCTCTAGTTTTCTTTCTTTTTCTTAGTTTTACTTTGTTTTTGTTTAGTTTTCTTAGATTAATTGAAGGGTTGAAGGTGGTGAACAAAGGAAGTTGATCAAAGAAGAACTTGGAAAACAAATGGAAGAGTTCAAAGTTGTTCTACAAGGGTTGTATCTATCCTTTTGAATTTCTTTCATTAGTTTCCATGTTTATGTTGTATTGGAACAAGAATTTCTTTGTTAAACTACTTTTATAATAAGCTAAATAGTTTTATGTTGGAATTTATGTATTAACTTAACCAAAAGTTTCATTAGTATGTTGTTTTGTATGGCAAGATGCATGTGTTACCAAGTTCTAGATGTTTTAATTATTGTGTTTTATTGACTATCATGTACTTGATCAATATATGATATGGTTAAATGGTTGGGGCAATTATTGAGAAATTGTTGCACTAGCTATATCAAAATAATTAAAACCCTAGGTTTGTATATTTTCGACTATACTCGTTTAGGTGATATATGGATATACATCTACCCTAGGTGACTCTTAGAGTATTCTCACATCAATTTAATGCAATTGGTTAAGTTGTATCCACATAGAGATATAGTGGATAGGTTAATCAATTAGGGTTAATTTCACTCGGGAGAGGTTGTTAACTAAAATTGGTGAATCGGGTCTAATCTGATACTTTGGTAAAACTTGCATCTTTATTTCATCGGTTTTGATACTAATGAAACAACGGTTAAGTGAAAGCATAAATTCCAACATTTTTCAAATCAAAAACCTTTTTCGTCATTTACTTTGTTTGGTTTAAAATTAACTCGAGTCTTTTATTTTGTTTTCTCGTTTTAAAAATCAATTTTGAAATGTGTGTGTCCGTCGTTAATTTGAAACACATAAACTTGTAATTGGATAAACACTTCTCGTGCGATCGACTTGGACTTTAAAAAGTCCATTATACTACTTGATCCGTACGCTTGCGGTATTTGTATTCGGCCCGATCAACTGACAATTAACAACCTTAGGAAGAACCAAATATACAACTAAATAAGCAAAAATGACAAAAGAACAACACCTTAATATCAAAACAAATCACAACCTTCAACAACTCTCTGAATTCAAATCTTAATTAATTAAAATTCATTTCCAAAGCCAGATTTCCGATTTTTCATCTAAATCTGTACTTATATCTAATATGTTATAATGAAAAATTACCGTATACTTTATAGACTGTCTCTAGGTCAGAAATTTGGTCAAGTTGTAAATTGTAATGACCCATTGGCCATTGAGCCCAAAATTGTACAGTGTTTTGAATAAATAAATAAAATCTGATTGGTCCTAGGACACACCAGGTCCACTGGTGGGTCCGCCCCTGTTACCAACTAAAATAATTGCCTAACAAGTTTTAGTTTTAGATCAAATAGTTCAATATATCTTTATGTTATAAGATTTATGTGTTGGGGTATATTGATTTCATTGATATCTTAGAATTTTATCTTAAAATAAACATCGTTAGGAGGAGTAACTCAAGCTCTTGTATGTCAATTAATATTTTTATATTTAACTTACGTAAAACTCCACTCTTAATGCCCCCGTAAGATAGTGATTCGTTCAAGCAATCCAAATGTTTATTCGATCATTAATGTAGCTTGTCAAGTTCTGATACTAGAATGTAAATTAAGAGAACTGGTCCAAATTATTATAAGTTGGTTAGCATTTCTACTTATTCACTCTTAGCTCTTGGTTGAAAGTAATTTCTTCTTACACTCATTTTCAACCATATGTTATACAAACGGTTTTTTTTTCACGTTTTCTCATAACTTTTCTCACTTTTTAATTACACATTTAAAAAAAAAAAAATCATTTTTCCATAAATTAATTTCAAACAAGATAATTTTTGAATTTTTGAAGCATGTAAATAAAGAGATGAGAAACCTATATTTATTGCCAACAGTAAAGGTTTGATGAGCTAAAAAAACGTTTGCTTTTCCTACACCATATATAGCCTTTAACTTCTAATATGGCTAAAAACTCTATTGGTAACCAAACTTTCAAAATGTATTAGTTTAGTCGTCAATCTTTCAAAGGTTGAGAGCATGTTTCGTTCTAGTACTGGATAGTATCAATAAAGAAAATTTTGAACTCTTTATTTTCTTAATACTACTCGTTTAGTCCAACTTACTAGTCATAATAAAATGAATGAATGAATTGGTAGTCAGTTCAAGTTGTTCCAAAGGAAAATAAAAATAAAAATGAGAGGTATAGCCTCAATTTTCAGATTCTACTTGCTCCCTCTCGAGCACTTCCGTTGCTCCGTCTCGAGCACTCTATTTCGAAAACCAGAACACAGAATACAAATTTATTTGAATTATCTTCAAGAATAAAGAGAAAATTCATATACAAATTCTCAACCATCACAGGTTTTAATGCATTACTTGAAGAGCAAGATACTAATTTCAAAATTATGGTCCCTTTCTAGCCTCTCATTCAATGCACTGTCCTCCTATGCGCTGCGCCGATTTGTATTAGTAAGTATCATCCCTAACCAAGTATTTTCTATAGAAAAGACTTTTATGAAAATTCAAATGGCTTAGGGCAGCCATCGACATTCCGGAGTCAAGGGGAAAAAAAAAAAAAATCAATATGAAAATTTAAAGGGAAAATTTCATATGTAAAATATTAATTATCACACGTTTCAAAATTAAGAAACAAAATTTAAAAATCAGATATTAATTAAACTTTAATTTATAAAATAATTAATTAAATATATTAAGATAACAATTGTATACGATTTGGTCACAATTATCAAATTAATTGGTTACGAATTATTTATCGGTCACAAATTAATTCACGATCACATATCAATAATTTCATGGGTCACAATTTGTTAATCGATTACAAATCAAAAAAAAAAAAAATTATAAGTTTCAATTTATTTATCGGTCACAAATAATAAATTTTATAAGTTACAAAAAAATTTCACATTATTGGTCACAAATTAACAAATATTTAGGTCGCACGTTATTTATTGGTCACGATCAACCAAATAATTTGTGACCACCATCTCACCACTGCCTCCAGCCGCACCGCCGTCAATACCACCGCTACCACAATCTAAAACAAATCAACACCTACCACCAAAAACCACCACTACTTCACAACCACTGCGACGGCACCAAAGGCACAACGCATATAATTGGTCACAACAACGATCGACACCAACAAAATAATGCATCACCTCACCATCACTATAACACCACCTCCGCCAGCACCATCACCATCACCTTCTCACCACAACCAACGATTCAGCCTCGTCACCAATGTCGCCACCACAACCACCCTTCCATCTCTACTGCACCACAACCACAATTACCACAAAAAAAAATCCTCCAGGCCGTTACAGTCGACACCACCAGAAACACCACCGCCTCGCCAAAATAGCTGCACGACCACAAGAAGACACCACCAACCGCAAAAACCCACCTACAAACACCGCCAAGTAAAAAAAATTTATGTATGCTAAAAGTGACTACAGAAAACTTTTGATTTCAAAAAATATTGTAATGAATCTCAAATTCATTCCTTATATTCGCTGTGCGTCGTATGAAATGGAGTTGGTCTCAGACGATGGGGGCACGGGCCGCACTGCACGGCCAGATCTTTGGCCAGAGCTCCGGTTAAAAAATGATATGTAGAGTAGGGAGAGAATGAAGAAGAAGAAATAAAAATGGAGTTGGTCTCTTGCGGCGCGCACAATCTGACAGAGAGATAGGAGTGAGAGGGAGAGAAGAAAAGAGAGAATGGGGAGGGAGTGGAGAGAAAATTGTTAGTGTTAGATCATTGTAATTGGTTATTCTGTGAACAAAAGGACCAACTTGAACATTTTAGAAATTTAGGGACTTAATTGTAAAGTTTCATAGTTGGTTGTATAGTATTGAGTTCGGGATCCAAGTTTGGAACACAAAGGAAACTCGTCGCATTTTCGCTAGCTGCTCGCGGGAGTCATGTTCGAGCGAATGAAGTAGAACATCCAACGCTCGACCTTCGCCCACCTATTACTCGAGCGACAGGGCCCTCGCTCGAGCGAACATGCTCCTCGCTCGAGCGACCAATTTACAGCTAGACCTAATTCGCGAGTTCCATATAAAAGGAGGCGCTGCGCATTCAGGAAAGATGTGTCGAACATTATTCATTCAAGAGAAAACAATTATTCTCTCAAGAGCCAAACATTCAACAGTTCAATCACCTCATCTATATGTGCCCATTCGGATTGAAAACATCAAAACATTCAATCAATACACTGGTGCTATTCTTCACTTGGATCTGTCAGGAAGATTGTGTCGTCAACTTGGCTGGCTCCGACGATCAAGGAAGAAATTTAAGAACGAGGAGTTCTTGGTGGATCTACAGGAGATAAACTGCGTGAAGAGTCAGAAGTGGAGTTCGTGTGCTCACTTCAGGAAGACTGCTTTACAACGAAGAGCTAGTATTGGTGTTCGTGTACACATTCCAGGAGAGCTGCTTCAAATTTCAGACAGGAGATCAGAAAGCTTGTGTCGTCAACTTTGCTGGTGGTCTATAAGTTTATAATACAGTTTATAGTAGATCTTTGACTGACAAAGGGCCCGGAGTTTTTCCTACGTTGAATTTCTCCGTGAACAATTCTTATGTTGTTTACTACTTTAATTATTGCTTTCATATTACTGCGGTGGTTCAAGATAGGATAAATTGAATTGGTTGATTAATCATTTAGAAACTAATTAAAGTGACTTGTTGCTTTTGTTAGATTAATTCCGCACATAAGGTCAAACTCCTGTTATAAATGAAAGACACATAGGGGCTTTGCCAAAATTCATTAATGCTGTTTTTCGTCAAATAATGACAATTACCAACAGGTGACGGAATCAAGATGTTAGAGCAGGATTTTTTTTGGAGCTGAAGGTAGCACAAAATTCATAATGATTAAAGAACATGTACAATTAAAATGATAGAAGTTTGAAATACATATCATTTTTCATTCTTAAATTGCTGCAAAAATGAAAAAATTATTAACTCGAAAACGCTCATCCGACCAATTACAGCAATAGGCTAACAAACTGAAATCGGAACTACTTTTTAATTAAGTTAGGCAGCTCGAAATCAAATTCAAATATGTAGACAAGAATTTCTATCCAATTTCGAGACTTTAACCCATGCTACCAAACAGTTTTTTCAACAATTAGATGGATCTACTATAAGAGGTGAAAGCACTTCGTTGCTACTGGTAATTAACAACCTTAGGAAGAACCAAATATACAACTAAACCAGCAAAAAGGACAAAAGAACAATATCTTAATATCAAAACAAATCACAACCTTCAACAACTCTCTGAATTGAAATCTTAATTAACTAAAATTCATTTTCAAAGCCAGATTTTCGATTTTCCATCTAAATATGTACTTATATCTAACTGTTATAATGAAAAATTACAGTATACTTTATAGACTGTCTCTAGGTCAGAAATTTGGTCTAGTTGTAAATTGTAATGGTCCATTGGCCATTGAGCCCAAAATTGTACAGTATTTTAAATTTAAAAAAAATTGGTTAGTCCTAGGACCCACCAGGTCCACAGGTGGGTCCGCCCCTGTTACCAACTAAAAGAGTTGCCTAACAAGTTTTAGTTTTAGATGAAATAGTTCAATATATCTTTATGTTATAAGATTTATGTGTTGGAGTATATTGATTTCATTGATATCTTAGAATTTTATTTTAAAATAAACGATCCTTAAACCAATATGCTATTGTGATTGTAAATTAAGTTAATTTCTTCGATTAGTTCTGCCACAACTTTCATCAATTTCTTGATCTCCTTTTATACTTAATTTTCACTCTCATTTCATCAGCCTTTCTCCTCGCAGATTCTCCACTTCTTTCCATCACAGCTTGCTTAATAACTTCAGCTACTCTTTCTCTGTGAAGCTGTCCCTTCGAGTCTCTCACCACCTCCACACCGACGCCAATATCTTCAACAAATCTGGCATTGATAGGCTGGTCATGATGCACAGGCACTGCAATAATAGGAATGCCAAAATGCACTCTCCAAAACTGAGTTCCATCCACAGTGACCTAAAAATCCCCCAATATTTTCATGTCCTAGAATATTCAACTGCGGGGCCCATCCCTCGACCACCAATCCTCTCTTGCTAACTCTTTCTAGATACCATTTCGGGTGTGTGTCCTCGAGTTTACGTTCCACACCTTCGGGAAACCTCACAACTCGTATGAAGTTAATGTTGCTTAGTTCTAAACCTCGAAGCAATTTCTTCCGTGTCTTCTCTAGAATGAAAATATTCACTACCAAAGGAAACAAAAACAGTGGATTTCTTTTCTTTTTTGTTAAGCCATTCTACGATATCGGGATTCTCATCATCAAGGCTTGGTTCTTGAACCAACGAACCAACTAGCACAAACTTCTTTCCAACTAATTCAGTTACATAATCAATATACTTCGCCTCAGTTTTTCTAGAACCCTTTATCAGAACAATTTTGCAGACCTCGCAACACCCTCTGGAGCACGATCCTTTTCTCCTGGATTCAATGCACATGCTAGCAATTTATTCAAAAACTTACTCTCATGATCACAAAAATAAATCGTCGGGAAGGGGAATTGATACCTGGCTCTTTGAGATTATGAAACGTGATAGATGTCATCGTGGAACTGCTGGTAATGAACTCAACTGCTGGGATATTTTGGACAGAAGCAGCAAGTGGTGCCCAAGGCTGGAGGAAATCATAGATTAGCAAGTCAGGCTTTATCAACGATAAAATATTGGCAAATTCGGGTTCAGCCATGCCAAAGGTCTTAGGGTCGAAATGAGGTCGAGCGGGAGGCCATTGGTGGCGTGCAAGTGAGTAGGAAGGCCTGGCAAGGTTGGCAAATGGACTGAGACTAATTGCATTGACTGCACAAACTGTTCACTGATTTGTTTTGCTTCATGCAACCGAGATTAGCCAGGGTTGAACACGAGTACATGATAAAGTTTCTAGTAGTTTCTTGGCCTAGGTAGGGTGTTATGTGACCATACCCCTACCATGGGAACATGAGAAATCGAATAGTGCCTTCATCCATGAAAACTTTCTCTCTCTCTCTGCTAATGCTTTTTTTAAGAGAAAGCATGAGAAAATGGAAAGGATTCATTTTCCATATTGGAGAGACCTTAAGAAATGGGAAGATTTATTGAAGAGGAAGTAAGGAAAATGAAAAAAGGGACATGCAAACATGTAAGGTTAGAGTGTGTTTGATAGGCATTATTTGGAAAAAATGAATTTTGAAATAGTGATATGATGGGAAATGTATGGTTGAAAAAGAAGGAAAAGTTATTGATGTGATAGAAAATATTATTTTATTGAAGAATGTGTGGTTGAAAATGAGTAGAAGAATGAGAATGAGAATTAAAATGGGAATCAAACAGGGCCTTAATGTTATGTATTTTAATACCAAATAAACCTTTTACGAGCAATGATGTTAACGAATATTTTCATAGGCTTCAGCTGTAGCATGAAATCAACATTGAAATTGATTGGACTTGATTAGAAAAAGGTTTTGGACCGTTTGTTGTATTTTAATACCAAATTTAATCGACAAGATGGGATCTTAATCTAAGCAGATGAATGGTTTCAAAATTATTGCGTAGTTATGCAAACAGTCAACTACAGAAATTGGATAACTCATAATTTATTAAAATCTTTTATTTAAAAACTGAAATAGCAAATAGACATCCCACATATTCTTCCTCATGGAGCTACTTTTTCCTCGTCTTCTTCCTCATCTGAGACATAATCTGGGTCTTCAACCCAATCATTATCTGAATCACTCTCAGTGTTGCATATTTTGCACAAAACCCAATCCTTCTCCAACTACAAGATGTGAAAATACATTAATTTATAAATTCAACAACTCTTTCAGAACTAATTCACCGTACACATCAACTTCACCTGGAAAAAGTTCAAAAAAAATATACCTTGGTTTGTCCTTCAACATGACTGTATTTCGGGGGCAAAGGATCAATAGCTCTAAATTCATGCATAATCCAAGATGTATCAGTACTGCTTTCAGGTTTTCCCTTATAGAATTTAAACGTCTTTCGAAATCCAACAGTTTCACCGCTTTCTTCGACCTTTTCATCGTCTCCTTCTACTTGCCAATACCCATCAATTGCAGATACACTTATTTTCTCGCCTTGGTATTTTCTATCCCTTATTGTAAACAAGTACCAAATTTTCTTTGTAGTCTGCCCATAATCATCTGTAATTAAATTCAAGAAAAAGAAAAATTATCTTCCCGGAACATAAAATTTGAGATATAAAAAAATAATTAATATTGTACAAGAAATTATCCAAGCCACAATTCTTGAAGATGGAAGAAACATAAAAGGACAAAATAAATATGAAAGGAAGAAGAGATGATTTCACCAGCGAGTTTCTCCGGGTCGATCTCGTATATATTAGCAAGTTTAATCCAATGGAGAGGCATCTTCTGGTTCTTGATTTTTTTGATCAAGAAATCTACAATAGTTCGATCAGTAGGGTGGAAAACATGATAAGGACCGATGATCTTATAGTAATCATCATAATAAAGCTTTTCATGCGAATAATCCTCAGGTTTATATTTTCTGATGGTTACAGACTGCATTGTAAAATTCTAGATCTGGGAATCGGTTGTGAATCAAAGCAAAAGCTGGGAAATAAAATTAAGGGTTTCTGAGTTATTATAGGGGGAAGATTTGTGTTTATGTGAGTGTAGTGAAAGCGTGAAAGTGTAAGTGATAAAGTGGCAATGTAAGAGAAGTGATGAATGATGAATGATGAATGATGAATGATGAGTGATGAGTGTGAGTGGAAGAGAAGTGTAGGTGAAGTGCTCAAGTGTATCTCCATCCGTCAAAATTACTTTAAGGCTACTTTATAAGTGAAGTGTAGGTGAATATACTTTTAATTAATTTAGAGGGAAAACTGCAAGTTTAGTCCTAAGTATGAATACTCATTAGCAAATGAGTCCAACGAGTTTTTTTTTTTTTTTTTTTCCAAATAGTCTAATTTACTATAAAATAGACACATTTTTAAATAAAAGGACAATTTTACTTTTAAGTATTTCGAAATGAAAGAAAATTATCTCACTTTTCTATTAATTAATTTCTAAAAGTATGATGAACAAATAAGTTATTTTGTGTCTCCTCAAAAGACCTTTTTTTTTTTTTTTTTTTAAATTGTCATTAGAGGCGTGACATTCTAAATCAATAAAGGTCCGTTTGATAGGAAAAATGAAACTTGTTATAAGATTTATGTGTTGGGGTATATTGATTTCATTGATATCTTAGAATTTTATCTTAAAATAAACATCGTTAGGAGGAGTAACTCAAGCTCTTGTATGTCGATTAATATTTTTATATTTAACTTACATAAAACTCCACTCTTAAAGTCCCCGTAAGATAGTGATTCATTCAAGCAATCCAAATGTTTATTCGATCATTAATGTATTGAGCTTGTCAAGTTCTGATACTAGAATGTAAGTTAAGAGGACTGGTCCAAATTATTATAAGCTGGTTAGCATTTCTACTTATTCACTTTTAGCTTTTGGTTGAAAGTAATTTCTTCTTACACTCATTTTCAACCATATATTATACAAACAGTTTTTTTTTTCACGTTTTCTCATAACTTTTCTCACTTTTTAATTACACATTTAAAAAAAAAAAAATCATTTTTCCATAAATTAATTTCAAACAAGATAATTTTTGAATTTTTGAAGCATGTAAATAAAGAGATGAGAAACCTATATTTATTGCTAAGAGTAAAGGTTTGATGAGCTAAAAAAACGTTTGCTTTTCCTACACCATATATAGCCTTTAACTTCTAATATGGCTAAAAACTCTATTGGTAACCAAACTTTCAAAATGTATTAGTTTAGTCGTCAATCTTTCAAAGGTTGAGAGCATGTTTCGTTCTAGTACCGGATAGTATCAATAAATAAAATTTTGAACTCTTTATTTTCTTAATACTACTCGTTTAGTCCAACTTACTAGTCATAATAGAATGAATGAATGAATGAATTGGTAGTGAGTTCAAGTTGTTCCAAAGGAAAATAAAAATAAAAATGAGAGGTATAGCCTCAATTATCAGATTCTACTTGCTCCCTCTCGAGCACTTCCGTTGCTTGGTGGGAAAGGACGGATTATGATCCTTACTCTATTTCGAAAACCAGAACACAGAATACAAATTTATTTGAATTATCTTCAAGAATAAAGAGAAAATTCATATACAAATTCTCAACCATCACAGCTTTTAATGCATTACTTGAAGAGCAAGATACTAATTTCAAAATTATGGTCCCTTTCTAGCCTCTCATTCAATGCACTGTCCTCCTATGCGCTGCGCCGATTTGTATTAGTAAGTATCATCCCTAACCAAGTATTTTCTATAGAAAAGACTTTTATGAAAATTCAAATGGCTTAGGGCAGCCATAGACATTACGGAGTCAAGGGGAACAAAAAAAAAAAAAAAAATCAATATGAAACTTTAAAGGGAAAATTTCATATGTAAAATATTAATTATCACACATTTCAAAATTAAGAAACAAAATTTAAAACTTCAAAAATCAGATATTAATTAAACTTTAATTTATAAAATAATTAATTAAATATATTAAGATAACAATTGTATACAATTTGGTCACAATTATCAAATTAATTGGTTATGAATTATTTATCGGTCACAAATTAATTAACGATCACAGATCAACAATTTCATGGGTCACAATTTGTTTATCGATTACAAATAAAAAAAAAAATTATAGGTTTCAATTTATTTATCGGTCACAAATAATAAATTTTATAAGTTGCAACTTATTACACAGTAAAAAAATATCACATTATTGGTCACAAATTAACAAATATTTAGGTCACACATTATTTATTGGTCATGATCAACCAAATAATTTGTGACCACCACCTCACCACTGCCTCCAGCCGCACCGCCACCAATACCACCGCTACCACCATCTAAAACAAATCAACACCTACTACCAAAAACCACCACTACTTCACAACCACTGCGACGGCACCAAAGGCACAACGCATATAATTGGTCACAACAACGATCGACACCAACAAAACAATGCATCACCGCACCATCATTATAACACCACCTCCTCCAGCACCATCACCTTCTCACCACAACCAACGATTCAGCCTCGTCACCAATGTCGCTACCACAACCACCCTTCCATCTCTACTGCACCACAACCACAATTACCACCAAAAAGATCCTCAAGGTCGTTACAGTCGACACCACCAGAAACACCACCGCCTCGCCAAAATAATTGCACGACCACAAGAAGACACCACCAACCGCAAAAACCCACCTACAAACACCGCCAAGTATAAAAATTTTATGTAAGCTAAAAGTGACTACAGAAAACTTTTGTATGTCGATTAATATTTTTATATTTAACTTACATAAAACTCCACTCTTAATGTCCCCGTAAGATAGTGATTCATTCAAGCTATCCAAATGTTTATTCGATCATTAATGTATTGAGCTTGTCAAAATGATTATAATCCAAATGATTATAAGTTGGTTAGCATTTCTACTTATTCACTCTTAGCTATTGGTTGAAAGTAATTTCTTCTTACACTCATTTTCAACCATATATTATACAAACAGTTTTTTTTTTTTCACGTTTTCTCATTACTTTTCTTACTTTTTAATTACACATTTTAAAAAAAAATCATTTTTCCATAAATTAATTTCAAACAAGATAATATTTGAATTTTTGAAGCATGTAAATAAAGAGATGAGAAACCTATATTCATTGCTAAGAGTAAAGGTTTGATGAGCTAAAAAAACGTTTGCTTTTCCTACACCATATATAGCCTTTAACTTCTAATATGGCTAAAAACTCTATTGGTAAGCAAACTTTCAAAATGTATTAGTTTAGTGGTCAATCTTTCAAAGGTTGAGAGCATGTTTCGTTCTATTACTGGATAGTATCAATAAATAAAATTTTGAACTCTTTATTTTCTTAATACTACTCGTTTAGTCCAACTTACTAGTCATAATAGAATGAATGAATGAATGAATTGGTAGTGAGTTCAAGTTGTTCCAAAGGAAAATAAAAATAAAAATGAGAGGTATAGCCTCAATTTTCAGATTCTACTTGCTCCCTCTCGAGCACTTCCGTTGCTTGGTGGGAAAGGACGGATTATGATCCTTACTCTATTTCGAAAACCAGAACACAGAATACAAATTTATTTGAACTATCTTCAAGAATAAAGAGAAAATTCAGATACAAATTCTCAACCATCACAGCTTTTAATGCATTACTTGACGAGCAAGATACTAATTTCAAAATTATGGTCCCTTTCTAGCCTCTCATTCAATGCACTGTCCTCCTATGCGCTGCGCCGATTTGTATTAGTAAGTATCATCCCTAACCAAGTATTTTCTATAGAAAAGACTTTTATGAAAATTCAAATGGCTTAGGGCAGCCATCGACATTACGGAGTCAAGGGGAACAAAAAAAAAAAAAAAATCAATATGAAACTTTAAAGGGAAAATTTCATATGTAAAATATTAATTATCACACATTTCAAAATTAAGAAACAAAATTTAAAACTTCAAAAATCAGATATTAATTAAATTTTAATTTATAAAATAATTAATTAAATATATTAAGATAACAATTGTATACAATTTGGTCACAATTATCAAATTAATTGGTTACGAATTATTTATCGATCACAAATTAATTCACGATCACATATCAATAATTTCATGGGTCACAATTTGTTAATCGATTACAAATAAAAAAAAAATTTATAAGTTTCAATTTATTTATCGGTCATAAATAATAAATTTTATAAATTACAACTTATTACACAGTAAAAAAATTTCACATTATTGGTCACAAATTAACAAATATTTAGGTCGCACGTTATTTATTGGTCACGATCAACCAAATAATTTGTGACCACCATCTCACCACTGCCTCCAGCCGCACCGCCGTCAATACCACCGCTACCACCATCTAAAACAAATCAACACCTACCACCAAAAACCACTACTACTTCACAACTACCGCGACGGCACCAAAGGCACAATGCATATAATTGGTCACAACAACCATCGACACGAACGAAACAATGCATCACCTCACTATCACTATAAACACCACCTCCGCCAGCACCATCACCTTCTCACCGCAACCAACGATTCAGCCTCGTCACCAATGTCGCCACCACAACCACCCTTTCATCTCTACCGCACCACAACCACAATTACCACAAAAAAATCCTCAAGGTCGTGACTGTCGACACCACCGCCTTCCTAAAATATCTGTACGACCACAAGAAGACACCACCAACGGCAAAAAGCCACCTAAAAACACCGCCAAGTATAAAATTTTTATGTAAGCTAAAAGTGACTACAGAAAACATTTGATTTCAAAAAATATTATAATGAATCTCAAATTCATTCCTTATATTCGTTGTGCGTCGTATGAAATGGAGTTGGTCTCAGACGATGGGGGCATGGGCCGCGCTGCACGGCCAGATCTTTGGCCAGAGCTCCCGTTAAGAAATGATATGTAGAGTTGGGAGAGAATGAAGAAGAAGAAATAAAAATGGAGTTGGTCTCTGGCGGCGCGCACAATCTGACAGAGAGATATGCGTGAGAGGGAGAGGAAGAAAAGAGAGAATAGGGAGGGAGTGGAGATAAAATTGTTAGTGTTAGATCATTGTAATTGGTTATTCTATGAACAAAAGGACCAACTTGAACATTTTAGAAATTTAGGAACTTAATTGTAAATTTTCATAGTTAGTTGTATAGTGTTGGGTTCGGGATCCAAATTTGGAACACGAAGGAAACTCGCCGCATTTTCGCTAGCTGCTCGCGAGAGTCATGCTCAAACGGATGAAATAGAACATCCAGCGCTCGACCTTCGCCCATCTGTCACTTGAGCGACAGGACCCTCGCTTGAGTGAACATGCTCCTCGTTCGAGCGACCAATTTACGGTCAGACCTAATTCGCGATTTCGCGATATTTTTATTGGCCAAAATTTTCATATTCATCCAATATATAAAAGGGGGCGCTACGCATTCGGGAAAGATGTGTTGAACATTATTCATTCAAGAGAAAACAATTATTCTCTCAAGAGCCAAACATTCAACAGTTCAATCACCTCATCTATATGCGCCCTTCAGATTGAAAATATCAAAACCTTCAATCAATACATTGGTGATATTCTTCACTTGGATCTGTCAGGAAGATTGTGTCGTCAACTTGGCTGGCTGCGAAGATCAAGGAAGATACTTAAGAACGAGGAGTTCTTGGTAGATCTACAGGAGATAAACTGCATGAAGAGTCAGGAGTGGAGTTCGTGTGCTCACTTCAAGAAGACTGCTTTACAACGAAGAGTTAGGATTGGTGTTCGTGTACACATTCCAGGATAGCTGCTTCAAACTTCAGACAGGAGATCAGAAAGTTTGTGTCGTCAACTTTGCTGGTGGTCTGTAAGTTTATAATACAATTTATAGTAGATCTTTGACTGGCAAAGCGCCCGGAGTTTTTTCCACGTTGTATTTCTCCGTGAACAATTCTTGTATTGTTTACTGCTTTAGTTATTGTTTTCATATTACTGTGGTAGTTCAAAATAGGATAAATTGAATTGGTTGATTAATCATTTAGAAACTAATTAAAGTGACTTGTTGCTTTGGTTAAATTAATTCCGCACATAAAGTCAAACTAAACACGGGTGATTAGTAACGTTTTAGCGTTATCCCGTAACTTTCAAAAATGATTTACGATTTTGAATGGGGTTGATAGGATACCTGTAAATATATCAATTAATTTATATTATTAATATTAATATTAAAATATAGAATTATAATCTGATTTTTGTATAAATAAACCTTAAACTTGATTTTTGAATTGAAAATATTAAATACTTGTATGGATGTAATTTTCACAAATTTAAATGAGCTCGGTTGCCCCCATCCTCCATCCCCGTCGATAATACATACAGTATCGGTTGCGTTTATTTGATACAGTAGTTTTTACGTCCCATCTGACGAGGTTCTAGAAGATCCTACTGTTGGAAAATTCCAACATATGGGGCCACACGTGTAATATATTAAAATGTGTAGTGTCATTGTTTAAAGATTAGTCAATAAAATGATCCATTAAAGCTAATTTTGGACTAATGGGTATTAAATGTCATGGAATTAAAGTGTAGATATCAGAACAATTATTTAAATTGATGATGGACCAATTTATAAAAATCGAAAGATAATAATTACATATTCAGTTATTATTTATCATGGGGTCATGATCCCCAAAATTGAACATGATTTTTATTTCTCTGTATCCCCATCAACAGATAGAAAATTCAACATAAGACTACATATCAATTTGGAAGATCATTACTCATTCAAGCAATCAATCAAATACATGGATCAAGGTATGCTTCCGCTTCTATCATTCTCAATTATTTCAACATGGACGGTTTATATGCATGATAAAAGTTTGATAATTTTAGGGTTTGATAATGTTTTGGATTGATAGTCCTTTTTAAAATTCCTACATCTACGTTGCAGGCAAACTTGGGCCCGCACTCTTTTAAATGAATTTTATATATCAAATATATTTTATAATATCATTCTCGTCAATTATAAAAACTTTTGAAGTGTTGAAGTTTGAACAAATATTCTACATCAACTAATTCTTGACATGGATTGTGATATTAGTTGAATAGAGGATAAAAAATAGAATAATTCTACTTTACCAGAACTATTCACTTAAGAAAAATTCCAAAAGGAAAAATTCCTAAAATACCCTTTTATAAAAATCTTGCAAATAAAATCCCTACAAGAATATAAAAACTTTAATTAGGTCCCAAAAATCTATGAATCAATAATCTTTAATAAATTTAACTCCTGAAATTATACAAAATTTTATTGATCTAAGAAATGCAACAAATAATGTATTAAATTATACAAGAGAAGATCTAAAAAGTTTCTTTACGGAATATTTAGATCCAAAATTAAAATACAAAAATACTTATATAGATAATCGAGCAATCAAAATTGAAAATAATATACATAGAAGTGTTATTAATCTAGAAAGAAGGATTAACAAACTAGATATAATTATTGAAATTTTTTTTTAACAAAAGACAGTTAATTTTACGAATTCTATTGTAATCTTTTAACTACTTACAAAAATACTTATTTGGATTAAAAATTCAAAACCACTCCGCTGGATACTCCGGTACAAATGGTATCAGAGCCAAGTTATGAACCTAAAATAAATGAACATAATAGATGAAGAAAATCTAATTGAAGAATTTTTTTAAAAAGTTGAAAAACATAAGAAGCCAAGTTATCCTTATTTACCTAAAAATACTACAAATGAAAGTTTTGAGGATATACATAAAAAATTAGAAAATCTAGAATATAATATACAAATAGGAAATGCTCTTTTAGATAAAAATCTTAAAGGAAAAGATAGGATTATAATAAATACACCTCAAGATTTTAGAATAACACAAAAAGAAAATAATTAAAAAAAAGTCATGAAATAAAACAATATATGATTACAGAAGTAGAAGAATTAGAACAAAAATTCTTAAAATCTACTGGTGAAGAATAAAAAGAATATAAAAAATAGTTAAAAGAATTAACTGATAAAATGGAAAATATAAAAATGAATACTATCTATCATCTAGCCATAATATAAAAAAAGAATTTAGTAGTGATGAAAAATATTATTATCCTTATGGTACAACCATACCTAATAAGGATGGTACTAATCAATATAGAAAAACACAGAAGAGATACACTGAAAATATAAGAAAACAGTCCATAAAAGAAATAAATCCAATGAAATCTTAAAATGAACCAATTCACACAACAGAAATTTGGTTAGATTTAGACTGTGTAAATAAAAATAAAGTCATAGAAACATAGATAAAAAGTACAGACTTAGCCATAATTTTAACAAATGGGAAATATATACAGCCTTCGAATTTATAGAAAATACATTCAGAGGAATTGTATCTGAATGGTGGAAAAAATTACCAAAAACTATAAAAAGAAGAATAAAGTATGGAGAAAATAGGACTGAAGATTTAGATAATAGGAATACTTTGAATGAACAAAATATACAAGAAATATTTAAAAAGTTTGAGAGAGCCTTGAGAATGGAGTTCTTAGGAAACAGATATACTGCAAATGAAGCAACTAGGAAACAAGAAGAATACAATGAAGAAATTATAGCAATCAAAAATTTAAGAATATGTGATATGTGTGAACTATAAAGATATACATGTAAATTTGAAGAAATATACTATATTAAATAAAGGAGATTATCAAGAAAATAAGCCCATGTTAATGTTTTATTTTACAAAATTATCACTCCCATGGGGTATGAAGTTATTAAAAGAATATGAAAAAATGTTACCTATTGGTGAAGAAGAAGGTATAAAGATAGATAGTTTTGGAAGTAAGATTAAATTTACAAGAAAAATGATAGGCATCTGGTGCAGAGAAGCCTTAGAAAGTAAGAAATCATATAAGATAAGGAGAAATTCTGTGTTGCTACAAAGATTTAGGTCAAATTGAGCAATTTAGATGTCATAAAAAAAAATATAAGTCATCTAAGAAATATAAAAGAAAGTTCAAAAACTACAAGAAGTTTAAGAAAATAAATTTTAAATCACATAAAAAATACTTCAAGAAAAAAGATTGGAATAAAAAACCTAAAACAAGAAATACTAAGAAATGTAGATATTTCATCTGTAATGAAGAAGGACGTATTGTCCCTCAATGCCCTAAGAAGAAAGATAAACAAAATATAAAAACTGTTAGAATTTATGAAGAATTCCAAGATGATAGTGATATAGAACCAATTGAATATTTTGAAATTAAAGTAGTGAATGCAGTAGCATTTATGAATTAGATACATCCTCATCAGAAGAAGATTCTGAAAAAATAGTATATATGAATCAAGAGATACAACAAGCAGACCAAAAAATAGAAACAACTGAGAAGGTTAAAGACTCAATAGAAGGTATAAGGGAAGAAATTATCTTTGATATTAAAAGATACAAATGAATAACCAAGAAAATATTAGATTTACAAGAGAAAGATGTATTTCATCAAGGATTCTTAGGAATATTGCCATAAGTAAGTAAAACAATTGTAAGAATGAATTATAAAAAAATGTCATCAATATAGAAGATACTATATGAAATGCAAGAATTCATATAATTACAAAAGAATGGGTAAAACAAAAGTTATCCAAAATTCCATAAAATATAAGAAACAAGTTAAAATGTATTGAGATAGGAGGAATCCAAATAATGGTAAAAGGATTCTTTAGGAAATGTATGAATATACCAATAGAAATATATTGTATGGACAATAGATTCTTACAAGATCCTATAGATGCCTTGTTAGGAACGGTTGTAGGAAACTTAGTCTATCAAAAGATAATATTCACAGTAAAATCAAACTATGCAATATCACTAAGTGATGAAAATATTGACCAAAATTTCAATCTATATTATAGGATTGGAAACCTGAAAATGTTGAGGAAAAGTAAGGCTATTAGTATTAGCATAAAATCAAATTTTGTTTTTAGTACTAGCCACCATAACAATCTAAGAAAAATAATTGATAATATTATTATACATAAAGACTTTAAAGAATTAGCTGAATATATACCTCCTAGGAAGTACCAAGAACATGAAGTTACTATACCAGAACAAATAATGCTTGATTTTCATAAACAAGTAAGAGAAATTAATTCTAAATGAAAATTAATAAGAAGAAATAGTGTTAGCTTAGAAGGAGAAAATCTTATTTGCAAGATTTCCCTCCAGACAAGACTTTAGGATAAGCCAACTTAAAAAACTAAGTATTGCCGGACCATCAAGTTTGCAATATTATATCAAAACGAGATATATAAACCAAGAAGGATAAAAGAAAAATCTTTTTGTCCTCATAAATACTGGAGCAAATAAAAGTCATGTAAATGCTAAATTTGCTAGTCATTTAATAGACTTTGAATTATTAGAACCATACATATTCAAAGATTATTTGGGAAATAATCTTGAAATAAGAAAATATGTGAAATTCTCTCTTATATTTATAGGAGAGGATCAGAAAGAATATACTAGAGCAATAACCAC
The DNA here is from genome assembly GCA_019395295.1 of Osmanthus fragrans. NCBI lineage: Eukaryota > Viridiplantae > Streptophyta > Magnoliopsida > Lamiales > Oleaceae > Osmanthus > Osmanthus fragrans. The sequence continues at coordinate 25,991,803 of CM033354.1, forward strand.
ATATAAAGATGAATTATATGGAGTTGAACGCTCACCTATACTATTAGTAATAATCCCATGAGTCCATATATTGAAATTACACTAAATATAAAAAGTATTGTAGAATTAAATTTAATGCTTATCTAGATACAGGAAGTACAATAAGTTTATGCTGACCAAATGTACTACCATCTGAATACTGGAAATATAATTCAAAAAAGGTTATCACCGCTACAACAACAGGTAGAAATAAGGTAATATATAACAAATATGCTACACAAGTACCTTTTCTAATATCTTTTAGAAAAGTATTTGTTGATACAATATATATGTCAACCACACTTGAATGTGATATTTTATTAGGACAAAATTTTCTATTAAAATATGCACCATTTACACAATATATTGATAAATATATGTTCACAACTCCTTGTGCACACAAATATTTACACCAAAAATAATTAAAGTTGTTAGTATAGTATATAGAGAAACTAACCATCAGAGTTCATCAATCCAGCGTGGTGGATGTTGGAGTACAGAAAAATTTAAATCAATTACAGTTTTAAAAATGACAACAGAAAATAAGTTAGAAAGATTGAAGAAATAAATTTCTGAAACTTATTCTGAAAATCAATTAGGAAAATGGAATGCAGATAAGGTAAAGGCAAAAATAGAACTAATTAATCCAAATACTATAGTAAGGGTCAAACCAATAAAATATAGTGTGGAATACCAAAAAGAATTTAAAGATCAAATAAAAGAATTACTAGAAGCCAAATTGATTAGGTCTAGTAAAAGCCCACATAACAGTCCAACCTTCATGGTTAGAAAACATAGTAAAAGGAAAAGAGGAAAAGTCAAGATGGTGATAAATTATAAAAAATTAAATGAAGTTACAAAATTTGATGGATATTACCTGCCTAATAAGGATACCCTTATTAAACAAGTACAGAATAAAAAGATATTTTCAAAATTCGACCGTAAGTCAGGTTTTTGGCAAATTGTACTTGCAGAAGAAAGTAAATCGCTAACTGCATTTAGTACTCCCAGTCCTTCAGGACAATATGAATGGAATGTAATGTCATTTGGGTTGAAAAATACACCACAGATATTTCAAAGAAGAATGGATGAGATAATTAAACCTATCTCTCATTTCTGTATTATTTATATAGATAATTTACTTATTCATTCAAATGATATAAATGAACATATAGAACATTTTGAGAAATTTTGTTATATTATTAAAAGACATGGTATTACACTTTCTCAAAAGAAAGTCGAGATAGCCAAAACAGAAATAGAAGTTTTGAGATTATTCATAAAAAAAGGAGAATTGTAACTGCAATCACATATTGGTGAAAAACTTCAAGAATTTTCTGAAAAAATCAAAGATAAAAAACAGTTACAAAACTTCATTGATATATTAAATTATGTTGAAGGATTCATTGAAAATTGTGCCAAGTTAAAAAAATATTTTCTCCCAAAGCTAAGAAAGAATGTAATGTGGTCTTGAGAATAACAAGATTGTGAAAATATAAGGAAAGTAAAAGAGGAATTTAAAATTTTGCCTAAATTAGTAATTCCAAAAGGAGAAGATTTATTTATACTCAAAACTAATGCTACAGACAATTACTGGGAAGCAGGATTAAAAGTTAAAAAGAATCATAGATAATATAAATGTGAAAAGAATTGTTCTTGTCCTGAAATACTTGCAGGTTATATATCAAGAACATTCAAAGAAGTTGAAATTAGATATGAGACGATCAGGAAAGAACTCATTGTTGTGATGCGATGAGTCCAAAAATATGAAGATTACTTATTACCAAAGAAGTTCTTAATAAGGACTGATAATACTCAAGGATGGAGCTGGAACAATTGAGAGCTAAAATGCAGATACTTGAGATAAAAGTTTCCTATTTGGAGACTCAAATTCAAAATATATAAGATAACCTTTGAGGCAAAACAAATATAGCCCTTGAGGCAGAAGAAATTTGTACCAAGTCTAGTATCCCTCAACAGGGACTGGTAAATACTAGTGCTCTTCCCAAAGATAATGAGAAAAATAATAAGGTAATGGAAAACCCTTTACAGAGATAGATAAACCTATTACTGGTAAAGAAGATATGAAAATTTCCAATAGAAAAGATACTTAATATATCAAAATTGGCATATGTAGCTCTTCACAGAGCCAAAATTTACCTAAGCTAACTATTGAAAATATTCATCCAAAGTATATTGTTAAAATATGCCATGAAGCAAAATATCCTAAAAAAGATAACTATGAAGAAGTCATATTCTTTATTGTTATTTTTAATATATTGTCCGATTGGTACTTGGAGATAGGAAAGTAGATCAAAACTCTCCACTACGAAAAATACAACAAATAAATTTTTATTCAGGAGCACCAACCAACTGGGTGAGAAATTAATTTGAGATAGGAAATATACTTTGTATATATCCCAATAAAGATCTCAGAGAGATAACCCAGCTTCCAATCAACGTTAGGAAAACTGTAAAGAGATATACTAAAATTGTCAAAATAACAAACATATATATCAGGTTCCACTCAACAACTATGGAATGAGACCTTATTCTTGAATATATGCATCCAACGTTCTATATTATCAAAATGGGACTCACAAACCAATATTCTACCAACCAGTCAAAGGGTTGTTAAAAATGCCCCCTAAGATATTATAAATATGATGGCATATAAAAGAGCAAAAGGATATAAGGAAATATTTGAACATGTAACTCAGATTATTACTGAGAAAGAAAAGACATGGATTTATCCATCTAAAGACCATATAATCTATTCCAATGCAATGATTGCTACAAAGGAAGAAAATATATGTTATCTTGACCATTTACTATCCAGTATAATATCAAACCAAATAAATGGATCACAAGATATGGGAAATGAATTGTGCATGATACTTTGGGACTATAGTGACCACCACTATGAGTACTGCGTAGTTGAAGATATGAGTCAAGCATCTCTCAACAGTGAAGAATTCCCCGCGGAATTCTTTAATTCGAAGATGAAAAAATGATGTAGACAAAAGAAAGTGACTCTTTATCACTACTTTAATAAAGCAATTTATTAAAGAAAAACTGTGGTCACTAGAAGATAGTACAAAAAAAGTCTCTATAATTGTAACCAGTCACTCACTTGTGGTTAAAGGTGGATGACAAATTCAAAAAGAGAAGGCCCCCAACTGGAGATAGTGGAAAAATAAGTGGAAATGAGACTTTTTAACTACCCAACAAAAGAAGATGAAATACACATGTCGATATAAGATTCCCAAAGGCTTCTATAAAAGGAGGCAAGAGGAAGAAGGAAGACATCGAATCTAAGGATTAACTCATAATACTCAGAATACCAGAAAATCTCTTTGTAATCTGTATACACCACTTGTATTCAGAAATATATTAGATAGCTCGAAGATAGCAAAACTTGCAATAAGGTAATCACTTATGGAGTTCTAAACTTCATAAGGTGAGTACCAAATGTATGTAAATATAGCTTGTAATCATGTATGATTTCAATTTATGAATATTAAGATGAAGTTTATTATGTTCAACAAAACTTTTATAAAAGGATTTCGTTAAGTTTCTCATGATTCTTCGGCAGTGCAGATAGAGATTTTAATTTTTTTTCAAAATATTGATTTTGAATGCATGTTAGCCATGCCAAAGTACCCGTATTTGATGAATGGTTTAAGGGGAAAAAGATAATTTTCTAACAAAATTGTAGCACCTTATGTGTGAGCTCATCTTTTAAAATCTCGTTCTGAGTAAGAACTTGTTTTTGAAAAAGTTTGAATAGAGGTGAAAACAGAGACTCTGGATACTGTGAGATAGCGTCTGTGGAAACACAGCTAGTTCTCTAGAGTGAGAATTGCAACCTTAATTGAAAAGCCTTTTGCGGAAGCAGTTGTTGACCCAAATGATTTCAAAACATTTTAAATATTCATCTGATTGATTAAGTACATGCAAAGCAACTATAAGAGCATACTGGAGGGAAAGTCTGACTATTTCTATTGATTACTGTAGTATTTACATGTTTATGCTTTAATATATGAACACTTCATAAGTTTTCACATCCAAGCCTAATGATGATAGTCTTAGATTATATTTAGATGAGAAAGATATTTCATTTCTACTTAAATTAGCTGAAAAATCTGAAGATATACTTCCTGTTGGCCAAAAAAAACTTAGAGAAATATATCTTGATATAGATTATTATTGTAAACATAATATAGGATTTGAACCTGTAAGAACTAGTAAAGAGATAAAAAATGTTGAAGATATCATAGTTGAATATAAATATATAGAAGAAGAGATTTCAGAAGGAATTATTTTAGGATATATACTAAGAAAGATCAGTTTAGAATCTTTGAAAAATTATCTAGATATAGAGATTATTTAGAACAATTTGAAAGACTGGAAAATATAAATATAAGTCCTGATTAATAAGACTACGATCCAAAAGAAAGAATTGCGAAATATAGAGGGTGTTTGGGAGTGATTTTTGGGAAAAGAATTGATTTTTAAATAGTGATATGATGGAAAATGTGTGGTTGAACAAGAGGGAGAAGTTATTGATGTGATGAAAAATATTATTTTATTGAAGAATGTGTGGTTAAAAATGAGAATTGATTTTCAGAATCTGTACTGAATAAACTCATAATCCTAAAAAGATCTAATAACTGAAAGATATGAGATACAACTTGCAAATATAAAAGGAAAGGATAAAAAAGTAATTTAAACAACAAATAGTATATGTCACATCATTCTGTCAAGGAATTCTTTACGGATAGCATAACCATAAAAAATAAGACTATCTATTAAAGGACAATGTCACAGGAAGCCACAAGAATGTTGTAACAGCTCTGCAATAGTCTTTCTTCTAATAAAGAAGTCTTTTTCATCAAAGCATTTTAAAATGGCTCGAATCAATGATTTTATCCTCGAGCTTACACTTTTTTTTTTTAAAATCAGTATAGGTAGCATGTTTACTAATAATATAGAAAAAACATACTCGGGAGTTGGTATGTCCTCCGACTAAAGGTGTCATAAATCTATTCTGTTCGAAAATAGCAATATACTAAAAAGAAAGCTAAATATTTCTCGTTATTAATGGTTGAATCTTTATAGTTTTCACTGGCAAACTCAATACTTAAAGAAACCCAATCAAACTAAGTAATACATAGCCACAGTTTGATACAAATTAAAATTAAAATTAAAATCAATAATTAATTTTAATAATATATTTTATGACACTCACAATTTTACAACCATAATTAACTTTTTTTATTAAATGGAGAATTGCCCCCAAATCAATAAATGGTAGAATTGAAAACGTTTTTGACACGAATAAAATGAAAACAAATAATAATCATAAGCATTTTGACCACCCCTAAAAAAATGGGGAAAAAAATAGATGTCCCGGATTAATTCTCGAGGTTGCTGCCCCCTATTGGGGTGGGGTCTGTCAAGCACGCCCCCTCCATAAATACCCTCGCGGCCATTAACACTCGCACTCATTCAGCATCTCCCAGTATTTCTCTCCTCCTATTTGAGATTTGAAAGGCAAAAACAATGGATTTGGGAATGGTTACAAAGGATTCAAGCTGGTGGGTTTTCACTCTACCAGCATTTCTTGGCTCTAAAAATATTCTTGATGAATACGTACTTCTTGCACTAGCTCTGGCTTCTGTATTTCTTGCTGTTCTTACATGGGCTTTCTCCCCTGGTGGCACAGCATGGAAAAATGGCAGAAATCGGCTTGGAGCTGTTCAAATCCCTGGCCCGAGAGGTTTCCCAGTATTCGGAAGCCTTTTTAATCTCAGCCGTGGTTTGGCTCACCGCTCTTTGGCCGCCATGGCTGCAGCTTGTAAAGCTAAGCAGCTGATGGCGTTCAGCCTTGGCGCCACCCCTGTTGTGGTGGCTTCTGATCCTCTTATTGCTAAAGAGATTTTAACGTCACCTCACTTTGCTGATCGACCTGTTAAACAGTCGGCTAAGAGCCTGATGTTTACCCGAGCTATTGGATTTGCTCCTAACGGAACCTACTGGAGGCTCCTTCGCCGCATCGCCGCCTCCCACCTATTCGCTCCCCGTCGCATTGCGGCCCACGAAACTGGACGTCAAATGGACTGTGCGGCGATGTTGAGGAACATAGAATATGAACAGACGCTCGTCGGGAGAGTATCTTTAAGGAAGCACTTGCAAGCTGCAGCCTTAAGTAACATAATGGGGAGCGTTTTTGGGAAACGTTACGACCCGACCGAGGATGGCGAGGAGCTTAAGGAACTGAAGGACATGATTAGAGAAGGCTTCGAGCTTTTAGGTGCTTTCAATTTTTCAGATTATTTGCAATGGATTTCGTATTTCTACGACCCATTTAGGATCGTTTCACGGTGTGGAAAACTCGTCCCACGGGTTCGTAAACTGGTGAAGGAAATCATTGAAGAACACAAAGTGAAAAATCAAAGTGAAAATCTGTCTTATACTGGCGACTTCGTCGACGTTTTGCTCAATTTGGAGGGGGAAGAGAAGCTGAATGAAGATGATATGATTGCTGTTTTGTGGGTACGTTCTAGTTTCTTTGTTTATATTCTTATAACACTTTAAATGCATGTTTCTATTTACAAGAACTAGTAGAAATTTTGAAATTATAATATTTTAACTTGCAGGAAATGATATTTAGAGGAACTGATACAACTGCCTTGTTAACCGAGTGGGTTATGGCGGAGCTAGTGTTGCACCCGGAGGTTCAGAGGAAGCTACAGGAAGAACTCGATGGTGCGGTCAGCGACCGGAACATCACCGATGCCGACACGGCGAAGCTTCCTTTCCTACAAGCAGTGATCAAGGAGACATTAAGGTTGCACCCACCGGGGCCGCTCCTCTCGTGGGCACGTCTTTCAACGGCGGACGTCCATCTCAGCAATGGAATGGTGGTTCCATCTAATACGACGGCGATGGTCAACATGTGGTCAATTTCCCACGACTCGGAAGTTTGGAAGGATCCATTGGAGTTTCGTCCTGAAAGGTTTGTAGCAACCCAAGGTGGCGCTGATTTTGACGTCAGAGGTAGTGATTTGAGGTTGGCCCCTTTTGGTGCCGGCCGCAGGGTTTGTCCCGGAAAGAATTTCGGACTTGTTACGGTGGCTCTTTGGGTGGCGAAGCTGGTGCGCCACTTCAATTGGGCGGAGGATAAGGTTAATTTGGTTGATCTTAGTGAAGTTTTGAAGCTGTCTTGTGAAATGAAGTATCCACTATGTGCTGTTACCGAGACGAGGAAGGTTCCATTTTAGTGTGCGCTTAATTGTTTTTCTTGTTAGGTGTTGTGTTTTCTACTTATGTATCTAGGTTTTAGCATATCAGATTTTAATCACAGACCTTTGAAGTTTCCTAGAGTAGTTCGTGTTTACTTGTAGGAGACGAATGTTGGCTCCAAGTTTTGAACTTATTTTACCCTGGCGTCTATTCGTGGCCTGATATTGCAATTTAAATTAATGTTTCCTATTAATATCTCTTTATTTTTTGTCAACGGTTTCTTCGAGAACTTAAAACATTTTTTATTCAATTCTGCTATTCGTACAGAAGAAATTGACAGAATACTCACAATGGAAGGTCCCACTTCTATTTTAGAATTTTTTTATTCACACAGAATGCACTCATGTGAGTGGATGTCAAACTCTTTTGTACAATGAGCTTTATTCTTTTTTATTAGTACTTGTGAACTGAAAATGTTAACTGTCTCAATGATAAAACATTATATCACCAAATTTCATCAAAAGTTTTTCGGTGGGCACCAAATTTTGCACAACTGTGGAGCAAAGTGTTGCGTGTTGAATAGTACTTTTGAACTGAAAATGTTAAGGGTGTGTTTTTTTTATTGATTTTAGGTCGTTTTTTATTTTTGATTTTTCCTAACATTGAAAATGCGTTCTGTTTCTCATTTTTTAAAATGAGTTTTTGAAAACGATTGAAAATTTTGTGAAGAAAATAGAAGATAATTTTTTTTACATTTTGGTTATTTTCTTCACAAATCTGTCAAAATTTAAAAAATACAGATTGTGAAATATTTTTTTCAAAACGACAAAAAGAACGAATTTTCAACAATCTTAAAATGAACACCCAAAATACAAAATATATTTAAAACTCAAAATACAAAACTGAAATACGAAGAGAACGTTCCCTAACTGTCTCAATGATAAAACATTAAATTGAAATGATATTTCGTCTTCGTAATATCGAAATTTGAAGGGTAATGTTACTTGTACAATTTCTTTCTACAATTTTCTCTTACAATCTCACATGGATAGGGGTATCACAGTGAATAAAAAAATTCACTGTGAGATATTGTAAGAAAAAATTGTACAAATAGCATTACCCAAATTTGAAATACATTGCACAATTTTTTTAATATATATATATTCGTAGTCTTTTTATTAATTGTATTATATTTTTTATATTTATTAATTAATTTAATATTTTTTATTTTATTTTAATGTAATTATTTATTTAATAATTTATATATTTATAAAATATATAAATTATTAAGAAAAAAAATGACCGAATACTGTTTATTTAGTGTAAGTTTTGGTGTAATGTTGTAATTTGTAAATAAATTTTAGTTTGCAAAAATTCGGTTAAACATAGTACAAATTTTGGTGTAGAGTTAAAGATTGTTTAAGGAAGTGTTTTAGATTTTGAACCTTATACATGTACAGACAAAAATTTCATAGACACGGGGTGGGTGGATATTTTTTGACAATTTTCATAATATACAATGATTGTACAACGCTTTACTTGAACTATTCAAATGAGTCTTTTTTTTTTTTTTTACTTCGTAAAATGAAAAATTGCCAACTGTTATTAGTAAAAAAATGTGGCATTGATTCTTCTGTACATGGAGCATTGTGTTAAGGAATGTAATTTTACATTGAATAAAGATATAAATATAGATCAATTTATAAGATTTTGGACTACTCCTATTAACAATGTTGATCTTTTAAGATGGACCTTCCAAATCTTAACATGATATCGAGTTCATTAAACTCTAACGAGTAATTTGATCCGATTAAGACTCACAAAATGAGCAAACGAATTTCAAGATTGTTCTGCTCAAACGAACCACCATCTTCGAGGGACATGTTAATAGATGTAATCTCATATCGAATAAAGATGTAAATATTGATCAACTTATAAGACTTTGGGCTACTTCTTTTAATAATATTGACCTTTTAAGATGAACCCCCCAAATCTTAACACATTGCTCATGTATTTTGAGAAAAGCTGAAGAGCCAAAATATAATGTATCGTTGGAGTGCAGAGGCGACTCTGAGGACGTTACAGTTGAGCGACCGCACAAGACCTCAAAATTATAGGGGCACCAAAAAAAAATTATTATAGTTGTATATTTATAGGGGCATAAAAAATGATAATGTTGATGATGAATTTCTTAAGGAAAATGATATTAGCAAAAATGTTGATGATAAATCTCTTAAAGAAAATCTTACTGGGCACCATTTTAAAATCTCATACAAAGCACCCATTTAAAAGAAAATTATGGGGGCATTATTTTAAAATCTCGTATAGGGCACCCAAAATCACAGGATCGTGTTTGTTGTAGTGGATAAATATTTTGATTCTCTAAATATAAAAGATGTTCTTTCATAAATCGAGAGTCTCTTAGAAATATTTTTAGTCTAACCTCGTATGGTAAGAACAAGTCTTACAGTTTTTCATTATAATTGCATGAAAAATCTTATGAATAAAATTGTCCATGTTTGTTAAATGTCTCGTGATCTTCGATAGTGACTTTTAATCTTTGGCAATGATTGATGTTGTGATGTAAAACCTAGGTTATAGAATGAGAGAGACAATAACCACGCGTCGATTTCGACAAGTTTCCTAGTCGGTATATTGAAAGATTGTCCAAATGTTCGGTATGGTGTCCACATGATCTTCCATTTTGCATTTTTCAGCATGGTCCAAGTTTCAAAGTAAAATCTAGCTCCATACTTGGGCATACGAGAATCATGCAATGATGGACACACATTTTGAAATTAAATTATGCAAAATAGAGAAATGTTGGGGGCTAACTTGTTATTAGAGAAATTTTCATAGTTACATTATCAATAATAGTGAAAAGGATAATAGAAGAAATTATTTAAATTATTGTTAAATTTTAACAGGATTTCTATGAGAAATATGTGATCGGGCCGAATATGAATGCCGCAAGCGTATGGATCAAGTAGTATAATGGACCTTTTAAAGTCCGAGTCGATCCCACGAGAAATGTTTATCCAATTACAAGTTTATGTTTGTCAAATTAACGACGGTGACACACATTTAAAAATTGATTTTAAAAACGAGAAAATAAAACAAAAGACTCGATTTAATTTTAAAAAGACAAAGTAAATGACGAAAATGATTTTTGATTTGGAAAATATTGGAATTTGTGCTTTCACTTAACCGTTGTTTCATTAGTATTAAAATCGATGAAATAAAGATGCTAGTTTTACCAAAGTATCAGATTAGACCCAATTCTCCAATTTTAGTTAACAATCCCGAGTGAAATTAACCCTAATTGATTAACCTATCCACTATATCTCTATGTGGATACAACTTAACCAATTACATTAAATTGTTGTGAGAATACTCTAAGGGTCACCTAGGGTAGATGTATATCCCTATAACACCTAAACGAGTATAATCGAAACTATACAAACCTAGAATTTTAATTATTTTGATCTAGTTAGTACAACAATTTCTCAATAATTGCACCAACCATTTAACCATATCATATATTGATCAAGTACATGATAGTCAATAAAACACAATAATTAAAACATCTAGGATTTGGTAACACATGCATCTTACCATACAAAACAACATACTAATGAAACTTTTGGTTAAGTTAATACATAAATTCCAACATAAAATTATTTAGCTTATTATAAAAGTAGTTTAACAAAGAAATTCTTGTTCCAATACAACATAAACATGGAAACTAATGAAAGAAATTCAAAAGGATAGATACAACCCTTGTAGAACAACTTTGAACTCTTCCATTTGTTTTCCTAGTTCTTCTTTGATCAACTTCCTTTGTTCACCACCTTCAACCCTTCAATTAATCTAAGAAAACTAAACAAAAACAAAGTAAAACTAAGAAAAAGAAAGAAAACTAGAGACTTCTTCACGAGAGAGAAAGAGAGAGAGAAGTGGAAGAGAAAAGTCATGAAAAAGATGAAGCTAAACCCCAAAATGAGAAAAGTCTATCTATTTTATCCTCTATCCTTTCTTTTTCACTAAGTTTTCCTAATATTATACTAGTTTATAATAGATATGATATATTATAATAGGTAAAAGATAAGGTTTACGTATTAAATTAATCAAAAGTAATCAAAACTTTTGGCTAAAATTCGAGAAAAATGTTTTAAACCGCCTTTCAAAATTTCTTCTAAGCGACCGCTCAGGCAAAACCTGGGCGATCGCTTGGGCAAATCAAAATACGGTCTGGAATTTCTGGTGGCAACTTCGCGACCGCTTAGTTTAATTTCAAGCGGTTGCTTGGTTCATCCCATATTTGCTGCTCAGGTCCTTGGACATTCTGACCATTGTGCAATCTGATCCCTCATCTTTGGATTAGTACACTTCAGTCCTCAGATTTTGAACTTCATTTCATTTAGGCCCTTACTAATTTGCAGTAAAAGTCCTCCATCTTTTGGTCAAGTGCATTTCAGTCCTCAACTTCACAAAATTGTACATTTTTAGTCATTTTGCTCCTCTTTAGCTCATTTCTTCGTCTGATCGAGATTTTTGCCTATAAAATCAAATAATACACAATATGCATAGAATATGCTCAATTTCATCAATAATTATAAACCAATAAGTGTGTAAACGCACACTTATCACACCCCCAAACTTGAGCTCTTGCTCGTCTCGAGCAATATTAACTTCCAACACACAATCATGCAAATGTGAAAATGATCAACATATGAGATGAATTGACAGATATATAAAAGAGTTTTAAAATTGTTTATCAATTCACAACCATGTACCAAATAATGCTAACTAAAATAAGTTTAGTTTGTCCAATGTTCGATCAGTGTGTGTGCATAGTCACTTTCAATCAGCATCTAAAATAGGAAACAATCATCAAGACAGAAAAGGAGTCAGATTAGCTCAATCCCTACCCTTAATGGTCAACTATATCATTTTTCGCTCGTGAGATTCACACCTCCAAATATATGTTGCATTCTCACACCCCGGTGTACATTTATAGGTTGTTCTCAGTCACTCTCTTCTTTTAAGTTCACACAGGTCAACTAGCAAGTATTTCAAATGAAGATAGAGTAACTGAACATGTAAAATCTCACAGAATGATATAAACACTCGACTCTCATGTGTTTAAGATTGGATAACTGTTTCGCTCAATATTATTTCAATGAAAATGTTCTACCATAAATTTGCATATTTTCTCATTCGCCACCACTTAGATCACATGCATTACATAAATCATAAGGTCTTTCCAGGGTTAAAAATGTGGCTTTAGGTTAAGGTGTGGAAAATAATTAGATAAGTGACTAAGAAACCTCAAATATCAATCAGTGGAGTAAAAGTATTCAACTCAACTCAACTTAACATAGATAAGATCTGTACACAACTCTATCCCTCCAAACAATGACTTCTCACTCATCATCAATTCAAGTAAAATCACCCTTTTTTTTAATATCAAGAGGAATCATGCATATAGACATACAAATCAGTCACATCCATACATTTTTTCCTGAATTTTTTTTTTTTTTTTTAACATAAAATTATTTACACCAACTATAGCACCACCTTCAATATTGATACCCCCAAACTTATTTTTCTCGCTCACCCAACATTCAATATAATCAACAACACTTCACTAGTTTTAAGGGTTGGATAAAGATATTATTTTTCTGGTTTAAGCTTGTAATGTGGGTAAATCAAAGAAAATGTCAATAAGGCACAAAGGGGTTGATCAAGGAAAAAATTAATTCAGGGTAAGCTATTTGACTAACGTGGTTGTAACAAAAATGACCTTAATCATATTCATGCCTACATGTGTCAATGTGGTCTTGAAGAGAATCAATATAAGTTCTAGAAAAGCACAATCATGGAAGAATGTCACACATGAAGAAGTAATGAGACTGTAATGAATGTGTCAATCTATAGGCTCAAAGTTTCACCAGGTTTTGTGTCTACACCGTCCAGTTACTACATTTTCAATGAAACTACTCAACTAGTAAATACTCGGTTTACATATACAGTCAGGTAAAGTGACAGAGAAAATTAATATCCCAATCATTTCCACATCTTGATGACAATAAAACATGACTATCGTGCTCAATGAAACTCAAAATCTCACATGGACAAGTAATTTTTTCGAAATTTTTTGGCCCAAATAGCATATTTGGTTTGCGCGCATGCATAGTTTATGAATCCATAACAATTTCTGGGCATGATCTGTGTGATGTAAGTGTGATGTAAAACCTAATTTCATAAATTAGAGTAACGAAATTATGCGACAATTGATCGTATACTTCAGAAATTTCCATTCTTATACTTAGGACTAACTTGTCACTAATGAAATATGTCGAAGACTAGTGCAAGCAATTTGTTATTTTGTTTGGAGAAGTGCTACGTGTCCAGGGGATCTGCACAAATTATATTACAGGGATCCACATGGTGATTTTTAACTGGGTGTTGGGAAAAAAAAATTCAGTCACACAAGTCCCTTCACCCTTGTACAAATTGCTTATTCCTTTTGTTTATACTACTAGGAGTGATTGACCTAGAAAGAATGTAGGTATTATGTTTATTCGTTTGTAACATGATTGACAATAAATATCTCGGCAGGTTTGACTCTGAATTAAGTATTACATAACGAATAAAGCTGAGTTGTTGGAAAAAGGGTTGACAGAACCCTTGATCGACGCTCACATGCAAATGGTGCCCACATGAATAAAAAATGTCAAAAAATGCGTCTGTCCCTCCTATTATGAGTGTTCTGCCAAAAAGAGTGTCAAATTCTTTCTTACAGCATAGCATGGTTGGTACGTAATATCACTGATTTGGTTAATGGAGTATCTTGTGGTGAATTAGAAGAATGGCTTTGATTAGAACACAAAAAGGATTTTGCTATTACCATGTGCGGCTCTTTTAAAAAAGCATAAACATGTGCTTTTTTTTAGTATTAAGATAAGGATTAAACTAAATGTACAAAATAAATTATTATATGCATTACTTACTACTCACATTGCATGACGGGTCCCGTGAGAATAAAATAATCTGACAATGTGGTCCCCACTCCCTATTGTGAGTGGTAAGTAAAAGAGTTGGTAAGAGAGTATAAGTAAGTGTAGCATGATCCTTAAGATAAAATGTCATATTTTTTAAAAGATGGAATGCCTTTCGGGGGGAGGAGGAGGAGGAGGAGGAGGTTAGGTCTGTTATCGTCACAATATAATTGCTCTGTGTCTCTATTGATGAAATCTATCGAATCTTCATTAAATTGTCACGGTTGGGTTAGATTTGTAAGCTTCTCAATATGTTAAAATTTTACATGAACCAATCGAGTATATAAAAGATAAATAGGAAAATATTTGACACGAATCGCAAACGTTTTATTAAAGCATGCAAAGGTCACATAATTACCTTTGTTCAATTTCTTTAAATCTTTAGATGATTTGTTGCAACTTTACCGAATCCTTGGTTCTCCATATCATTTTGTCCTCTTTAATGTTTTTTTCAAAGACACGTTGCTTTGACATGTGAGTATTGTGTCTAAAATGAAACCCAAAATTCAAATCTAGAAGGAAACGAGATTATAAGGTACTTTTAAAAGGTCACCAGCATAGCCTATAATTATATTCCTACGTGTGGTCTATTAACCACAGGGACGCTTCTCTCATATTATCTGAATATGATCCAAAGTAATTAAACAGTATATTCAATTAAAATAGTATGTAACATTTATACCATTTAATTATTAAATATACAAACGCGACAATTAGAAATAGTAAGCCCTTGTTTGATATCAATTATTTTTAAAATACATTTTTTAACTACATATTTTTTTATAAAATAATTTTACACGTAAATTCAAAAAAATTTCTTATTTTTTAATAACACATTTCTTATCAATTTACGATTTCAAAATGCATTTTCAAAATAAAATGTAGCTCAAACAAGCTTTAGTTAATAAAGTCCATACAAACCAACAAAAACTAATACTTTATGTGCACGCTATTCAACATCGTTATGATTTTGATTTTCTTTTTCATAATGTTTTCCACTAAAATTTTGACAATTCAAAATTACAATTTTATCTTAAATCATAATTAAGAGATAGTCAAAGAGCTAGAAATAGCAGTTTTGGACTCTCTCTCTCTCTCTCACACACGCGCACAAATTTGTTGAAATTATTGTAAGGCCCTGTTTGATAGCAATTTTTTTTTTTTTAGAAAAGTTGGAAATTTTTCTCTTTTCCACATTTTTTGTTTGTTTAATTGATATTTTTTGTCATGAAAAATATTTGTCACCAACTTTTAGGTACAATCCCTTAAAGTACAGAAGTAGGAATTTATTTTCCATCTTGGTGGGTGTTTTTTTTTTTTTCCTTTTTTTTTTTTTTTTTTTTACTTTTCGGCAATGGAAATATATTTTAAATCCAATGATAAAAAAATTTATCCATTTAATTGACAATTTGCATAAAAAAATGAAGCCAAACGAACGCCAAAAATTTATGAAAATATTATTTTTATTTTTTTACTTTTTGGCAATCCAAACAAATTTTAATAAGGATTAGAAAAAAATTTATTCTAAAAAGTAACAATTTACATGAAAAACAAACCAAACATATTATGTGAAAAATTATATCAATCAAACACAAATAATTATAATTCCCAGACAGACGAATTCTAGACAAATCAATTCACCGCCATTCATTTTATTTCCATCTATTTTCCACCCTTACAATCAAATGGACCCTAAAAGATTTTGCTGTTTTTCCAAGGGGGTTGACCACCCCCCTGACAGAAACCCTACAAATAGGGGGTGGGGTTTCTGTTATGGGGTGGTCAACCTTCTTGGTGCAGTAGCAAAACCTTTATTGTAAATTGTAGTATATAAATTTTATGAAAATTGATTTTTTAAAGAGTGCATAGTTAAAAAATATGAAAAGAAAATTGAACTCATATGTAATATTATTTTAATAAAAAAATATACAATTAAAACTTAAAAATTAATTGAAAAAAAATTGTAAAAATTGTATCGAATATATATTGAATCGGTGATGTAATGACGCAGCGAAATAAGATATTCAAACAAAAACCTTAAGAATACCAAACTGGGATCCGCCAAAGAGTGAAAATTAAACTCGCAAAATTTTATTAATC
Source organism: Osmanthus fragrans (assembly GCA_019395295.1). Taxonomy (NCBI): domain Eukaryota; kingdom Viridiplantae; phylum Streptophyta; class Magnoliopsida; order Lamiales; family Oleaceae; genus Osmanthus; species Osmanthus fragrans. The sequence goes on from CM033354.1 coordinate 26,008,233, forward strand.
GAAGATGCTCCAAAAATGAATAATTAACTTTTATTTATAAGGATTTACATGAAAATCTAGTTTAAAAGAACTTAAATTAAAAAAAGAATTTAAAATAAACTAAATGACAAAAATAGTAATAAAAATTTTAAAGTTGTTTTTGAGTTTTAAACGAACTCAGATGGCTAAAGTCCATAATATATCACGGCAAAGTCGTAAGCTCATTTTGGCTCACCGTTCTATTTCTGAGAGAGTAAATTAGGCCTAATACCCTATTGAATTAATTAAATTGAAAAATAGACTTTTAAACTATTTAAAATAGTTACCACGTAATTAATACGTCTTAAAAGTTCAAACTCCCAAAATGTTCATTATTCCCAATTCTCGTTCCCGTTAAAAGAGAAACTCTCTTCTCTAATCTCTGCCTTCACATTTCTATAGTCCCCGCCATAGGATTTCGGGCATTCTAGGTGTAAACAAAGCTCATTGAACTCAACAACTGCAACAATAATTGTTCTCTAGTAAATATCACTCTCATCCTCCATATATATACATGTATTTGTATGTAAGCATGTATTGTGTATATATGTATATACATACATCAATATGTAATTGACTATTCCAAGATGTTTTGATTATTATCAACGTGGTCTTCAAGTCTATAGTCTGGATTCATTCATGTTTTGAGGCTGTTGGCATTTATTATGAAGTTGTTGCACTTTTGGAACCCCCTGCAACGACAGCTACGAAACTCACAAAAAATTGACAACGGATCTCAAGAACGCCAACAAGTCAAGGCTTTGAATTAAATCCAAAAAGGACGAATCAAGCAACCAACAAACAATAATCTATCGACCTCTTAATCACGCAATTAATGAACCTCTCCCGGGTTTGTGAACGTCACAAGATTATTAATCTTGATAAGTTCGATTGAACGTCACAAGAATGAAATTTTTGATGAGTTCGATTGTTCAAGAAGAACAAGAAATTGAAAATAAACAAGCCTTTGAATTAATCTCAAAATTATAGTATGAATACAATTGAAAATAATAATTTCTATTTATACTAACCTTAAAGATTATAGTAAAAAACAGAATCAAAGAGTCCAAAAATATGAAAGTTACCAAAATTGAAGAATTCTAATTAATTTAAAACATCTCGCGGAAAAAGAAAATTTTTGTCCGGGAATTGGCCTATGCGACCATATAGTGTTATTCTATGCGATCGCATAGAAAACCATTGTGCTGCCTTGGAAATCTCTGCATGTTACCATGCGGTCGCATGGTTCGGAGTACTTTGCGACTGTATGGTACTCCGACTTACCTCCAATTTCCTTTGCTTGCAACAAGTTCTTCAAAACGGTTTCGACTCTCAATCCCTTCATGACTCTTGTCCCTTGCCTCATTAACTTCAACACTTTGTGTTCCATAGCCCAAACAAGTAATTGTGTGACTTTTATTGACCCATTGAAGGCTCAAACCCTGCTTAATACACTTCTCAATGTTCGTCAAATTCTTGATAGTTTGTAGCGCATCCCAGATCACATCACTTCTCTTTCCCCAAAAAGGGTTATGGACGGGGAGCAAATTAGAGTTTGTGCAAGATAAATCCTCAAAAAGCTTTTGACTAATTTTATGTATGAAATAGCTATTAAGTTGTAAATTACTTATGTTTTAATTATTAGACTTTGAACTAATACCAATATATTACTTACTTTTATACAGACAAAATCCATTGTCCTGTGATTGCCTGAACTTGGACTATTCTTTCTAGGAAGTACCCACTTAACGTGTCTATGATTTGAGAATATATACATTGATCATGTGATTATTTACATATGAGATTGATTATTACTATATTGAGTACGTGAATGCTATCGATATGTGAAATTGAATAATTTTATCGTTATCTTATCTTGTATTAAACAAATAGACTGAAACATTTGAGTGTTTGTCATTTTTTTAGTGTTATTTTTTGAGTTTTTGAGTCACTTTTTTATTTTTTGTCACTATTTTTGAATTCGTGTAACATTTTTTAATTTGTGACACTTTTTTTTTTTTTTAAATTTTTGTCATCTTTTTGAAATTTTGTCATTTTTTTAGTGTTTGTCATTTTTTTCAATTTTTTTTTTTTTTGAAATTTCTATCAATTTTTTTAGTAAAAAAGTTTACTTTTTATTAATAACAATGACATTGTGTGTAATTTTTTTAAATAAAAAAGTGATACAAAACCTTTAAAAATGACACTATCATTTTTTTAAAAAAGGTAATAGTGTCACTTTTTAATTTTTGAGTTCTGCTACAGCAACAGGAAGGGGTTGACATACACCCTGACAGAATACACAAAACACAGGGGCCCATTATGTTTTTGGAAAAAAAATTCACGCGGGTCCCACGGCTTTGTGAGAGTTTGTCATCCTTGTGGTTAGACTTTTTTTGTCAAATCAGTTTTTTCCTTAATTTTCACAATCTTTTTTACTTCCAAAAAACTTTTCATATGATTTTTCAAAAGACCCATAATTTTAAGCAGGGGCGGAGCTACATGGAGGCCAGTGTAGGCACTGGCCTCACCTGGGACATCTTGCAGTAGTTGAAGAAGCCGCACTAGAACTTCCAGCAGTTGACGAGGCCTCACCTGAAACTCACATGGAGGAAGAAGATGACGCACAGTGGCACAGACTTGTCCAGGAATGGGTTCCATTCCCATGGCATACATAACCTTCCATCGACACTATCAGGGACCGAAAGCTCAGGCAGCATCATTGATTCATTTTTGGAAGAAGAAAGAAGGTGAATTAAACTCACTGAACTGTAAATAGGTGAAGCCCGAAGCCAAAGCCCTCTCGTTGAACTTTTCTTTTTATTTGTTATTTTGATTTGATTAGAACCTAAAATCAAGATGAGTCATGTATCAATTTGGTGATTCTTACGAAATTAATTTGCTGATTTGCAGGCAGAAGAACCAAGTCTCAGAAGCTGCTGGAGGTGCGGAGCCTCAAACCTAATTGGATGCCATCCCTGCCCCACAAGGTGAACTTAATTGGATGTTTTACTAGGTTAGATACAAGTTGCTAATTTAAAATCATGTATTAGCTATCAGTTTTGTGAGTTGCACTCTGCATATCGATTGTGATTTGTGAACTTAATTGACTGTTGTGCTAAGATTGAGAATATTTTGCTTGATTTTATGCATAGGCTGATTTGGGCTTTACTTGCTTTTGATTCTAGTTAATTGTTTTTGCTTTCAATTACTTGATAATAACATTATTGTAAAACGATATAGAAGGATGAAAACTCGTTAGGAACACATTTAATTATAAATTATGTCATTTGTAGTATTATCGTGATATTGTTTTATAGTTTTATCATCATTAAACCCATGGCCAAAAACTCAAAGTTCGATGTCAGTTAAATTGTGCCCGCACTGAACGAATTTCCTGGCTCCGCCCCTGATTTTAAGGATATTTTTGAAAGTTGCCCTTTCTGAAAATGTATTATTGATCCAAATCGGACCTCAAATGTCAGATCTACAATTTATTATTTTTCCCTTTTTGATCTAATGCTCCGTTTGGTAGCACCAGATTTTTCCTAGAACATGGAATTCGAATTTCAACTTCCACTTTTAGCTTGTTTGATTGGCCAAATTTTTCATAGAAATCGTTTTCCAATTTTTGAAATTTTCCTTGATTTCAAGGAATTCATTTTCCCACCACTTTGGTGGGAATTGAAATTCCACATTTTTTAAATTTTTTTATTAAAACAATAGAAACAAATTTTAAGATGAAATGTAAAAAAAAATATCTCTTTTATTGACAAATTTCATGTAAAACAAAGTCAAACAAACACCAAATTTTTTTTCTGTATATATATATATATATATATATATATTTTTTTTTTTTTTAATTTTTGGCGATCTAAACAAATTTTGTCACCAATGGTAAGAAATTTTATTCTTTTAATTGACAATTTTAATGAAAAATAAACCCAAAAGTATTATATTTTTTAGGTGAAAATTATACTAATCAACCACCTTTAATTGCAATTCCCAGTAAAACAAATTTTAGACAATTCAATTCCCTGTAATTCGTTTTTTTCCACTCAAATTCCATCTTTCTATCAAACGGACCCTAACTGTATTTCAATTTACTCGTCATCTATTATGCATCACGTAAAGACTAGACGACATATATATTCATTATTTACATACTACATAGTAAACACACATCTTAGCATCTGCAAGACTAAAGTACCGCGTGCTACAAATTTATCGAGAAACGATTCCCTGACGACACGGGAGAGAAGTGAACTGATGCACACATAAATTTATTTGAAAAATCTATATATTTTACTGCATTTAGGCTGTGTTTGATAGCCTCTAATTCCATGGAAAATGGAATTCAATTTTCCACTTTAGCCAATTATGGGTGTTTGATTGAAATTTTTTTCTTGACAACTCTTTTTCCATCTTTTGCTGGCTATCATCTTTTTCCACCTTTTGTCGGTATTTTCTCTTCTTTTTTTTTTTTTTTGAAAATTGGAACACGTTTTATATTCAATGGTAAAAAAAATTTATCCATTTAATTGACAATTTATATGAAAAACAAAGCTAAACGAACACAAAAAAATTTCAAAAATTATTTTTTAAAAATTATTTTTTACTTTTTGGCAATCCAAACAAATTTTAATATAGATTGTAAAAAAATTTATTGTAAAAAGTAAGAATTTGCTTGAAAAATAAAGTCAAACGAATTAGGTGAAAAATTATATCAATCAAGCATCATTAATTATAATTCCTTCAAAAATAAATTTTAGACAATTTAATTCTCTATAATTTATTTATTTTCATTCAAATTTTATCCTTGTAATCAAACAAACCCTTCGTGGAGACGATACAATGTACCATGAAACAAACCAAATTTAACTATCTAATAAAATTTTCAGTTTGAGGGCAATCTCCCAAAGATAGCAGTCATAGTCCACAAGAAAACCCTACTTCAAAATAAAATCTTGTACTTTGCATCTCAATGTGTCAATTTCGAAAAGGATTTTCCTAAACAAATAAGGAGTTGACTTGTGGACCCCACCCCCTATTTATGAGTTTGGTCAGGGGCTGTTAGCCTTTCTGTTACCATAGCAAAAGAGAAATGCCAAATAGGGTGGCCCCCTATTAGAGCTCAGGCCCCCCTTCAATAGGGGGCCTCCCTGTTCGGAATCGGGATTTAATTCCGGCATAAATAGACTTTTCAATAGCAAAATCCTTTCAAAAATTGGTTGAAAATACTCAGGTCCCCCTCCAATAGGGGCCTCCCTGTTCGGAATCGGAATTTAATCCCGAGACAAACAGACTTTTCAATAACAATAGAATAATATTATATAGTCCCACTGAAATTGTAACACCAGTCTGATGACATTAAATGATAGACTAAATGAAAGGTAAAATTGAATGACTATTTAATTTCATCAATCATTTAACACCACATTAATACCACCTAAATTGGGATTATAATTCCAATGAAGTTAAATAGCATTACTCATACCAAAATTCTTTCAAAAATTCGTTGAAAATACTTTGTGGTTGCGGGTCCCACGTTTGGGGTGGTTTCTTGTGCAAGTAGCCAACGAACATTGGCCGTACGATTCAAATCACAAAGAGATCACACAGTTGATGCTATGATATCTACACAACGAATAGGCATAGGGTTTAGTTTTATGGAGAATTGTGGCATCACTGGCATGCAAAAATTGCCTGCAGTCTGCAGGGATTTGCTAGAATTGTTTGGAGTGTACGTCTTAGTCTAGTCTATTCTGTGGAATGTTCAGAATAGATGTTTGTTATTGATATTCAAACTTTTCAACTGCCCCAATATATTTTTGAGAAAGGGATAATTAGCAAAAAAAAAAAAAAAAAAAAAATCGAATAAAATAATTTATTACCTTTTAATATAATTGTACAAAATATTCTTACTTTTTATTTTTTTGATATTAACACCCTTATTTTCACCTTTCGTTGTAAATAATATCATTTTCATCAATTTTTCAACTAAAAATTATAAAATAACGAATATACTAATCTATTGTACACATAAATCCCAAAAAAATAATTAAAAAGTAAAAATTTAAAAAAAATCACCTTCTTTACATCTTTCTCTTCCATTATCACCATTCACCATTGTCATCGCCATCACCATGAAACCATAAATCAACAATTGCATCCAACAAATGTCGGTCAACCACCAACCAAGCAACTGGACTTCATTACCTCCAGACAACCCCCCACTTCCCTCTACACATACCACTAAACAATCATTCACCATGCCAATAAGTCGAAAATATAAAAGGTGGCGTCACCACCTCTTTCAACGATACCAACAATCGCAGACCACCACCGCTCGGGTCGCACACCCTAGGCGCACAACTCCATGGAAAGAATTAATCAAACAAAGATTAATCTTTTCCATGTGAGGGGGGTTGACACCATTATGTACAATAATTATGTACACCAAAATTAATCCTTTCAATAACTCCAAATAACTACGATCGCCCTGTCTAGTGATTTGGGGGAGAGAATATGGCAAGAATAGAAGTGAAATTCGTACTGAAAATCACTCGAAAAGAAAGTGTCTAAAACCATATATTTGACATTGAAACTCGCAAAATTAGACACCTAGGTTGTTGAAAAAAAATCCTCTTTCATTGTGATTGAGATTGAAGTCATTGGAGTGCAAGAAAATGTAGAATTTGTTGCTTAAAAATCAAGGTGATTTAACTCCACAAAAAAAATGTTAGAATTCTTCTTTCAAGTAAAAATCTTGACCCATAATTTATGATTATAAGTACTACGAATTGTTTCAGTTTCAATAACATAAAACAAGTTATAAAAATAAAATCCAGATATTCATTCTCCAAAAATGCTTCTTGCATCTGCAAGTAACTTAGGTGTAAATTTATTTGAGCTAAAGATCGCGTATTTAATGAAATAACTGCTTTCACAGCCATAGAGTAATTAGTAAGTGCAAGTATTAATTATAAGTAAATTATTTTCTATAAGAATCTTGATACTGTCATCACTGGCGTCTTTCTCTCTTCTCCACCAAAAGAAAAACAGATTGAGAGATAAAAATAAAAAAAAGTGTCAGAATACAGTGGTACGAAGGGATTGAGAGAATATGTGCATGCAGGCCATGTTGACTGCTTGTATTTCCCCGTTATTAAGTGATAAATATCCACGGATTTTTACTACTTCTCCTAATAATATGTATTATTCCCCAAGTAAAGGGACCTTCTTACAGGCCACTCATTGTAGAGCGAGTTCCACAATGAATTTAAAAAAAAAAATTGTGTGTGAATCCCTTCATTGTGTCTTCCCCTGACATCCCCTGTGAAGAAGTCCCTTGTACCCTAAACATTGTTCTAATAATATTAACCTTTCAAGATGGATCTCAAATTTTTACATAGTATCAGAATTTATTAAACTCCAACGAGCAATTCGATTCAATTAAAACTAAAAAATGAGTATACGAATTTCAAGATTAATCTTCTCAAATGAATCACCATCTTGTAGGGGCATGTTAAGGGATAAATATCCCACATCGAATAAAGATAAAAATATAGATCAATTTATAAGGATTTGAGCTACTCTTCCTGATAAATTTGACCTTTTAAGATACATCAAATCTTTACTACCCTAATATACAGTAACTGACTTGGACGGACATGAATACACGAGACATATATGGATATGACATGACATGGCAAAAGTTGTATCGAACACTCGTTTTAAAATTTTCCATTAGACATCCCTCTAGAGTTAAAAATTGAAATAATATATAAAAAAAATAAGACGGCATGTAGTTTATTGGGCTTGTGTCATGGATTTTTTAAGAAGTATTGATATCGACGTGACATGATTCATTGATTCATGTCGAACACAAACAAGTCAGCCTAGGAGTGTTCATGCATCATAACTTAATTTTAATGACTTTTTTGTGTTAGATCATTGAAAAAGCAATTTGAAAAGAAATTCTTTTAAAAGTATGCGTCGGCTTGAGTCCAGTTTTTTAGAATAGATTTTGTAAACGCGCTTCTTTTTTTATTGGAGAACTATATGGTTTGTGTTTGTCTGGGCACACTATTATTTTATAAAGAATTGATTTTTTGTATCGTTGAACTGGGGGTCACCGCTCACCTCTACTAGACGCCCAAATTTTTTGCTCATTCTAATGTGATTTAGTTTTATGAATTTCCACTTCTGTCCTTCATTTCTGGGTAAGTACGAGGTTATGGAGGTGCAATTCTGTCATTTTACATATCCATGTTATTTGACTATTCAAATTATCACTGTTATAACGCCCTCTTTGACCCCATTAATTTGAAGAAATATGTTCAGCAAAGTTTTGAAGGAAATGTTTATCGTACTTTGACGATCCAGCGGGAAACCCAATGGGGCATGGTAAGTGAATAATGTGTTAAGGCACATTTCATGTTAGAGGATTAACAATAAATTCAATTCAATTGAATAGAATTTTCTTTTGCATGTTACTGTGGAGCCAGTCGCTCCTTCAATAAAGAGTCGTCACTTGATCACTTTGTAAATTATTTTAGAATCATGTTACAGGAATATTATGGAGATCATTGAGATGACCACACACTCACATGCGGAAAAATATTATTTTATTCACATGAATTTGCACATTCACATATGATCACCCGTACAGATAGAGTATTATTTTTCATTATTTTATACTTGTAGCATTATTCTTTATATTTTTCAATATTTTGAAAATTAATCATGCTATTTGTACAACATTGGTTGACAACAATGGTTGATAATTACTCACATAGGAGGAGGGTTCACGATGAATAAAAAAATTGTGGACTCCCTTCATATGAGATGATTATCAATCATTGTTGTCAACTAATATTGTACAAGTAGCAAAATTCTTTGAAAATTGAATTGGACTGTTCCCTGAAATTGAAATGAATCGTTTCAACCTCGACCAGGTAACCAATGCTAAACCAAAAGTAAAGTAATGGACGGACAGCAATTGTTGGAAATGAAGTAGTAATTGAAAAAATTAAGGTGGTAGCAGGGCTACATAGGTATAGAGCAGCTTTATTGGGTGCCAGTGGTAACAAGTGAGGTGAAATGTGTGCCAATCAAGTTTTTGCGATAATTACTTTTTAATGTTCTCGCTAGTCAAAGGACAACTTTTCGTACGACTTATGTTCTGCTACACAAGTCAAAGGTAAACTATGTCAGTCTTTGATTAGACATGCACGTCGTCTGTGCTTCGCCTTCACCCTAACAAATAAATTTTTTAATAGATTGTGATAGAAATTTTTTGAATGTGTGATTGAAAAATTGTGGAATCCACAAAAGATATTGTTAATATTTATTGTTTTACTTTAACTTTGACTTAAATTAAAATCATCTTTTAATCCGTATCAAACAGTCCCTAATTCAACAACTTTAAGCTGTTTTACTATTTGGGAAACATAATATTTTGGAAAATGATTTTTTAGAAGAATGTAAAAGGATATTTAATGGGTATTAAAATTAGTTTTTTTAGTAGATTGTGATAGAAATTTTTGAAATGTGTAATTAAAAAGTTGTGGGATCTATGAAAGATGTGATTAATATTGATTGTTTGACTTTGACTTAAATTAAAATCAAATTTTAATTGGTTAAAAAGTAAAAAAAATTTGACAACTTTTTTGATCAATTTTGACCAAATTAAAAAGGATAAAATTGTACTTTACATTTTTCCTCTCATTAAATAATTAAATAAAAAATTTAAAAAAAATCAAAAAAATCATCACCAAAATTACTATTAAATTATTATTTTTAATCATTATTAAATGGATAAAGCTACTTGTATATTTTACAGTGTACCAAATAGTTTACACTTCTCTCACATGAAGAAGGATCAACGGATATTTTATTATGTGTGAACCCCTCTATATGGAGGGAGAAGGTGTTATGTAAATGTTGACAAATTCTTATTGATTCAAGTGGCATAGCTATTAAATTACTATTTTTTTAATCATTATTCACCTACTAGTTTATGTCAAAATTTCAATTCCCTTAAAGTATGATGCCACGAAATTAGTCTGCCGTGCCAATTTCTAAACAAAATAGATTAGTTGAGCAGGATATTTCTTTATGCGTGATGTTTATGAGTTTGCGTGATACTATATGGATAAGAATGCGAAAAGTTAATCTTTGAACAATAAGTTAATTTCTTTAAATGTGAAAATAAAATTGTAAAGGATGTAAAGTGGCAAGAGCTAATATGTCATTCTAGGAATGACTCTCACCGCTGCTCTCTTGGGAAATATATTAGGGAAGAATTCATAAATCAAACTTTAAATATGATCAATTTACATTTTAGGCTCAAAGATTTTAAAATATAAAAATTAAGGGAGCGTTCTTTTCGTGTTTCAGTTTTGTGTTTTGAATTTTGAATTCATTTTGTGTTTTGGGTATCCATTTTGAGATTGTTGAAAACTCGTTCTTTTTGTCGTTTTGAAAAAATATTTCTCAACCCGTATTTTTTGAGTTTTGGCAGATTTGTGAAGAAAACAGTCAAAACGTAAAAAAAATTGTTTTCTGTTTTCTTCAAAATTTTCAGCCGTTTTCAAAAACTCGTTTTCGAAAATGGGAAAGAGAACGCGTTTTCAATATTTTGGAAAATCGAAAATAGAAAACGGCTCGAAAACAGCAAAGAGAACGCACCCTAAATTTCCATTAATTAATTATGTTAATGTCACAGTTATGCGATTCATGTCATAGATAGGCACTAAAAGGTCACAACTAATTCATTGGTCACATATTATCAAATTAATTTGTCACAAACTATTTTGAGGTCACAAATAAAAAAAATTATAGGTCACAAATTATGTCGATGTCACAAATAAATTTTTTTATAGGTCACAGTTTATTTTACTGGTTACAAATCCAAGAATTACAGGTTACATTTTATCTGTCGATCACAATTTTCAAATTTATTGGTCATAGATTATAACAAATTAATTTTTTTGTCACAACGAATTTTATGGTCACAGCTGAATCCTAATCTCGATCTACCACCAATATTTGGTCACAAATCATCGTCCAGCAACCGCCACTACATCACACCACCACAATCACCAACTAAAAAATGACCACCACCGCTGCTGCCTGCACCACATTACCACAACCACCATCAAACATCCCTACCCAACTCTGTCCCACCTACAACCACAGCCACCGCACCCAGCAGTTCCACTACCAACACCACCACCTCAATCTGCAACACCACCTCCAACAACTACCCACCACCGTACCCACCTCCACCTCCACCTCCACCTCCAATCAACCATCGCACACACCACCGCAATATCCAACAATAGTGTCATTATCACCACCAACCAGAACTGAGCCACCAACCCACCAGACACCACATCTGCACCACAACAACTCTCGAACACCACTGTGCACACACCCACCACCACCGCCCTTAGATCAAAAAGAGAAAAAAAATCCCAAACCCCCTTCCGACGTCCGTGTCGAAGGACTGTAGCATTACGAAGCTGCGGTCGCAACAGTGAACACCGCCGTCGGGAGATTGAAGAACGCAGCAGTGAACAAATAATTGAGAGACAGGCGAATATGAGGAATTGAGAGACGATCGCGCCTCTTGCAGCCGGGCCGATCTTTTTGCAGCAGCGCCGATCTAGCATCGGATCTGACTCCAGTCTTTAGAGCGTCTCCAGCGAGTAATATGATGAATTGAGAGACAAGAGAAAAAAGAAGGTTAGGGTAGAGAGAGAAAATGTAAGGAATAAAATGATTAGGGTTTAGAATAATTGGGGGGAATAATTATTATATTGACACCTGATCTATGCATAATGAAACTTTAGCACTGATTTTTGAAAAGAGATCTTTAAAGGTCTGGTATTGTGCAATTTCCACATATTTTGTTGCAGACACTAAGCCTTTGTTTGGGCCACACTCTTGCAAAATGAAAATGAGAAATAGATTCGTTGGAATACACTAGTCTAAGCCAATTGAGAGATGAAAGTAAAAAATATCATTTCAGGTGGGGCCCTCCAATGACTCTATCTTTCCTTAAAATGGAGTAAAAAATGTGGCCTAAACAGAGGCTAAAATATCAAAGTCGAACATAATGATTCTATAGTTTCTATTTGAAGCTCGTTAACAAAAGAAAGCTCAAATGCTTAATGATGTATAGAAGTAGATCTAGAAGGTGTTAATAATATTGTTTTGTTGATTTGATCCCCTTTTTAAGGCTTTAATCACTCTCTTTGTGTCGACTTCAAATTTATTTTAGTTAGGTTCATTTGGAATCCGAATTAGATTTAAGGGAAAATTGCAGCAGTGGTCCCTACCTTTGCGTTTTTTGCAAACTTTACCTCAACCTTTAGTTTGTATTACCACGAGTCCCAAACTTTTTATAAATTCACAGCAGAGGTTCAAATGGACGAAAACCGTCCAATTTGACCGTTAGTTGATCAATAAAATTGAATTTTGACCATTTTTGACCAATTTAAAAGGGTACAATGGTAACTTTCAATCTTATACTTAAAATAAGTTAAAAAATTAAATTTAAAAAAATCAAAAAATGAAAACACATACACACTCACCATCTTCCCCATCCCCATCCTCATCCCCAATCAAAACCAGAAAACCATTTTTGCCAAACCCATTTCCCAACCCTCTTCCATCAACTATCCCTTAATCTCCATACGTTCCGCCAAGCCCATTTCCGCCATTTCAGTTTCAACCCCATTTTAGTTGTACAGGCTCCATTTTCATTTTTTTCTTTCACTTTTAGTCTCTAGAAAGCATTAACCAATAAATGGCGACCGGGTTGATCAGACGGGCAATAACCAGGGTTTCGACGTCGATGCTGGGGGCGAGCGTAATCCTAAATCGGGTCCACTCGTCAGAGGCCAAGGCCCAGTTGTTGGAGCCCAGTTCAAAGCCCACAAGCTACATCAAGACCTTCCAAATCTACAGATGGAACCCAGACGGTCCTCAGAATTCGGAGCTGCAAAATTACGAGGTTGACCTCAAGGAGTGTGGGCCAGTAGTTTCTCTTTATGGGCGGCCTAATCGTCCCGACCGAGCCATTAGCAGGGAGAGCCACTGAAATCAACTCTGTAGTAATGCCGGAGCCCAATCTTTGCTCCTCGAAAGTTGGTTGATGTTGTTGTTTTGTCGTTGTATGTCAATGTGGCTGGTGGTTGAGGAGAGTTGTGGTGGTGGGTGGTGGTGGCAGTGTGGTTTTTGGGTTTTGATTGGGGATGGGGAAGATGGTGAGTGTGTATGTCTTTTCATTTTTTGATTTTTTAAATTTAATTTTTTAACTTATTTTAAGTATAAGATGGAAAGTTACTATTGTAACCTTTTAAATTGGTCAATTCAATTTTATTTGTCAACTAACGGTCAAATTGGACGGTTTCCGTCTATTTGGACTTCTACTGCGAATTTATAAAAGGTTTGGGACCCGTGGTGGTACAAACTGAAGGTTGAGGTAAAGTCTGCAAAAAAAAAAAAAAAAAAAAAAAACGCAAAGGTTAGGGACCGAAATTGCAATTGTCCTTTAATTACAAGGTTTGTACTTGTTTTAGGGAGGTCCTGGCTTTGTTCCTTCCCTTGTTTGTACCTTTCTTCTTTGTCACTAATATAACCTCCACTATGGTGATTTGCTAAAAATACCTAATGTCTTCAAGGGCCAATCAAGTTGCCAGTGCTATTAATATAACAGTGTTTATTCTAGACAATACCGAGTAATGATACCGTTGTGCCTTCCTCCACAACAATAAAATTAAAAAAGCCCGCCCCACTAATGAATAATTTCATGTTGGGGCTCCATGCATGTGATTTTCATACCTTACTTTCAAGTAGAATTTGTATACTTAGAACCTCAGTATGAATTACGTAAATCTATAATTGTATCTGAGTGAGGACATATTTGTTTCGAAAGTAAAGTTTAAATTATCTTCAAGTAACTCAAAGTAATGTTCTGCTTCGTGTAAAAGGCGAAAAACATTTTTGAAATGGTTATACATTGCGACACATACTTGGAATGATGAAGAATTTTCATTGCTGCGCTATGAGAAGGATATAAAGAAATATTTACCAATGAAGGTAACACAAAATTAAAGTTGAAATATAGGAATTCCCATTGCATGGAACAACAAAACACGTTTTAAAGTAGAACACAATGCACAACCTTTGTCACTCAAAACAAGGTCATATTGAACTTTGTTAAAAAATGTAGTTATCTTATTTTATAACGAACAATGTATCCTAGAGTATTGTAATGTCGTCGAGTATCTACATTAATCAGATAAAATAATTATTATTCAGATTGTCACATGGAACATGAGGAAAATTTGGCGATATCAATGTTTATGTAATTATATTTTCGATTTTTCCTATCTAGTATACCAAATTTCTAGATGAATATTGATAAGTATGTTTTTACACACTCATTGGAAACTTAAAATAAGATTATTATTGATGAAATGAGCGAATATCGACTCACAATTAAGAAATTCTTGCTGTTATAGGTTGAAAATAACCTATTAGAATAGAACAAGCAAAAGGAAAGAGAAAAATGATCAAATTGTGCAAAAATATGAAGTTGGGGACCAAAGTGCACAAGCGTCAAAAGTTGAGGGACCTTGGGATGAAATTTAGAAGGGCATGATTGAAAGGAAAGTCAAAATTTGAAGACAAAAATGTGCTAAATCAAAGTTGAAGAACATGCATGCAAATAGAGGATGAATAAAGCTACAAAAAGAGAAGAAAGGTAAGCAAGCGCGCGCCTAGCGCAAGAAAATGAGAGCAAAAAGCTCTCATGAGGCATGCTGTAGCGACCCGAATTTTTAAAGTGTAAATTTCATAATTTAAGTTGTGTCGCTACGACATTTTCGTCAAATTTTAGAATTTATTTTGTGTCCGTTGAACTGTCTAGCAAAACATTTAATATAAGATTTCAAAACGATTTTAATATTAAAAATTCAATATTTTTTTTATCAAGTCCAATCTCGAACATTTTAAAGTATCAAATTTCTTATCGTTTTAAATCCAATTTTTAATAATTTTATGTACGATATCTTATTTAGAGTCCAATTTTATTAGTCCAAATTTTTATCATTTTAGTCCAATATACCTAAATCCAATTAGCCCAAAGCTATTGTAGCCCAATTCTTGGCCCAATTATTTCCTAGGTTTCTGTGCCCTAAATCTACTGTTGATTCACTGTTCAATCACCCTCACAACCTCACCCTCATAGCAGCTCCACACGTCCTTCTCACAGTCGAGCCACCACCGCCACATCAACTACAACTCAGACCCGGAAAGCTGAGCCCAATCGCGATTCCAATGCACAACCACCGCCACACCAACCTCACTATCTCAACATCAAACCACCACCAAAACCAAGAAATCATAAAACCCAAACACTTACCTCAATTCCATACCCGTTTTTGGCCGGATTTCCGCCGGAAACACCCAAGAAATTAGAAGTCCTAGCCTCGAGTTACTCTAGGTCGACACACCAAAAAAGACCCCCAAATCGCCTCCACCCGCGGGCATCACCTCGCGACGGCGGCACCTCTGGCTTTGGCCGTGAACCGGCCTCTTTCCCTCTCCTCCCTCTCCTCTCGATTCCTCTGGATCGAATTGAGAGAGAGAGAGAGAGAGAGAGAGAAAGAGTTAGATACGTATATATGTATATATTTAATTTTTGGAAATTATTATTTTAGCCCCAAAACTTTTACAATTTGGTTATTTCAGTCCCTAAGTCTTAGTTACTATTAAACCAGCCCACAAATTTCAAAAAGTTTATTTCAGCCCTTAAACTTTTAAATTTCAGTTTTAATACATTTCCTATTAAATCCCTAAAAGTTTTAAATTATTAATTAGAACTTAGTATTCTAAATTATATTAATTTTTGTTCTTGCTAGACGAGGTCGCGGGAAAAGTTTAAAGCATGGTAGCATCACATTCGCTCAATTTCAAGAAAATTTTCAAGACTTTGAGGTGGAGTTTACATTTAAGCAATTGTGGTTATTTTGTCCGTGTTAATTCTTGATGTGTGATTTTGATTGTGATATAATGCTTATACATATGAAAATGTTGCTAGGGACCGTAAATAGGTCCGGGATCGAAAGTGGGTCATTGGGGTTGTCCCACAGTGCAAAATTGGTTAAGCGCTAATAACATGTTGTCATGGACCGTAAATAGGTCCGGGATCGTAATTGGGTCCTTGGGAATGCCCACAGTACATATTTCTATAGTATGTTGTATTGGTATTATATTCATCACTTGATTTCATGTTTAGACTTATTTTGGACTGATTGCTGTATCTCCATTAAGTATAATGCGTTATGCTCACCCCAATATTTTTTCACCTTTTCAGGTTAAGGAGGTCGGCAAGGTAAGGCAATGAGCGAGGCAATCTTGATTAAATAATAGACCATTTAATTTATAAGTTTGAAACAAGTATTTTAATAGTTAGTTTCCATTTTGACAATTAAATATCAAATTTTATTATTTTTGCAAATATTGGTACTTGCTCATCATATTTGGTATTGACACTTGGATGTGAGTAAATTATTCAAAGGACGTTTCCGCATTTTGTCCTAATTTGCTATAGTTTAAAAAAAAAAAAAAAAAAAAAAAAAAATATATATATATATATATATATATACTCTTACGCATTTTGGCGCCTTTTGAGAATGCTTATTTACAGGTTATTTCGACTTAAGTAGCGTCTTGAGTTAATAAAGAATTTGGGGCGTTACACATGCGCCCGGCTCTAGCCAAGGCACGCACACTGTTCAACTTCTGGGGGCCGTTTTATTCTTTTTTTCCACAAAATTTGGGGACCTTTTTGCAATTTCTTGGGAATGGTTTTAGGGTTTCTAAAAATCAAATTGCAGCTGCATTATGTCATTCTTCATTCGATTTCTCTTTTCTCTCTTCATTCTTATTTTCATTTTCACTTTCATTTTGAGGAGAAAAGGTTAAGAACAAGGACATACCAAAGGGAGACAATCAAAGAAAAAAAGGAGGAAGTTCGGGCAAAACTCAAGATCAAGCAATTGCAACCCTCAAATCCAACCAAAAAGGGGTTTTTATTTTCAATCTTGTATTTTCTTCATTATTTTCTCCTATTTCCAATGTAATGTATGGATTTTTTAAAATCATGTATATAAAATGAGCTAAGTTCTTTGTGTGTGTGATTTATGATGAAAAGTTAAACTAGCTTTGATGAAGACCCCCTTAGTAAATACCCACGAACTCAAAGGAAACAATGGAACAAAATTCGGATTTTTGGTGTGATTGTGAAGAAGAAGATCAGATTAGAACCTTAAGGAAACTAATTCCTTAAAAACCCCAACCTTGAGACGCCACAAAGGTTGATCACTCCTTTGATAAGCCAAATTTCAAGCATTCAATCAAGAACACAAGATGGCAAGCAAAAACTTTTCTCCCAACTTCAAAAAATCCATCATTCCAAAATACATGGCTGCTGGTCTTATAAAGTAAAATGCCTTAAATAAAGAAGAGAAAACGAAAATGGCCCCCAAAATAAACTAAAATAGATGTGAATTGGGCCCAATTGATCAAAACACATGAAATGGGCCTAAATAATTTACAAGAATAAAGTTAGAATTCCTAATTAATCCTTGCACTCTTCTTGTCCTTCCAGATTTATTCATTGCACAAAAAAAAGATAAGTGACCATCCTTGGTGAAGTTTTGGAATATTTGAATTTAGTTTTAGAATCCTCTAGCACAACCTCTTTGTATTGCACTTCCATGATCAAGCCTTGCAATGCCTCTTTCAACATCTTTGTCCTTGCCTTGGTTATTGGACCGCCAATTCCTTGCAAAGGGTCTTGAGAATATTTGAGAACATCAACTTGGTCAGCACCTCGATCTCTATTAGGCTTTATTAATTTCAATATTTGCCTTTTAATGTTAAAATTCTTATTTTCATGTGTATTTACTATTATATTTTAAGTATTATTATTTATGTGATCTATGAATGATTGTGTTAAGTTATTTCTGCGTCGTTATTGTGCATTTTAGACTAAATAGTAAATACTTTAGATTCTTGTAGGAGATAGAGATATGCTCCTAACACTGGGCGACCTATTAAGCTATTTTCACAAAGATTTAATGTGGTTGTTTAAGTTTTAGTCAATATAGAGATATAATATGTTAAACTAATTAATTATGGTTAATTTCGCTTGAGAGAGGTAAATAGCTAAAATAGAAAATTGGGTCTAACATTACAAGTGTAATTTGTTGATTTGCTTGTAGATAAATTAATTAGGTGAAGGGTAAGCGAAATCATGAATCCTAGCTACTTTATAAAGTTTTTAGTATTTTTTTTATTTTAATAATCAAAATTCAATATGTGTGGCTTTATTAGAATTAATTAGAATAGAGTGTATTTAAAAGTAAACATTTATCGAGTGATCGACAATTTGGACTCACAAGTTCACTTTATTACTTGAACGTAATCCGTACAGTTGTAGTACGCAATTTCAACGAACACGTTTTTGACACCATTGCTGGAAAATGTTTTTACTTTGATGACTATTTTAGTTTAAAATTTTTTTTTTATCTATTTTAATTTGCTTTTTTTATTGCATCTTTTAGCTAATTTCGCAGTTTTAATCTATCTTATATTTGTAGTCATTCCATTTACTTTTCAAAATATATATGCCTAATTTCAACGACGGTAAAGTAACAACACATTTGCAATGAGTAATTTCTATATGGACTATAAGGATATGCTTGGAGGAAATTCAAATTGTGATATTTGTTACGTGATGCATTGTACTGGACAATGCTTGTATTTGTACACTGATGCATCAATGTCAAAACTAATTTGGTTTAGACAATTCTTAAGGCGTCGAAAACAAATACTGGATAATTCTGATGAGAGTTACATACTTTCGGGAGATTATATCCCTAACGATTAAGATGAAGACATTAAGCTTGTGGGAGATGGTCCCCCCACTGAACGAAAAGGTGCTTGTGAAGTATTATAACGAACTTGCAAAGTTGGATGAAAGTGACATATTTATGGGAGATTACATGTGCTGGGACGAATTACAAAAGTGGGGGTATAATCTACTTGAAAGAGCCAATAAGACCGACTTTCACTGCCCGTAGTTTTTTACTATGAACATGTCATTCAACTCGAGAAGATAATGACTATTGAAAAAGAGCTTAAAGCGAATGGAAATTTAATCACAATGGAACCTAACGAAGATGTGGCAATCAATAAGGAGGAAATCAACTTATATTCTTTCGAATTCATTGATTGCCCAAAAATTGACTTTGTGATTAAATCCAAAAGTGGGCGTGATAGTCTTCATAGTTAAATTTGAATCGGATGGAAAAGACAAATGCTACTACATTAAAAGGGCCAAGGTAGAGGTTTGGAGAATAAATGAAATGTGGAACAAAGTTAAAAGAAGAAAGCTAAGCAAGGCATCCAAAGAAAGCTTTGGATGCCCATGATCCAATTGCCAAAGTCAAGTTAAAGACTTTAAAAACACTTATTGGGAGGCAACTCAATTTTCTTACTCTTAGTCCTTTTTATTTTCTAATTTTCTTGTGCTTAATATTTATTTTATCAACTTTTTGATTGACTATCACTTTTTGGAGGTAATTTTTGATGTCCTACTTATCCATGGTTCCTAATAAATTTGGGAGTAAATTGTTGTATAAGAAGGTCACATGCCTAAATCCCTCATAAGCATCGTTCAACAAATATCCAATCAGGAAAGTCTCGTTAACCCCCTTCTTCTCCTTTATATTGTTCTTTTACACATTGAGGATAATGTGTGATTTAAGTTTGGGGATGATTGTGCTTATTTGGAGGTGATTTTGTGTTGACATGTTAGATAGTATTGCCGACTTAGGATTATTTGATGTTTAAAATTGTTGTTGATTAATGAGTTAGACAAAATATGTTATTCATGCTTAATTATTTTTGAAAAGTTTGCTCATCCATACAAAGATCTTAAATTACTTTGAGTACAATAGTCATGATCAATTTTTGTCTAGATATGAAAATATTTAATAGAGAGAGAAAATTTTGAATTAGTAAACCTAGGTTGTGAGTTGTGTATAAGTTTCTATCAATTCTACATTTTCTTCTCTTTCACTTAACCATAATGCGAGATAAGTCTGTGGTGGTCAAAACGGTAAAGGAGATTATCTAGAAATGTGTTGATTTTGTGCAAGTTGAAATATTTGTGTGAATTGTCTTTTGCGAACAAGTATAAGATATGTAATGACCATATGTTGGGGGATCTAAGTCCTATGTATTCTCGTTGTGTTTAAAAAAAATTGAGAGAGAGAGAACATTGCACTTGTTGAATCTTAGATCTCACTCCAAACTTTTTTGACCTGAGTTATTAATTTTGTAGGGGTATCTCGAAATTCAGTACCCTTTGGTTTAAAAAATTGGGGAGCTATCAACTTAAAGCTCACTACAAGGGCCAAGAAGAAAGTTTAAAAGAATAAGGTCAATCATGAGCTTTAATTGAAAAAACTTGACATTGTGCATTTGTTATTGAATTTTGAGCTTAGATAACTAGTTGTTTGAATTACCTAGTATAGGTTTAAATGTCAAAGTACTCAACTATGGGGAGAATCATCCCGTGTCTAGATTGTTAACATTGTCGGTTAGACCCAACTAAATTAGAGCAGTAAAAGAAAAGAGTGAATTGAGAACGACCTTTAGATTAGCATATCAAGGAAAGAAAATAAACATCTATTTGGGGGATACGAATCTCACGAGTGGAAAAGGAATTATACGATCACTAAGGGTTGGGTTGGAAGCAATTTGAAATTTTTTCATTCTTTACATTTTTCCCCTAATTTAGATGATAATTAAAAGGATTATGCATACACACACTGATGAAACATTAGATAAACTTAAATTATTTTTGTTGGCATTATTTGAAGCATATATGTGAATTGACTATACAATTTTACACTCATTGATTTTTGACAAACTATCTAATGTGTTGATCTTTATCTCAATTTGCCTGATTTTGATAGTTGATAATCTTGTTTGGGACTAGCAAGAACTTAAATTTTGGTGTCTTTGATAAGTGTATTTTTACACACTTATTAGAGACTTAAATAAGATTATTATTGATGAAATGAGAGAATATCGACTCACAATTATGTAATTCTTGCTTTTATAGGTCAAAAATCATCCATTGAAGAGAACAAGCAAAAAAGAAGAGAAAATGGCCAAAATTGTGCAACAATATGAAGTTGGGAACCAAAGTCACAAGTGTCGAAAGTTGAGAGAACTTGGGGATTTAATTTAGAAGGGAATGATTGAAATGAAAGTCAAAATTTGAGGACCAAAATGTACTGAATCAAAGATGAAGGACCAGGCATGCAAATAGAAGAGGGCTAAAGCTGCAAAAAGAGAAGAAATGGGAAGTAGGCGCACACTCAGCTCCAAGTAAGGCACGCACCGACGCGCCCAACGTAGAAAATAGAGAGCAAAAAGCTCTCTTGAGGCACACGCCCCACTCCAGCCAATGCGCGTCTGGTTCAAATTTTGGGGGTCATTTTGTTTTTTTTTTCCTGTGAAATTCGAGGCCTTTTTGCAATTTCTTGGGGTTTCTAAAAACTAAATTGCAGCCACATTATGTCATTCTTCATTCCATTCTCTTTTCTCTCTTCATTCTTCTTTATTTTCCTTTTCATTTTCACCTTCATTCTGGGCAGAAAAGGTTAAGAATAAGGGCATGCTAAAAGGAGAAAATCAAAGAAAATGAGGAGAAAGTTCGGGGAAAACTCAAAATCAAGCCATTGCAACCCTCAAATCTTACCAAAAAAGGTTTTATCTTTAATCTTGTATTTTATTCATTATTTTCTCCTATTTGCAATGTGGTTTATGAATCTTCTTCTTCTTCTTCTTTCTTATTTTTCATCATATATATAAAATGGGCTAAGTTCTTGTGTTGAAATTTGTGATGGAAGCTTAACCTAACTTTATTAATTTCAATATATTCATTTTTAAAATTAAAATGCTTATTTTCATGTGTATTTACTATTATATTTTATACATTGTTGATGTCAAAAGATGTGAATATTTGATTTGAGCCAACTTTAAGAAAAAGGGCAATATGTTTGTACTAATTCGTTATGATTTAAGGACTACAAGTTTAGTAGTGATAAGACATTTGAGGCGTTGACCTCATGTCCTTTTCCAGCAAGGGAAATTGACCATTTTATAGGGGGGGCGGGGGTTGAGCTAAAAATTATAAGAAATATGTCTAATCAATCACTTCAAACGTTATGCCAAGCTTATATTTGTGTGCCGCAACTATTTGCTATGATTGGCCAACGAGGTCGGTCTCCATCAAATCTTCATAATTTTGTTTTTTATTAGGTAATCATGACTTGCATGAGGATTAGTTTCCAAGGTAGCTTATTGGGCGATGAGGGCGGTGTTGCCGTCTTTCTTCTCCAAGTGTACCTGATTTGATTGAATATAGTATTAAAGCTTGTAATCATGATGTTTTCCTAGATAACGACGATAATTGACCGAACTCGAGTTGAAGACCAAGCTGAAATAGTAATACCGAACTTAGAGATGCTTAGAAATACTACTAAGTACATTTTATATGAGGTCGGAGATCGGTGGTCAGCATACATTATCATTTATGTGGCGAATGAATGATTGCGTTAAGTGATTTGTGCATCGTTAGAGAGAAGATTATGCGTTTTAGACCAAATAGTAAATACCCTAGGTTCTTGTAGAGGATAGAGATATACTCCTAACTTTAGGTGACTCATTGAACTATTTTCACAAAGATTTAATGCAGTTATTTGGATTTTAATCGGCATAGAGATATAGTAAGTTAAACCAATCAATTATGACTAATTTCGTTCGAGAGAGGTAACTAGTTAAAATAGAAAAATCGGGTCTAACATTGTAAATGAATGATTTGTTGATTTGCTTGTGGAGAAATTAATTAAGCTACGGGTAAACAAAATCATAAATCTCAACTAGATTATCCTCCCAATTTTCCCAATTTTAGATTTGTTTATTTTGTGAAGTTTTTAGTATTTTATAAATTAAAATCCTAAAATTGTATGTGTTGCTTTGTTAAAATTAAATTAACTAGAGTAGTGTAATTAAAAGTAAACATTTTTCAAGGGATCAACAATTCGGACTCACAAGTCAATTTTATTACTTGAACGTGACTTGTGCACTTGTGGTATGTAATTTTAGCGAACAAATATATTAGCATACGGTTGTATTATTATTTGTAAACACTAAAGTAATAAATTAAAAACTCTACTATATTTGAGGCTTTCTACACCAAAAATATTCTACTAAAAGAATGTGTTCATGCTTAGATGGTAGCTCATGCGATGCCATATGAGATAATGTGCGATGCCATATGAGAAAAGGAAGATACTCATAAAATGACAACGACAAATAGAGCTTTTGCACATTTTCGTTAATTAATGAATATGATCAACAAGTTGAATTGGATAATACAAGTTGATTTTTTGTTACCAGGGCCGGCCTGGCCAAGGCAATCAAGGCCATTATCTAGGGCTTCTAACTTGAAAGGGCCTCAAAAAAAGAAAAAAGAAAACTACAAAATCCAACAAAATATTTCTTTTTTTTTTAGTTGGATCTCTAGCCCTTTAAAGCAACAAAAAAATTGGTTTAAATAAGAGGCCCAAATTACTTTGGTATTTAACTTGCAATCTTGTTTAAGAAATGTATTTAGGGAAGAATTCATAAACCATACTTTGAGTATGACCCATTCATATTTCAGCCCTAAAGTTTGGTTTATGCAAAAATCAGGTTTTCATTAATTAATTATTTTAAGATCACAGTTATGCGACTTATGATCACAGATACGCACTTAAATGTCACAATTAATTCACTGGTCACATATTATTAAATTAATTGGTCACAAATTATTTCGAGGTCACGAATCAAAAAATTTGTAGGTCACATATTATCTCGAAGTCACAAATCAAAGATTTTATAGGTCACAGTTTATTTCCGAGGTTACAAATCTAAATTTTAATATGTAACAAATTATTTTACGGTCACGATTTAAAAATTTCATACGTCACAATTTGTTCACCCGTCTCAAATCATTGGTCACATATTGTTTGTTTGTAACAGATTAATCGATTTAATAATCACATTCAACCAAATAATATGTGACCACCGTCTTCGCTACACTACACCACCACGACCAATCAAAAAATTTCGAAACCTACCATCATCCCCGCCTTGCCACCACCACGACAGTAAGCACAACACCACCCCTCACCGTTCCAACGCAAATCACCACCAAAGTAACACAACCAACCTCCAAAATAGTGGAAAAAAAAACCACCAGATCGCGTGACCACCACCACCAATTTCAAACAAACCACCGTTGTGACCACCAAACAAACCACCACTATGACCACCAAACCACCGTCTCAAACAAACCACCGCTATGACCACCATCACCACTGATTTAAAAAAAAAATCACCTCAACCGCCACACAAACCCACCACCACTACAACAAGCACACCACTACAGTAACACAAACCAACCACGAAAATAGTGAAAAAAAAATCAACAGATCTCGTCACCCAAATTAACAGATTGCATAGCGTCGCACCGGTAGCCAACCACAACGTCGCGACTGTATCCAACCACATAGTAGATTACAAAAAATAAGGTCATCGTCGGAGTGAACGCTGTCGACGAGGAGATCGAAGACCAAAATGGAGATCGAATCGCTGGTGAATAGAGAGAGAAAAGATGAACAAAATCATCGTCAGTGAAGTGCTGTGGGCAGGCGCCAGCGCGCGGTGCTATCGACGGTGGCCTTCTTCTTGGCGGAGCTAGGATTTTGGATGGACGGAGAGAGAGAGAGAGAGAGAGAGAGAGAGAGAGAGAGAGAGAGAGAGAGAGTGGGAATTAAATTTAGGGTTTATAATAATTGGGGGAATAATTATTATATTAACACCTGATTTATGCATAATGAAATTTCAATCCTGCTTTTTGAAAAATGATCTTTAATGGTCTGGTATTCTGTAATTTTTCCATGTATTTATAATTAAACTATTGCCTAGTGATATATTTTGTTGTATATTTTATCTACCAAGATCTACAAAAAAAAAAAAAAAAAAGAATCAATGCATAAAAAAAAAATTAAAGAAATCTCCCATATAATTTTTTGCCAACCTTAAAAAATTTCTTTAAAATTTATAAATCAATTTTTATGAAAGTAAAAAAAAAAAAAAAAAAATATATATATATATATATATATATATATATATATATATATATATATATATTATTTATTTTAAAAGTGTTCATTTCATTTTTCAAAAGCTATAAAAAAATTGAATAAAAATCGACTATTATTCATATTAAAGAGACTTTTATGCTCACCACAAAAAAAATATATTTAAGGGTCTTATAACAATTTATTGTTTAGGGCCTCATAAATATCAGGGCCGACCCTTTTTGTTACGATAAATTGATGAAACAATAGTTGGTCGAATAGCTGCTTTAGCTGCTACAACAAATACGTGCAATATGAGTGTATACCCCGTAATGATAACAAGAAATGCTAATATTTTATTCATTGGATTACACTCTTGTAATGTTTGTGCAATAGCATATGCAATGTGATTATTAGACTCATCTGATCTATTTGTTTAATAGAAATATATTTTTATAGGAGTCGCCTAGATATAATGCTACTAAGAATACATACAAATCGCCCCCAGGGGCACATCCAAGTTGGCAAAGGATGGGGGAGAAAAAAACTACGTAGCTGAGATGATGAATCACAGTCCGCACTCCGCAGCAGAATCGGACTAACAAGTGTTGGGCTGTGGAGTTCAGGAGGTGAATAATTAATTCTGCACATTATGTTGATTGTTGAGTGTTGACGCTTGACATTATGAATTTCTGCACATTATGTTCTATTATTTTAGAATTCAGAGATTGGAATTTGATAATGGATAGTGGATACAATCAAGTAAATGAGTAATGAACTCTTTAATTAATTCCCAGACGGCCAGCCGTTTACGCCTTCACCGGCTTCATAGCACCTTTATTTAGAGATGGAAGTGATTTTTATTTTTTTTTGTAATTTTAGAGATGGAAGTGAATCAGTGATGATTTTTTCCCCTTGATACAGAGGCCACAACGCATGAACTATCTTTTGCTAAATTTGGTTTCTAATTTCAACTGTTGCATGGTTCTTGGCATCCCATTTGCACTAGGAAAAAAAAAGAACGGTTACATGGCCTTACATTTCTGTGCCAATTCCGGAAACATCTTCTCAAAAAACTGAAAAATTGTTGTTCCTTTCATTCCTGGACCTGCAGAGTAATCTATATCCTTATTGTGAGAAATGAAATGGTTCTTTAACTCCTCATATTTAATGTGAGCCTTAGATTAAAATGGATGGTGGAGATTTCTTGGGAGATATTCAAATGACTTGTTGGAGAAGCCTTTACCTACTTAGTTTGAATATATACACCCTCCATCTCTCTCCCACGTGAGTGAAGCTAGGGCAAGAAAGGTGAGGCCAAACCTTCTCTAAAAGACTCTCTTCTCCTCTCTTTCTCTCTCTCATTTTCTACCTTGTTCAAGAGTGTAGTGGTGAGCTTGAGGTGAGTTTTGGGTTGTAGAATACCTTGGTATCTTAGGCATGAAATAGGGCTAAGTTGAGGTGGTGATTCAAGAGAGTTTAGGGTCGGTTTTGGTGGGTTCTTTGCCGGTTCTTCTAACTATCTCTTGGTGGGGTGATTTGCATTGCATGGAAGCTGTTCCTGAGCCTACAAATCAACCATAAGCAAGGAAGAAGAAGCTCCAGATTTCGACCATTGTTGGAGCTTCCATTTTCAGTTTTCATGTTCTTGGTTTATGCATTGGATGTTGATGTAATGGTGTGTATTTTGGTAGATTAAACACCCATAATCCTAACAAACTGGTATCAGAGCTTGGTTGGGGTGTTTGTGAGGCCAAAAACGGACCAGAAAAAGATCAGAAAACGTCTGAAAAAGAACCAGAACCGGAGAAGAAGCAGTCCCGAAATCTGTTGAAAAATTGAAACTTCAAACGCGATTTTCCGCTAAACCAGAAGGAATTTGAAAATTCCGAGACCACCGGGGTGCTCAGCAGACCGAGGAGAACATTCCTAGGTGGCGCGTGAAAATTCAGCGGCGGAACCATTTTCCGACGACGGCGCATAGGGCGCGTGGGCGATTTTCCGACGACAGTCCCTTCAGGCAGAATCCTTATTTTGATGTTCTGAACGTATTGATATATTTAGTTTTGTGTTTCAGGTTATACAGAAAAAGTTGGACGATTTTGCCCCTGACTTGACGTCTTCGGCGGTTCGGTTGTGAAACTTTGGTATATTTACTGTTTTTCAACAGTAGTTTGGTAAGATTATTCTAAACTCTTCGTTAGGATAGGTTTTGTATTTTTTATCGATTTATGCATGATTGCTTGGTTGCTTATTTGTGAATTCCGTTGATTGAATTCTTGTGATTAATTCGTGACCTGAAAGCATATTTAATTGCATTATACTTGTTTCATCGTTGTGCTTCATTCCTGAACGTCGGCTTTTTAATTTTGCATTTGTATTTTATTTGATCATCTGGAAAAGATTTTTTCAAAACATTTTCTGTTATGTCCACGAGCACAGGCCACTCTTTTACAGAATCTGTAATGGGTTCGAGGGTCGAATTATCGCAATTCGATGGAAAGGGGGATTACGCGATTTGAAAACAGAAAATGAGGGCTATTTTGGTCCAACAGAGAGTTGCTAAAACTCTTGATGATCCTGCTACATTTTCTGATGAGTTAAAGGCTAAACCACATGAAATTGAAGACATGAATGAAATTGCTTACAGTTCTATAATTTTCTATTTATCTGATAACATTGTAAGACAAGTTGATAATGTCAAAACTGCTAGAACTTTATGGACTGAACTAGATACCTTGTTCTTGACTAAAACTTTACTTAACAAGATATATTTGTTGGAGAAGTTGTTTAGTTTTAAGATGGATCCCGGAAAGGATGTCGAGGGGAATTTGAGTGACTTTAGCATAATTGTTAAGAATCTGGCTCATAATGATAAAAAATTTGCCGATGAGAATTTAGCTGTCATATTGCTAAACTCTTTGCCCGAATTTTACAGAGAAATGAAAAATGCTATAAGATATGGTAGGGACACTCTCACTCAAGCTATTGTCACGGATGCTTTAAAATCAAGAGAACTTGAATTAAAAAGAGACAATAGAACTTATTTTTGTGAAGAAAACTTATTTGTTAGGGGAAGATCTGAAAAGAAAGAATATAACTTCCATAACAAGAAGAGGAGAGGAAAATCCAAAATGAGATCCAAATCCAAAGATAAAAGCGGTAGAAATGTTATCACTGTGAAAAGTTGGGACATTTCAAGAAAGACTGCTTTGAATGGAAAAGAAAACAAAGAGACCCAAACAATACTGATCAAGATAATGCTACCATTGTTTCTGAATTTGAAAGTTTGCATGTCCTTAATGTGTCTGAGGAAGAATTTGATAAAAATTAGATCCTAGACACAGGGTGCACTTTTCATATGTGCCCTGAGAGGTCTTGGTTCTATAACTATAAAGAGACTGAATCTAGGAAGGTCTACATGGGGGACAATAATTCTCAAAATGTGGTTGGAGTTGGTGACATAGCCATCAGGATGTACGATGGGGCCGTCACGCAGCTTAGAAATGTTAGATATGTTCCTAATTTAAAGAGGAACCTCATTTCCTTAGGTTCTCTTGAAGATGAGGGATATACCTTCAAGTCTGGTAACAAAATTTTGAAAATTATGAGGGGTTCTCTCATAGTTATGAAAGGACCTAAAATGAATGAGTTGTACTATCTGGAGGGTAGAACTTAAATACCATTTGATTCTAGCCTTCTTACTGTGAGTAAAGACAAAACTAAAATTTGGCATAACAGAATGGGTCATATTGGGTTCAAAGGGTTAAAATCTTTAAGTAATCAGAAATTAATTGGAAAAGATGATATCGAAGCTATGGAATTTTGTGAAACATGTGTATTGGGTAAGTCCCATAAGGTGAGCTTTGAAGCTAGCTCTCATAGGACCAGCAAACCATTGGACTATGTCCATGCTGATCTATGGGGCCCAGAGAAGCACTCCACATTTAGTGGAAGCAAGTACTTCTTGTCCTTAGTGGATGATTATTCAAGAAAGGTTTGGATTTACCCTTTGAAGGTTAAGTCGGAAACCTTTGAAAAATTCAGAATTTGGTTGAAATCTGTGGAAAATAAGCCAGATAAGAAACTTAAAACTTTGAGAACTGATAATGGGCTTGAATTCTGCAATTTTGAATTTGACAACTTCTGTAAGCAGAAAGGCATAACAAGACACAGAACTGTTAAATACACACCTGAATAGAATGGGGTCGCTGAGAGAATGAACAGGATCATAATGAACAAAGTTAGGTGTATGTTGATTAGCTCTGGCCTTGCGAAAGGCTTTTGGGCTGAAGCTGCAAGTACTGTAGCTTACTTGATTAATAGGTCTCCGTCCAGCCGTATAGGGTTTAAGACCCCACAGGAGTTGTGGACGGGAGAGCCTCCAAATCTGGAACACTTGAGGGTGTTTGGATGTGCTGCATATGCACACTATTCTGAAGGAAAACTTGAGCTGAGGGCGGTCAAGTGTGTGATGTTAGGGTATCCCGAGGGTGTGAAGGGCTATATGTTGTGGGTTTTAGGGGTTCAAGGCATTAAGATTATTAACAGCAGAAATGTAGTCTTTAATGAATCTGAGATGCCATGCCTAAAACAGAAAACTGATGAAACTAACAAATCTGAAACTGAGAAGAGTATTCAGACTGAGGTGAAGCTAACTAAGCTTGATTCACCTACACCTGGGAATGAGGTTAATGACCCTATACATCAAGAACCTGAAAATGAAGATGAGGCTAAAAATGAAACTGAACTTGAACCTTAAGGGGTGACTGAACTTCAAGAAAACATTGAACCTGTTGAAGTTGAGAATTTTAATGATCCGCCACCTAATCAAGATTATCAGCTTACTAGGGATAGGGGGAGGAGGCAGATCAGGCCAAATCCTAGATATGAATCCCTAAACATGATTGATTTTGCCTTAGTTTCAGGTGAAACTCTTGAACAGATAGAACCTGATAGTTTTGAAGAAGCTGTGAATGGAAAATATTCTGAAAGTTGGTTAAAAGCTATGTAGGAGGAAATGAAATCTTTGAGTGATAACAGAACCTAGAAACTCATTAAAAAACCTAAAGATCATAAATTAGTTCCTTGTAAGTGGATTTACAAGTTAAAGGAGGGTTTGAGCCCTACTGATCCGGTGAGGTTTAAGGCGAGGTTAGTGGCCAAGGGTTATACTCAAAGGGAGGGTGTGGATTATAATGAAATATTTTCACTCGTGATTAAGTACAAGACAATCAGATTAATGTTGGCTCTTGTAGTTCAATTCAATTGGGAACTTGAACAACTCGATGTAAAAACTGCTTTTCTACATGGGGAGTTGGAAGAGGATATCTTCATGAGCCAACCACAAGGTTTTGTGGCTAAAGAAAAATTTGATTATGTGTGCAAGTTAGAGAAATCTTTGTACAGGTTGAAACAGAGCCCAAGACAATGGTACAAGAGATTTGATGCTTATGTGCTGAAAATAAGGTTTAAGAGAAGTGAATTTGATGCTTGCTTGTATTTTAATGACATAAAGAGTGGTTGTGAGGTTTATTTGCTGCTTTATGTGGATGATATGCTTTTAGCTGGACCTAGCAAGTCTCAAATTAATAAACTGAAAGATCTTTTGAAATCTGAATTTGACATGAAAGATTTAGGAAATGCTAGAAAGATTCTAAGGATGGTGATAACAAGGGACGTGGCTAAGAATAGGTTAACTATTTCACAAGAAGCTTACTTGAACAAAGTTGTGACAAAATTTGGTATGAAAGACAGTAAAATTGTGAATGTGCCTTTTGCCAGTCATATGAATTTATCACATGCTCATTCGCCTAAATCTGAGTCTGAATTAAAAGAGATGAAAAAATGTGCCGTATGCTAATGCTATAGGTTCTGTTATGTTTTCTATGATTACTACTAGACTTGATCTTGCTTTTTCCATCAGTCTCCTAAGTAGATTTATGTCCAATCCTGGTAAGCCGCATTGGGCTGGTTTGAAATGGCTATTGAGGTATTTGGTTGGGACTTTAAATCTGGGCATAGTGTATGAGAAAAGATCTGAGAAGTTAACTTTGAAAGGTTATGTTGATGCTGACTTTGCTGGTGATAAAGATAGTAGGAAATCAACTACAGCATACTTCTTTACCCTAGGTGATAATTGCATAACTTGGAAGTCACAGTTGCAGCCTTTAGTTACTTTGTCAAGTACTGAGGTAGAGTATGTTGCCATAATCGAGGCGGTTAAGGAATGTACTTGGTTAAAAGGAATTTTAAAAGAATTGAACTTCATGCATGATATACCTGTTATGTTTACTGATAGTCAAAGTGCTTTATTGTTTTGTAAAAATCCTGTTTATCATGAAAGATCTAAACATATTGAGGTAAAGTATCATTTTATTCGTGATTTCGGCCTCAGTATAAGCATAATGTGTCTGAGGAAGAATTTGATAAAAATTGAGGTAAAGTATCATTTTATTCGTAAATCTGCAGGTAAATTTAAATTATGCTTATCTTTGTTACATATTGATACGGGTTAATTTTTCTTGCAGGTAGTGGGCGATGATGATGAACAGTTCTTCCATGTGCAAATTCGCAATCAAGAGAGTATGTTATGAGAACCAAGGTGAAGAATGTGAGAAATGAAATGGTTCTCTTAACTCCTCATATTTAATGTGAGCCTTAGATTAAAATGGATGGTGGAGATTTCTTGGGAGATATTCAAATGACTTGTTGGAGAAGTCTTTACCTACTTAGTTTGAATATATACACCCTCCATCTCTCTCCTACGTGAGTGAAGCTAGGGCAAGAAAGGTGAGGCCAAACCTTCTCTAAAAGACTCTCTCTTCTCCTCTCTTTCTCTCTCTCGTTTTCTACCTTGTTCAAGAGTGTAGTGGTGAGCTTGAGGTGAGTTTTGGGTTGTAGAATACCTTGGTATCTTAGGCATGAAATAGGGCTAAGTTGAGGTGGTGATTTAAGAGAATTTAGTGGTTGATTTTGGTGGGTTCTTTGCCGGTTCTTCTAGCTATCTCTTGGTGGGGTGATTTGCATTGCATGGAAGCTGTTCCTGAGCCTACAAATCAACCATAAGCAAGGAAGAAGAAGCTCCAGATTTCGGCCATTGTTGGAGCTTCCATTTTCAGTTTTCATGTTCTTGGTTTATGCATTGGATGTTGATGTAATGGTGTGTATTTTGGTAGATTAAACACCCATAATCCTAACACTTATTTTGCAGGAAGGTGAGCAAGTACAATTTTGAACCAGTGTTTGTCAAAAGTTGGATTGAGATCTCAGATTATTTGAACGGTAAAAATGTATGCACCCTCCCTCTCAGTTGTTTCAATAATGTAACTAGAGAAATGAAAGTCTTCAACAAAGGTTGTAGGAACTCTCACTACTTGTCCAGAGCCCGCACACAGATCTGTCAACTACTTGGTAGGACACGTAGCATAGAAATCGTTAAACAGTGGGATGATCTTTAGGTTCGTATAAGACTAGTTCTTGTTAAATTTGTTGGATTCTCGTGACTTACATTGTCAATTAATACAATATATGTCTAGACTATTGAATTGTGTAGTCTTCTTTTAAATATAAAAGTGTTAATTATTTAAATATTTAAATATTATTATACTTGTAAAATAAAATATTATGTTGGAGGACCTCATAATAATTAATCGCCTAGGGCCTCTAAATTCTTAGGGCCGGCCCTGACTCTAATTATCTAAAAGTATGTAGTGATATTAACAAATATACATGGTTTTTTTATTTTTTATTTTTAAAGTAGATGTTTTACAAATTAATAGCATTCGCTAATTAATGAATTACTTTGCAATGAATCTATTAATTTAGAAAGGTTAGACTATATATATATATATATATATCTCAAAACCACTTTCTTGAATCTTCATGTATGAACATTACACCATACAGAAGTGAGAGCATATCCAAGAATCTGACAAAAGATACCATGACGACAAAGTCCACTCATTGGCCAAGTTGTCGTCAGTGCAACTACCACCACCACCACCATCGCCAACTATCACGTGTGATTTTGTGGTGGTGTGGTTGTTGATCTGATGCAAATGGTGGTGGTGTAGGGTTGTTGATCTGGTGTAGATTCGGAGCAGATGGTGAAGTCACTGATGTGGCTCCAATACATTGTCCACTACGGTTCAGGTAGGGTGGTATTGCAGACAAGATTGTGATGGTGGCAAGTGGTGCATATACAATGGTAATGATTATGGTGGTAGGTTGGTGAGATACCGTAATAATAAAAAATTATATATAAACAACAATAACACTGTATTTTACAATTTCAGATAAATTAAATACTATGTATTATGTAACATGATTTAAAAATATAACCTAACATAAAGTGTGTAACTTACTAAATACTGAGTTTAGAAAATTAGGATGTTATGCATTTACCTTATTTTTTGTAGTCTTCTAATTATTGGCCCATTTTAACTAATTATACTTTATATAGAGGAAGGACCCAAAGGTTAGACGCCTGCCCAATGTCCATTCTAACGAGGCCGAGGAACAGAAAACTAGTAGCCCGCTAAAGAATTGAAATCCAGAGGCACAACAAGTAATGAAAGCCCTAAAGAATTTCTGGCCATGAGATGGATGAACTTTCACAATAGAACAGTCAAAGTTAGGGACCAAGATAGTTATAATTTAATCAAATATTAAACAATTTCAGTTGTACTTGTGTGCATTGCAAAATATAACTGATTTCGTGACAAAAAATTATTGTCGCAAAAATCGAGATTTTGTCGCAAAAATAATTTAGCGACAACAAGATGTTTGTTATGAGAATTGTCGTACTATATGAGTCACGGAATGTATTCTACCACAAATTTCGCTCATTCATCGCATTAATAATCTTGTAACACTATTTGTTTGACGTAGAAAGTACGAGATAGTAACAAGATATCGCCATAATGTCGTTGCAATGTATATTTGTTGCGAAAAATTAAATGGCGAACAAGTCAGTTTGTTGCAATGATTATTCCAATAAAGTCTTTCAAGAAAAATATTTATTGTGAATATTATTTTGAAAGTATTACTTTTGTTATCTATTCTATTTCGCAACAATACATGCCGTAATAATATATATATTTTATAACAAGTCATGTTTTTCGCATAATTTGTTTTACAATGTGTTTGATGCGTTGCATAAAATATTTTAAGATATTCAATGTTTATAGTACAATTTATTAGGTAAACATGTTGTGTTTGTAGTTAAATTTATGAATTTTGCTACTTGTACAATCGGAGTTGACAACCTCGGTTGACAATCATCTCACAGGAAGGGGGTCCATGATTTTTTTATTCGTCGTAGGTCCCCTCCCATGTGAGTGATTGTCAATCGAAGTTGTCTAAATTTATTCTGCAATTCAAGGAGCTTGTTGAGTCATCATTTGTGCAATAATGTGCAATTGTTGCGTACTTTATTTTGTAATTATTTATATATGTTGCATATTCTATTTCACAACGTATAAAATTGTTACACAAATTATTTTGTGCCAATGAATATTCATTTATGTGACAAATTGTTTTTGCGACTAAATTTATTTCACAACACAAAGTTTGACGCTTCATCATTAATGCAACGATGTATAGTTGTTGCTTAATTTATTTTGTCTATATTTATATATGTCGTGGATTTTATTTTACACACAAAAAATAGAGCTGATTTGATTGATAACGGGATTTACCAATGAAAATCTCAATTGGTAAATCCACAACTAAAAGCATCACCACTAATTTACCTACGAATAGAAAATTCATCGATGATTACCAACTAATTAACAACAATTTTTTTTTTTTTGTTGCTAATTACTAAAAAATTGAGTCAACAATATTTGCAACAACTTTGTCCATCACAAATTGCCTATCATTTCGAAATTTTGACTTGTTTTACCAACGAAATAAATCTAGTAATAAATTCATCGAATTTTAAGCTCAAAACACAAATAAATATTTTTTAATAGAATCTAAGTTCTATCAAGAAAATCACATTAAAAAAGCGATTTGTTATCCAGCAAATCCATCATCTAGCAACTAAATGACAAAATGTAACAACAATTTGTAACTTGGAAAGTTCACCAACCAATGTAACAAATCAATCGCTTGGACAAGAGTTTCGAATAGTTAATATGATGCATAAGCCTCTTTATCAAATTACCAATATATTAGGGGAACAAACTACCATTAGACTGGATAAAAGAAAGATTTGAAGTTAGTAATTCCATCTTTAAGAAAAAGGGAATCAAATTAACGTAACAAAGTTAATTACCTTCTTGTTTTGGGAAACTTATTATGAACTCTCTATACTTTTAAAGTAGGCTACTTATCTAGAATAGAAAAATCAATCATACTACTTGTACATTGTATTTGACATGAAGTTTGACATTGTACCA
Organism: Osmanthus fragrans; assembly: GCA_019395295.1. Lineage (NCBI taxonomy): Eukaryota > Viridiplantae > Streptophyta > Magnoliopsida > Lamiales > Oleaceae > Osmanthus > Osmanthus fragrans. The sequence continues at coordinate 26,043,949 of CM033354.1, forward strand.
CGTGTCGGCACATAATTGATCAGTTTTTGAATTCAACACACTTTCCCGCCACACAACATTTTAAGAAAGCAAACCCATCTAGACTGCAAATCATAACATAAGGAAACTTTTGAAGCCTATGGTGGACTCAAAATGTCATGTAAAGATCTCAAAGCATCAAAGACATATAAGATCAATTAATAAGTCTAAAACAAACATTCATTCTACATAAGACTTAGACAGTTGATACTATCAAATAAGAATTCCGGTGAGTCATCGTAGATGTGGGATGCAACAAAATACATACAGTCTGCATAAAGCAAGAATCTACTCAACTACATTCTATGTTCGTAGTCTCTTTATTTTTTAGTAAACAAAAGCAGTCTATACAACCATTTTATGCTATGAACATGATGCAAGAACATTCAATTTATCATCTTAGAACTTATTGAATCTATATTTTTACCAAAAGCCTAAACATATCAGTCTCAATGAATCCATACAAGTTGGCCAATTCGTGGCCTTCCAAATTACCATGGCAGACAGGCTCACCTCCCGACGTGGGGGTGTGAAATGGACATTTCTCCATCTTATATAGAAGTTTATTCAAGAATTGACTTATTCAACATAAAAAGATTATTAACTTTGAATATCGACTCTATACACACATGCACACATCATATTTAAAAGAAATGAGAAAATTGACTTGTATCCTTCCTACAGAAAGGTAGGCATTCAGAGAAACTTTTTCCATATAGGAGAAGCAAATGAAACATGGTCAATATCAAGAATGAAAGTTCTAAATGGAAAAACAGGTTGTGAACTAATTCTTGCAATAGGGTCATTAGTAGAACGAGTAGAAAGTAAATAAATATGTTCGGACTAAACAAAAATCAACTGATTCTGGTCGATTTGCTCTCTTTTTTGCCAATGGAACCATTTTGTCCACTTCTCAAAAACCCAGACCAAGGAAATATTCTATCAGTAAATTTTTATCGACATCTAAATAATATTTTTAGCTTACCAATGGTTTTATCAGCTGACAAGAGAGAAATAATCAAACATGTTCTGTCCTCATGCCAAGCACAATTGGATGCATAATTTTCTTCGATTAGACAAGATTGTCCTTGAATCTATTGCCATAATTTAAACAATATCTAATTTATTCATTAAGTGAATGTTGTATCAAGTCAAATAAGTAGTACAAATTCATTGTCAAATGAGTATTACAAATTGGTTACAAACTCCACCGATGTTGTGTAAATCACCATCTAGACTCTTATGTTGGTTCTCCGACGCTAATGAAAGTTTTTCATCACTTGACCATTTTGTCATAACAAAATAATTGAGACAAATAATAACAGATAAAAATCGTAGTGATAAGAAGTATTATCTTGGAAAGAGTTTCATTGAATTAGTAATACTATAAAAGACCGAGTTGTTATGTGATTGGAAGTTTAATCATCTAATAGTTTTTTTTTTCCCCTTCAGAAAATAGTTTTTTTTGGTAGACATTTTATAGTCTTTATTAAATAAACTTTCCCTTTTTCTAAAAAAAATACAATTACATTGCATATTAGCACATTTTGCTAGAGAGAAAAACAGTGTAGTATAAATAATTAAATATAATCGTCTAAATCATATTGCTGGAAATTAATTTTAGTATTATTTATTTATTTGGCTCATGCTTTTGAGAGGAAAATTCGTTTCCCTCCTTTTTCCTTTTACTTATTTTATAAGTTTTTCCATTTTAATTCTGGCTCAGGTATCTGGAGGAAAATTGTTCAATTCCCTTTTTTCCACATTTTTCCCCCTATTCTTGGGCCTGTTGTAAAAATAATTTTTTTGGTGTGATTTTTCCTTCATTTAGAGAATTTTAGCAAGAAATATTTATTGTCGCAAAAAGTAGACCCTATTGCATCATAAACATTTCGTTGAAAAAAATAAAAGTTTGTCGTCAAAAGTTTAATCACACCAAAAAATATGTTGGCACCTTGTTCCCCCCTTTTTTGGTGACGATCCTTATTATTTGTCGCGCCTTTGCCTTTGACATATTACGACAACTTTTTATATTGCCTTATATTTTTGGTACTCTTTTTTCACTACAATCTTCGCAAAAAATCTAAACACAACAGCACTCACTGTTGCAAAACCTAAACAATAACATGCTTTTGAAGCCTTTTGCAATGTGCATTACACGTTATCATATCCTTTTACTCTACAATAAAATAGGTGCCATAACATACACTACACCAAAAAAGACCTTTTGCAGCGGCCAAAAAACGCTGCAAAGGTTTTTTGTAGCGTTTTAGCGTGTGTTGCGGGAGTCGGTATTGCCGTTGAGGGAAGACCTTTTGCAGCGTTTAATAAACGCTACAAAAAGGTCTACCGCAGCGTTTTTTAAATGTTGCAAAAATGTCTTTTGCAACGTTTTTTAAACGTTGCAGTAGACCTTTTTGCAGCGTTTTTTCAACGTTGCGATAGACCCTTTTGCAGCGTTTATTCAACGTTGCAAAAGACCATTTTGCAGCGTTTTTTAAAAGTTGCAAAAAAATTCTTTTGCAGTATTTTTTAAACGTTGCTGTAGACCTTTTGCAGCGTTTTTTCAACGTTGCGGTAGACTTTTTGCAATGTTTTTTAACCATTGCCAAAAGTTTTTTTTTTTTTGGTAATTATAGTTATTTATGTTAATTGACAAACAAAATTGAAAACAACATTTTGTGCACAAATTTTGAAATTGCATAAAAATTGATACTTTCAAGACAAATTTTTGAATCAATACACTTGAACACAAGAATGTGATACAACACAACCTAACTAAAAAGTAGGGACTAAAGAGTTTCTGTTGCATCCTCTATAAAACTCAAACTACAATGAACTATCCAAAATACAAATTGCACAGAAACAATGACAAGAGTGAGTCTCTTCAAAGTTCCACCTACCCGCCCTTTTCTGCTTGATTTTCTGTGTTTTGTTAGAAGCCCAAAAAATGCCATGACAAAAAGTTTAGTTCTTTCGTTAATCGCAGCAGCCGCATCAACTTTACTGCTTCAACTTCAAAGTCACAGCAAGATATAGTACACCAAAGTTATAGGTAGAGCTATTAACATCCCGAATATCACCTTGCAACAACCATAATACATGAATTAGATCTTTGAAGAGGGACATCAATTAGATCATACCAAGACTGAACATTGCCATTCCAAGACTGGCATCAGACAAAATAGATATCAATTTGGCGATAATCGCAGGCATCTCAACATGCCACCTGCCAACAATTTTAGCAATAGATCAAAATTTTCAACATCAAGGGCTAATACAAGGATTTTTCACAAAATACAAGTGTAATTACTTGAATGAGACCAAAGAACATGTGCAACATTGACATTAATCAAATAACCAAAGTCAGAGACATTTAAATCATAACCACTAAAATAAAGCCGCTAGAATAAAATAATTAACGTAACCTTCAAAATAATTAACGTAAGGGAGCCACTTCTAATCAATATCCATGTTAGTTTTAGTCTACCCCTTCCTCTTCTAACCAATTCTATTGAGATTGTAAGAATCATGAAAGGGAACCACTTCAAATCTACGAAAGACATGCCCCAACAACCTAAGTTGTCATTCACTTAATTTAGAGTCTATTAGTGACATCTCAACTCACTGGCATTTATTTAAAAATAAAACACTTAGAAATCAATTGATAAAACACAAGATTGACCTGGCAGTTCTTTACATAGGCCAAATATGAAGGAACGTCAGGAAATCAGACTTGTTCTTTTCCAGGCAGAAGCTGTTTTTGGAAGCAAATTATGTCCCCATCTTCAATCTGAATTGAAGAAGAAATCATAGATAGAGAGAAGGGGGGATGAAATCTCTTTCAACAAAACTCAATAGTAGTTTCAATGGTTATTCTTCTAACAAATATACATTGAAAACAAAAAGAATAAGATTGACGAAAACTATACAATTTGCAACATAAGATGGACCTGCATAAAGAATAAATTGACAAATAACTTGTTTTCCAAGTTTAAGAACACTAGGCAAGATGCACTACAAATATTTTCAAACATAACATCTGTAGGAAATTTAGTCTTTGATTGCAATAAAATTGTCAACCTATGCTGAACCATCCAACTATTCATAATGTAAGGCAACTCCATCTTAAGCATTTCTTTACTTTCCACACATAATCATCACTTGAACACAATATTACGAAGACTAAGACCAAATAAAGCCATCATATTCAAGATTGTTTCTGGCATAAGCAGGTTCACACTGACTAGTACTATAGCTTTCTAAATCCATTAACTAGAATACCAATTAGATACATACTGAAACAATACTGTTTAAAGAGAAAAATGAACAAGTGCCAGAAATTGTGGATGGTAAAAATGAAGCATGAAATCATTCAATTTACAAGAGTTCCACAATATGATAAACTAATACCAAAAGAGTATATTTACTGTGAATGAAATCTACAGCTTGGCATATGTTGACTATGGATGGAGCAAAGAGGTAATCTCTCGTGGGAAGCACCAAATGATGGATACCATGAGCCTAATACAATGTACTCAACTTGTCAGGAAGCAAAAAGTAATAACAAAACCTCAAAAATTGTAAAATAATTCAAAAATGTAATGAACTATGTTATAGAGATAATAGCTATCGTTCTTTCCTCCGGTAGATCCATCCACAGAGAATTAGAAATATTGGATCTCCATTTCTTGAACCATTCTCTTAGTTGTAAGATTTGAAATGAAAATGGTATTCTAGTCTTTGTTGCCACATCTGATTGTTCATTTGATTGAATTTAACTATCAATCTGTTCTCTCTCTCTCTCTCTCTCTCTCTCTCTCTCTCTCTCTCTCTCTCTCTCTCTCTCTCTCTCTCTCTCTCTCTCTCTCTCTCTCTCTCTCTCTCTCTCTCTCTCTCTCTCTCTCTCTCTCTCTATATATTGTCACAAATCTCTCAAGAACTTCTAGTGTATTGGCAAATCTCATAAACTTGAATACAATAAAAAAAATCAAGAAAAGAGAAAACCACTCCTACAGACATATAAAATTAATTAACATAACAAAAACAAAAAAACCCAGATAGGCATATAATTGATAGAAATTTACTATACCTTTCTAAAATGGCTTTAGTGGACCAAGAAACATCCAGTAGTCCTATCGCTAATTTCTCGTTCTTTTTACCAACAAAAATCACAAGACCACACCTATTTTTCGCCAAAGTTATTAATGAATAACAAAGTCAAATTCAAATTCAAATACAAATTAAATTATATGTATGCAATGGGAATGGAGATTCACATAATGTACTTGGTTCTGGTCTAAATCGGCTGAAACAGAGCATAATCAAGATGTGTTCTTAACTCCATGATCTAACAAAAATGCAAAAGCCCACAAAAACATACACGAAGAATATTATTTATTGAACACTATTCTAAATTTTATAATCTGAAGAATTTGCTGAAATTATTTTGAGATCTCTGCTTATTTGTGTCAAAAATTACGATTCATTTCCATTTCCACTTCCACAGAAAATTAAAAACGCAGCAATACCGTAGTAGGGACTAGGGCGGAGTCGCGACGGAGAAGAGTGAAATATGGTGGCCTGTTCTGATTGACATACAAAGATTTGTGCCATTTTTCTCGCGAGAGAGAAGGACTTTAGTGTTGAGATGATTTTGATTTTGCTGGAGAGGCATCAATGGAGGGAGGAAGTAGTGAAAAATCAGTCCAGGGTTTGTGTTTTTTGTAAATTAAATAATTTTTTAATTAAATTTTGTTGTGATTTTGGGCTTCTTCAATTTTGGGCCAATTTTAAGAATGGGCTCTACCTAAAAAAAAAAAAAAAAATTAGGAAATTTTTTTTAACGTTTAATAAACATTGCAAAAAGATATTTATTCGCAACATTTAATAAACGTTGCAAAAGGCTTGCAAGAAATGAAAATTTTCGCAACATTCAATAAACGTTGCAAAAAGTGACATTAGCAACATACATTTTAAAAATGTTGCTAAAACTCAATTATGTTGGTCAATGGCAACATTCACTTGTTAAAATGTTACAATTGACCCCTTTAGCAACACTTAACTATCGAATGTTGCCTTTTTAGTGTTGCAAATGACCATTTTTGGCGTAGTGATATGCATGAACATTGAAAAAGATCTACGACAATGTTTTTTGCTCTTAGTAAAAAGCATTTTTATTTGTAGTGATTGTTTTCTTCTAATAATAGAATTTTTAGCAACAAATATTCATTGTCGCAAAAAGTAAACCCATTGTATCATAAACACTTTGTGACAAGATATAAAATTTTGACGCCATAAGTTTCCCACTAAGAATATTTTGGCGCCTTGCTTCTATCATATTTTGGCGACAATCTTTATTATTTGTCATGCTTTTTGATATATTATGATTTACGACAACCTTTCATGTTACCTTATAATTTTTTGCTACTTATATTTTTCACTATAATATTTGCGATAAACTTTAAAATGGGTCACGCTAATTCACTTATTATGGCAATTTTCTTGTATGTCGCAAAATATCTTGTCACTAAATCACAATTTTGCTGTAGTGGTGGGAATATTAGATAATGATTCTAATGGACGTTCCCGCAAATGGCAATCAATATTGATATGCTTTGAGTTATTTATAATTTAAGTAAATCTGCTAGCAAAAAGTGACGAGGAACTTTCACTCTTTTTCAACGAAATAAGGCCACAAATTTAAATCCTTTTGGTTCCACAAATTTTTTTTGAAGGAAACAAAAGCTCACTAATTAAGTCATTTACCTTCTCTGCGAATAGTACATCAGTGTAAATATTACTAATAAGTTGAAAATTAACCTAAAATAAGTGGAAGAAATAAGATTAACTTTTCGCAAGTTTATTTGTAATAAAATAGAAGTTACCATTCTTCAATCCTTCCAATTTTTTTTTAAAAAAAAAACCCAAAAGAAAAAAAAAATTCTCAAAAAATGGGGGGTTCAGGACCCCCCTGCCTACGCCCCTGCAAGCACAACTAAAAAAAACAGATTTTCACCAACGAAAAATTATCAACGAATGCATGTTGGACACACTGTTGATAGTAGAAGGAGATGGAAAAAGCAAACTAAATATGAATAAAAGAATGAGGCCCAAAACACGTATATGATACGTTTTCCTAGAAATGGTATTTGCGTCCACTTGTACTGATTTTGAAATTTCGACAAATAGAGTAGAGGATATGACAATTCTTTTAAGGAAGAAACACTACATTACCAGTGATTCTTCCAAAAGAACTTGGTGAAAACATTAAGGAATTTGAATTTGATATTTAATGAATTGGAATAACTCAAAATGATTTTTTTTTTTCTCTATTTAGAAATGGAAATCTATCCCGCATTTATAGATTTCCATCTATACTCCATAAAAAGGCTCCAAATATTTATGAAAAGTTGGGAACTTTTTTTTTTTGTAAAGACCCCAGAAAATCAAATTATAAAACTAGCCTAATGACTATTTTATTTGCGCATTTGTACACGACTATATGGCACAATACTTAATATAATTATGAACAATATACAACAATTTTCCACTTGTTCAAAATTACATTGATCACGAATTAAAACTAACAACACTTATAAGGTTTAGATATCTTTCATTTTAGTCTAACCAAAGTGTAATTCCAACAAAGTATCATCGAAATTTGAGGTAGCATGATAGCTTTGAATAAGTTATTTCTTGTGATAATTCCTTGAAAACACTCACACATGCACACATACACACAAATATTATGTTTTCACAAGTTCCTCAAACTTGTTTAGCTCTATTATGATCTTGAATTTACCCAATTCGTTGAACTGTTAAGAGAGAGCTCTCTACGAAGGCAACACCACCTCCAATTTTGCATAGGTGAAGTTCACTCAGTATTTTTGTTACTTTTAAAGATGTGCACTATTTATTAAGGACAAAGTTTTTAAGTATATATAATGTTGAAATTATCCACTTATCAAATGATTTATTTTTACCTCTTGAACCTTGATATACTTATTTTAGTATGTTAGGTACGGTTGTCATCATTGGTGTATTTTTTTAAAAGGAACGTAGTATTTTATTCAACAACCAATAGAAAGAATAATATAGTTATAACAATATCGTTAATTAATTGAAGAGTCTACTATTTATAGGAAACATCGTCAAACCCTAAAAATAACCTAGAATATGGAAATTAGGTCAAAGTAAGCGTGAAAATGAAAAAGGGAAAAAAATTTCGCGTCGCCGTCATTCGAGCGTTGGCTTCGCATCTAAGGAGCGATAGCAAGCGGCAAGCGAGCGACAAGGTTCTGCTCCAAAAGCGCGCCTACCGCTCTAGAGGTAGACGAGCAACCTCCTATTTTGACATCTTCAAACCCAATACTGCAAATCACGCAACCCTAGACTGAATTTAGGTCACAAACCTAACAATCTACACCTTTACACAAATTCCAGTGCAATGAACGAAGTTCCAAAATTTCTCCACTTAGAAAAATAAGTTCGACTGCTACGCAACATTTAACTCTCCAACCCGAACTAAACTTCTCCAATCACACAAAAAATACTCTTCATCTTCTACAATATCCAACACTGATACTTGAACCCAAACCTTGGGTTCCCCAAAATTCACAAAGAATTTAAACTTTACCAAACATGGTCGAAGCACACCCTGTAGTAGGATCAACTCTCGATGCTTTCATAGAAGCCATTACTAGTCTCGACTCCTTCAAAAATCCTAAAAGCATGCGCAACCAAATTAGCATCCCTATACTTATCTCCAATGGGTCTATTCCTAGCAGTTGAATACAATGGAACCGCGAACAATGGTGGTAAAGAGGAATTACTCATATCTTCCAAACTCGATTGAGTAATATTAATTAATATGGTCTTAAAGCCAAATTCTAAAAGTACAGTACCAAACTAAATCTCCATCATGATACTAAACATGTGCTGATTGTTTTCACCTATTCTGCTCGACCTTGCAAGATGTATAATTGAGACCTCTTCCGCACTTCAATACAACACGGACATCCTTCCAGACCCTCAAGACTCCACCTCCTTCAGAGAACGTGTACCCTTTTGAATCAAGAGTACTTAATGAAATGAGATTCTTCTTCAAGTCTGGAATATGTTGAATGTGATCAAATGTCCTACATGTTCCATCTACAAATTTCAATTTGACCTTACCAATACCAGCTACCAACAAGGTTCGTTGTTACCCATGACAACGACACCTTACGTCATCATTTCATATGTTTCAAAGAAATCACGATTGAAATACATATGGAATGTACAAGCAGTGTAAAAAATCCACTCTTCATCAGGTTTGAATTTCACGTCAGAAATATTCAAGACATCTACATCACTCAAGTAATTCTCAACTAAGTTGGTCTCGTTCGAAGTGTTTGATTGCTTCCAATGATTTGTAGTGAAGTACCTTTATTCTGCAATTTTTCGCAATCTCTCTTAATGTGTCATTTTTTCATGCAATAATAGCAGACCTGATTACTAAAACTCGACCTCGACTTACCTTTTCGACGACCACCATGAACCACACGCCCTTCTCCATCTCTGGACTCAAATCCAACCAGATGCTTCACTTTCTCTTTTGAGAACAGGGCATTATACACGTCTTCAATGGTGAGTGTGTCACGACTATACAAAATCGTGTTTCTAAATAAAGCAAATGAAGTGGCAACGAACACAACACGATTAAGGCAAAATCTTCTTCATCATACTTTACCTCTAATATCTTCAAATCAGCGACAATCTCCTTGAACACAGCTAGATGATCTTCCAAAGACCCATCTTCTACCATGCGGTGAGAATACAACCTCTGCATCAGATACAATTTGTTTTTCAAACTTTTGGTCATGCACAATTGTTCCAAATTTAACCACAATGCAGTTGATGTCTTCTCATTCAAAATGTCCTGAAGATTATTGTTAGAGAGATGAAGATAAATCTGTAAAAGTGCCTTTCGTCCTTCCATTGTTTCTCATTTGTTGTCCAAGTTGTGGGCATTTTGTCAAATCTCAACAACTCATCATCCAAATTCATCCGTGCCAATACAGTTTGCATCTTCACTTGGACAACGAAAATCTTATGTTGAAAGTGAAATTTCATACTTCATGACTGCCATTGATAACAGAAACCTCAAACAAAATCACAACCAATAGCTCTGATACCACTTGTTGGGAAATAAAACGGATTGAGGTAATATATATGATACGATATGAAGTGTACGATCGCACACAGAAAATAAAACTAAACACAATAAATAGATTGGTAGAGAAATATAGTATTTTATTCAACAACCAACAAAGAGAATAATATAGTTACAGTAATAGCTAAACTGAATGAAGAGTTTACTATTTATAAGGAATATTGTCAAACCCTAAAAATAACCTAGAATATGGAAATTAGGTCAAAAGACGCTTGAAAACGAAAAAGGGAAAAAAATCTCGTGGCGTCTTTGCTCGAGCGACAACAGGTGGCAGGCGGGAGATGGGGTTTTGCTCTAAAAGTGTGCCTACCGCTCTTGCGATAGTTCAACCTTTTCTTTTTGAACCCTATTTTGACATCTTCAAGTCCAATACTGCAAATCACACAACCTTAAACCGACTATGGGTCATAAACCCAACAGTGTGTACCCGAGTTCCAGACTGAAGCTTCCTATTATCTCTTCTTCAACTAGGCCATAAGTTATTTTTTCTTTTTCACCATTTCTGAACTTTGAATTACACTTTATATATATAGTCTTTTGAATGCAGTTGTTAAATAATAGTTTTCTGAAGAACCAGACTGTCAGTCTGCGATTGCGTAAGCATCTCAGAACATTTTCATCCTTTTTATCACGAATGGAAAGTGCAGAAATACTTTGTAGGTTACTATTTGTTTGGTAACTCTTATTCTTAGTTGCTTTCTGGCGGCAAGAAGAACTGAAGTATGCGCTGCCCCTGAAATACATTTTTCTCAAACTCACCATATTAAGAAGGATCTCAGGTATTTTAACTGCATATATATTGTTCATATCAAGAATTTATAGTTTATGGAAGCTTTGCATTGGTGGCAATTCACGTGAAATTGCCAAGTACCTCAAGTGAACCAGATGTTCAATTTCGATTACATGATATACCCATCCACTTTCAAAATCCAAGACCCTAAGAACTTTGAAGCTGCATGAGTTAAATGCGATCGACCCAAGATAAACGCATAGAAGAGAGCGCATGTGTAGGCCAAAAGGCAAAAACTAGTGAGTTAATAGAAGATCCCCCGTTGTTGATAACTAGACGATGGTGTTGGCTAAAAAACTGTGTTGGATCATCACCATTACTTGTAACATAATCACATCAATAATGTGATCAATAAATATGATAATAATTATTAGTATGCTAAAACGAAAATGGATGAAAAGGAAAGTAAGAAAAGGAGAAATAGTGAACTTACAATGTGACCACCTTCAAAAAGTGTTTTTCATTAGCTAGTCTCAAGTACATTTAACGCACTAGATCATGAATCTTGGAAGTTTTGACTTGCCCATCAGATCTTCGTTGGGCTACTAGTACTAAGCTCCTATCAATTAGTTCCATCAGATATTTTAGTGCCACATCCTCTACGTACTTCTGATCTTCATTCTTTATGTACCCTTCTGCAATCCAAAGTGATATCAACTTTCGAACTAGGTTTTCTACATCTTCCTTGAATACTCCAAAGTAAAGAAACCATGGTTTCAAATGTATTGGTAAACAGGGGCGGATTTTGGCAGGGTTAGAACGGGCTACAACCCATAATAGTCCCAATCCAGATTCAAGTTCAGCCCATTTATTTTTTTTTTTTATAATATTAGCCCACGAGAAAATTAATATAACCCATGTTCCCATGACACAATCCCAACCAAAAACTTTAAAACCCAAATAGAATCTTAACCCTAAACTCAAATACCCATTATCCATTTAATACAAAGTCCAAACATCCTACCTCGTTTAGTCATTCAACATCAAACCTATTTCTCTCCATCTCTGATATCTTACTATTGTCTCTCTCCAAATTTTGGGTAAGGCCTCCTTCAATCGCTCGTTTACTTATAAAAAATTATGGTTCTTCTTCTTTAATCTTATTTTGTATGTCCATTGCATTAATTTATTTGCTTATTTTTTAAATGACCCTTTCTATAAGTTAGAAAACATGTTTGTAACTTTTGAGTAAGTACAAAATATGGCACTTTACGTTAAATGTTAAAAGTTTGGAATGCTTGTTCGTGTTTTATGCTCTTGATAGTATAGATATATTCTTGGGTAACACTCCATCACGAGCACCCCCACAATCCCTACCCTGGGATCCTGTGGAGGAGGTAAATCGCGGGATGTGCAACGTAAGCCCGGAATTGAACCCGTGACCAGACGAGGGCACCGACATCACTAAGGCCGCCATGTGCCTCGGGGGCTAGTATAGATATATTCTTTATTTTTATTATTGTTTTTTGTTAACGGGGAAACTCGCAGCCGCTACCCTTTGATTGTGCACTGGATAAACTATCGAGCTGGCGCAATAGCCTACAAACCACGCTAGCCAGGTTAACAGGCAAGCATGGTGCGACAGACTGGATTTAGAAAGTGTTGGCATGGGGAATCGAACTCGTTACCAAAGGTCTCCGCGCTCACCTACTCCACCAACTCGGCCACCCCATGAGGGGCAAAAACAAAGAATAGATAATTTGTTAGTGGAAATGCAAAAGAAGTAAAAGAAATTTATGGGTTATAATGATTTGGACATAATATTTGTTTTTAAATAAAATTGTTGAATTATTATTGCCTTATTATTGAATTGTTTGTTGCATTTTCGACTTACTATTAGATAAATTAAATGTGATCGTTGAGTGAGTATTTTCACCAATGAAACAAGTGAAGATGGAAGATGATTTGTTTGCTGATAAAATATGTCATTCTGCATTAAACAACACTTTGTAGAGAAAGTAAATATATATTCTACTATAAACGAATTTTATGCTTTAAAACATCTTCGGAAACAAATTTAATGAATAATATCACGTAATGACTTTTTTATTTTATTTAAATTTTATTACTTATTTTCTTAAATTTAAGCCCTACCAAAAAAAAAAAAAAAAATATCGTGGATCCGTCCCTGTTGGTAAATGCATGTAGCTGAGTTCCAATATCTAAATGCAATTTTTTTGTTTTTTCAGATATATGCGAAGCTAAATTTATTACAATTTTTTGCTACAAGTGTTCGTTCTTCTCCATATTTGCAAGAACACTAGCTATTGCAACAACTGCAAGTGGTAGGCCCTGACAACTTCTTGCAATTTGCTTCCCAGTCTCTAGTAATATTTGAGAATAATCATCTTTTTGGAACAGTTTCCGTGTAATAATTCCCAACATTCTTCGTTTGACAAAAAAAGAAGTTTTTTCATGACACAAGGTGAAACATTCAAACCGACTTCTTTATTTCGAGTGGTAAATAATATTCTACTTCCAACATGTTCACACGAAAAATATTTTTCCAATTCATTCCATGCATTTGTGTCCCATATATCGTCTATCACAACAAGGTATCTCCTCCCCTTTAAACTTTGGTAAAGTTTTAGGGCCAAATCTGCATCATCCATATTCATAAATGTTTCTCTTTTGAGGTGACCTATTGACATCAAAATTTCAATATGCATATTTCTCTTCTTATATGTTTGAGAAACACCAGGCACCGATATCAAAATGATGGCCAACAATGGGACGATTATTAGTTTATGTGCTAAAGTAGTCTTACTAAGTCCAGGCATTCCAAATATGGAAATAATTTGCAGTTGCTCCATTCCTCTAACAAGTTGTTCTAAGATTTCAGTTTAAAATTTCTTAAACCCCACAACAATGCCTTCCAAAATATGAGGTCATTTAGATTGCGATGATACTTGTTCACCTCTATAGTTTGCTATTTCTGGCATTCCATCTACGTCAATTTTGTTCTTAATATCTTGTATAGCCATCCTAATAAGCTGAATCTTCTCGATGAGTTGAGGTAGCCTAAGGGTGAGATACCAAACAGGAGGGAATGAGTTGATAACATATTCAACTTCATATGCTATGTCTCTTAGCTTCCGTTTGAACCCCATTAATTTCCATTTTCCCTCATTTTCTTGAGTCAATATTTGCAGGAATGGGGACCATATGTGTATTGGAGTGGCTGTGGACTGTACTTTGTTCTATTTGAATGTTGAATGTATATTATTTTAATACTGCAATTGATTCCACAAGGACAACACTGCCCCTGGTCTTATTTTAAAGTTGAATGCTTTATGGAAGGGTAGTTTCGAAAATTACAATAGTAGAACGAGGTAATATCGTCCTAGGTGGTGCTAACGGCTGTGAGGGCATTAATTACCCTTTGACACATGATAGAAGTCACCGTAGGGCTGTCTTTGACTTCTGGGATGAAAAATGTGAGAAAATGGGGGAAAATGAAAATGAATGGGAATCAAACGGAAGCTTATTCTTATCACAAGTTCGTCATGTTCTACTTCATGCTGCACTATTATATCTGTGATGGATGATCCCAGTAATATTAGCTCCTTATGGAGCGCTACAATTTGATCATTCAAACTAACAATCATGCCAGACTTGTTATTTATTAAGTCCACAAGATCTTCAAGAACAGAATCGACAATGAAGAGTGAAGTCACGGTAGTCTGGAGTTTTGTCACTTGGTATCTTTGAGTCTGTGATGCAGTACTCCTTAATCTTTGTTCTCAAGGGATTGAACTTAGGTAACAAATCAGAAAGTGCAAGGTCCAATATTTCAATCTCCAAGATGGGATCATTCTCGGTGAAAATGATGAAATATAAGAAACTTCCTACCTGACTAGAGCTTTGATATCTGTTAATGCTTTTTTTTCTTTCCTTTTTATCTTTTCTGTTTTTTCTGTCTTGTAATTCCACCTTAGAGATTTGCAATGGTAAATCCTCAAGAAATGTGAAAAGGTTGGAATGCAAGAAACTTCCTACCTCATCGACTACAACTTCCATATGTGGCATTGCATAATTGGCCTCAGTGATCAGAATGAATCAATGAATACAACAGTGGTGAAGAGGAAGGAATAAAAGAAACTTCCTACCTCATTAACCAAAGCTTTGGTATCTATCACTATTCTTGGTGGGCTGCAAATGCATCGTTGTATTTCCAAGAAAAGTAATAAGAAATTCGAGCTCTCTCCAGAGAATTTTGATTGGACCCTTTAGACAAGTAATGAAATCTTTACGAAAATGCTGTAGGATGACTTCTACCATTAGGAGGAGAAAATTGATGAAGGCCGCGACAACAACTTGATTAGGATTGAGAGTAGGAGTAATATTGGACATGATTTGCTGGCAGGGGCGAATCCAGCATCCATGTTCAGCTATGGTGAGATTTTGACCATTGACCGTCGACAATCAACGACCGTAATAGCCCGGTCGACAATCAACGATCGTAATAAGTAATAACATATTAACAATTCAACACACACACGCACACACTCAATCTCAACAAGTCAACTGAGCTCAACTCTCAAATCAACACACTAAATAACCTCAACAACAGTAAACATGGATGGAAAAAGAACGAGATATTGGATTTTTATTATACAAAGGAGGTTAAACGCATTTTTATTATTAACAAAACTGGATTTTTAAATTTTAACTTAAGTCTTAGAAAAATTTCATGAAACTGAAAGAATTGATATTATCTTAATAATTGGAAAAGTTGCTCAAAATATTGCAAAAGACCAAACCTTTTTTGAGTTGCCAAACATGTCTTTATCTCTTTAAAAGGGGGAAAAAAAGTTTAAGCCCGCACCATTAAATAGCCGTCGCCTCAACCTTCTTCCTACTAATATCACAACACTCAACAGCCTTACTCCCAAATAGCCATTCCTCTTTTTTATTTTTTCCACCCAAACATGGAAATTCTGTTCACTAGTTGGACATAATCGCGTTCTCTTTTTGAGATTAGGTGAAAAATTAAACAAAAAAGTGGGAAAAAAATCAACAGGAGGAGTATCTGCAACCATGTACAGTGGAATCACATGATACTAGAATAGGAAGGGATATGAGAGGCTAAATGGATCTCCAAATACATTTGTTCGCACCAGTTCGCTGTTCGCACACGTTCCACCACTTCCCACTTCGCAGTTCACAATCGCCTCGCCGTTGCTTTTGTTTAGAATGGAATTATGGAAGGAATGGTTTGCATTTTGGCCCTTGGGGTATTTCCTCTGCTGACTGCTACCCGTTTCAAATGTATTTGGAGTTTGGGATTAGGACTTAGGGTTGTTGTCATTGAATATGCCATTTGGGTTGGGGGAAATAGATCAACCATTCATTGATTTCCTCTATTAACTATTGGGCCTAATTTTGTTTTTAATAAAGAGGCACAATTGCCCAAGCCTAAAGCAGTGAAGCCCCAAAGAAAAAATTAAAAATTAGAACTCTCATCTTCTTCCCCATCTTTGGTCTCAATAGTCTCTCTGCAAGTCTGTGGCACTGCAACCCTTAAAGAAATAAAAATTTGGAACTCTTCTTCTTCTTCCCCACCTTTGGTCCTTCGTCTCTGCAACTATGCGCAATGCAACCTGATGACAACTGAACATTCCAGCGACAACTGAAAATATTCAGGCAGGAATTGAATATTTCGAAGGAGCCAGCATGCACGATCGCGCCCCCTAGTCGGGTGCTGGCTTTGCCCTTGTTTGCTGGTTCGGGACATTGAAGAATTCCTTAAGCTCTTGCCTAGTTGATACTAATTCTTGGAAAAGTATCTGATTATATCAATACCTTTGAAGTTTATGAATTTGGGTGAAACGTCAACAGTCTAACATATCTGTTACATGTCCATGTTGGGAGGACACACATGATATATACTGGACCACAATTTTAATGAGTCATTTGGCCCCAGTAAACACTTCTTCATCGTCATACACTATATTTTTGTCGAATAAGAATCATAAGATGAGTGCTACTTCTTCATCTGATGAGTCTTCTCATTCTTCTTCGTGGGATGAGGCATACGGAGACTGTATAGAGAGATCCATTTCTCCTTCCTCTGATGACATAAGGAAAGAGATCAAGAATTGGAATAGCACAGAAAAATGCAGGATAATGAAAGTGAATGGTGTACCCCATATTTCTATATTTGTGTTTAAAAGCACAATAGATGCTACCTACTCACATATCATTTTAGTCATCAACCTTCTTACCATTATGCACATATAGTCCTTTTTGTTAAAAAATAATTTACTTTAACTAAAAAGTCAGTTATTTCCTTACATTTAATTAAATTAATAATTATAGAATCATTCAAATACCGGATGCCATTATATGACACCGAATGAGAACAAGATACAAGATTTGAGAGCGAATCGTCATCAACCCCAGAAGAATAATTAAGATTATAAATACAGATTGGGAATGAACGATAAATATTAGAGAATTTGTAAATTGTATGAGGTTAGTTTAGTCTTTTTAATCTCTTTCCATTTACATACCAGACTTGTATATATATCTGGTTACAACTTTGTAAAGATACTTTTGATAATTCGGCAATAACAAATTCTCCCACCAATATCTTCTCCTGTCCAGTTCTCTCTCTCTCTCTCTCTCATTATTTTCACATGGTATTAGAGCATTGAAGCTTTGCTGCGATGGCATCACAAGGATCTTCTGTTGGAGATTTGGTTGGAGAAGAAGCCAATTCAATTACAAGCAGCTTGATTACAGATCCAAGCAGTCCGTATTACCTCCATTATGATGATAACACAGGTATGCAGCTCATATCAGTTGTACTTACGGAGGACAATTATGTGACGTAGAGTCATGATGTTGTCATGGCCCTCAGTATGAAGAATAAAGAAGGATTTATTG
Source organism: Osmanthus fragrans (assembly GCA_019395295.1). Classification (NCBI taxonomy): domain Eukaryota; kingdom Viridiplantae; phylum Streptophyta; class Magnoliopsida; order Lamiales; family Oleaceae; genus Osmanthus; species Osmanthus fragrans. The sequence continues at coordinate 26,061,864 of CM033354.1, forward strand.
ATGGAACCATAACTGAATCATGTTCTGAGGATCTGATGTATTAAGCTTGGAGGAGATGCAATCACGTGGTCTCATCATGGATCATTAATTCCATTCCAAATGAGCTCTATCCAAGTATGATGCACAAGGATTCAGCTAGAGAGATACAGATTGAATTGAATGATCGTTATAGTCAAGGTAATTGTCCTCGAATTTACGAGTTGAAGAAGCAGATCTCTACCATTTCACAGGGGAATAGCTTAGTTAACTCCTACTTCAATCGATTTAAAGGATTGTGGGAGGAGCTTAATAACTATAGACCAAACATTAGTGGAACTGATTACAAGCAGAAAGATCAAGTTATACAATTTCTAATGGGACTTGATGAACATTATTCTGGAGTCAGGAGTCAGATCCTATTGATGGATCATCTGTCTCCACTTAACAAGGTTTTTGCGCTTATTTTGCAAGATGAAAGGCAGAAAGAGGTTATCACTAAAAGGCAACAGAACTTTGAGGCATCTGTTTTTGCTAATAATGCTGTACAAGGATCTAATGGAAGCCAGAGAAATGTTGGATTCATTCAGAATCAGAGAAGGGAGAGGCCTACTTGTAGTTACTGTAGCATGCTTGGACACCTTAAGGGAAAGTGTTACAAGCTGGTTGGATATCCTTTCGGACATCGTTTTACCAAAGGCAAAACTATAGTGGCAAATGTTGTTGGACAATTTTCTTATAGTAATCAACCTGGTATTATGGAATCCCTCTCAAATCTCACTATTACTCTAGATCAATGCAAGGAAGTTCTGGCAATGTTGGTACCACAGCTAAAAGAGGAGAGGTCTAATGGTTCTCGAACACAAACATAATCACAACCTCAGGACACACCATCCACTGGTTACTCTGTACTAGATGTCTTTGCTTTTTTAGGTAATCATTCTTGTTCTAATACTAAAATAGGCGCAACAAAATGGATTATGGATACTGGTGCTTCAGAACATATGGTATGTTCTATTTGGCATTTGACCACTATATCTCATAAGGTTAAAGCAGCTGTTAAATTGCCTAATGGTGATACTGTTGAGGCTACACATGTTGGAACAATCAGATTGTCTGATACTTTGGTTTTGACAGAAGTATTGGTTGTGCCTTGTTTCACATTCAATTTGATTTCAACTAGCAAGTTAACTCTTAAACATAATTGCTTCCTGATATTTTTGCGTCAATATTGTTTTGTCCAGGAACTTTTAACATGGAAGACGATTGGGATGGGCAAACTTGAAGATGGATTGTATGTTTTTCAAAATTCTGCTCAGCAACTTCATGACAAATCTTCAATTAAATGTCTTTATTCTGATCCCCAACACATTGCTATCTCTAATAACATATTTTCTGCTTTTACTAATTCCAGTTGCAATTCTGATTTCAATTTACTGTGTAATAAAGCAAGACACTTTGCTTGTAATTCCATAAGCAGTTTGAATGTGAACACTGATATAGATCTATGACATTGTCGCATGGGACACCTCCCTATTTCCAAACTATATGTCTTACATAATTTAGTTCCAACCATTACATTCAATAAACACTTACATTGCACAGTTTGTCCCATAGCTAAACAACACCGACTGTCTTTTCCAAGAAGTGAAACTAGAGCTCCACAATGGTTTGATATAATCCATTATGATATATGGGGACCATATTTACTTCCGTCATTGGACCAATCTAGATATTTTCTAACCATTGTTGATGCCCACACTAGGATGACTGGGACCTACCTAATGAGAGAAAAATTTCAAACTAGATCTATCATTCACTCCTTTTATCGTATGATCCAAACTCATTTCGACTGCAAAATAAAAATTCTCAGATCCGATAATGGATCTGAATTCCATATGAATGATTGTTTCCAGTCCAATGACATTCTTCACCAACTCAGTTGTGTTGAAATACCTCAGCAGACGGGATGGTAGAGAGAAAACACCAACACCTTCTAGACATAGCTAGAGCTATCAAGTTCCAAGCTAATTTACCTCATAAGTTTTGGGGGGAATCTATTCTTACTGCAACTCATCTCATCAACAGAATTCCTACTCTTCTCCATGAGAATAAAACACCATATGAAATGTTACATCAAACAACACCATCATACTCACATCTCAAGGTCTTTGGATGCCTTTGCTATGCTTCAAGCCTCAAAAGAAATTGTACCAAATTTCACCCTAGAGTTGTACCATGAATCTTTATTGGCTACCCATATGGTATGAAAACATTTAAATTGTATAATTTGGTTAACAACACTATTTTTACCTCTAGAGATGTTTTATTTCATGAGCATATATTCTCATTTCATTATCCCAAATTCCTTACATCTTTGTCAAAATCTAATGTTTGTTTGCCATTTGATTCGTTTCTTTTTCCAGCTCAAAGTAATGATTTACCTCCCGTTACACCAGTTCCAAGTTCTGGTAATGGGTATATTCCTGCTGCTGTTAACTCTCCTGTTAGTTCAATTCCAAATTCATCTGATTCTCCTCAACTAGATACTCATGAATCCACTTCAACACCTATTCCTACTCCAACTCCAACTCTACCCATCAGACAATCTTACAGACCTAAAAGAGCCCCAGCCTATCTTCAAGATTATCACTATAGTTTAGCATCTCAAGTGCCTAATCTACAGTCAGAACCTATGGTGAAAGGTCACATGACTGGCAAGCCATATCCTATATCTGAGTTTCTGGATTATGGCAGACTATCCCTTGCCCACAAAAGGTACTCACTGGCCTTATCTACTATGTATGAACCAAGATCATACGAAGAGGCTGCTAAATGTCCAGATTGGAGTAAGGGAATGGAAACTGAATATTAGGCATTGGTTTCAAACAACACTTGGACTGTTACTCCTCTCATTGCACATAAAAAGCCTGTGCCTTGAAAATGGATTTTCAAAATTAAACTAAACTCTGATGGAACTGAGGAAAGGAAGAAAGTCGGGCTTGTTGCGAAAGGATTCACACAACAAGCTAGACTTGATTATGAAGAGATATTCTCTCCCGTTTCTAAACTATTAACTGTGAAGTCCTTGTTGGCTATTGCTGCTCATAAGTGATGTCATCTTCATCAATTAGATAGCAACAATTCATTCCTCCACGCTGAGCTTTATGAGGAGGTTTACGTGTGGATGCCTAAGGAGTATGAGCAGCCCGGGGGGGGGGGGGGGGAGAAGAGTGGAGAACAATCGGTCTGCCGGTTGAACAAGTCCATTTATGGACTCAAACATGCATCTAGGTAATGGAACACTAAACTCACTTCATACATTGTTTCACAGGGATTTAAACAGTCAAAATCTGACTATTCTTTGTTCAGCAAACAGGAAAAAAGGTCATTCACTTCTTTGCTCATTTATGTGGATGATATTATCATAGGAGGCAATTATTTATCATACATTGAGCAATTCAAGAAAGAATTGAATGACCAGTTTAGATTAAAAGACTTGGGGAGGTTTTGAAGTATTTTCTGGGGCTTGAGATAGCCAGAACATCAAAATGAATTTCTGTAAATCAAAGGAAATATGCATTAGATGTGTTGACAGATGTAGGATACCTTGGAGCCAAGCCTGCAAAGTATCCTTTGTCACAGAACTTAAAGTTGAGTAAGGATCAAAAGAAACCTATTGAAGATGCAAGTGCATACATGAGATTGATAGGAAGGATCCTATACTTGACCACAACCAGACCAGACCTATCATACGTTGTACAGGTACTTAGCCAATTCCTTCGATCACCAAGGCAGCCATATCTGGAAGCTACTCATCATGTGCTAAGGTATTTGAAGGGTACACTAGCACAGGGACTATTGTTTGAAAGTAAATCAAACCTGGTTCTTAAATGCTTTTGTGATGCTGATTGGGCAGTATGCCCAGATACTAGAAGATCAATCACTGGTTATTGTGTTTTTCTGGGAAATTCATTGGTGTCATGGAGATCAAAGAAACAACATACTATCTCTAGATCACTAGCAAAAGCAGAATACAGGTCCATGGCTGCAGCTGTCTGTGAACTAAGCTGGCTGAGAAACATACTTGGGACCTTGGTGTCAAACATGATCGATCAGCCTTGTTATTCTGTGACAATCAATCAGCAATTCATATTGCCAGTACCCGATTTTCCATGAAATAACAAAACATATAGAGATTGATTGACACATTGTGAGAGATAAATTTTAGGCTGGAGACGTTAAAATGCTACATGTTGCCTCTCAAGATCAGTTAGCAGATGTATTGACAAAACTATTATGATGAGAACCACGTAGCAACGAACACTACGCAACCCCGCAACTAGATTGAAACCCCAAGAAAGCCCAAAGATAATTCCGGTTTAGAGATTCAACTAAGAATGTTGAATCAAGCAACCCAACAAGAACGACGCTTGATAGACCTCTTGATTACAAAATTCGTGATTTGCACTCGATGTTGAACATCACAAGAAGACCTTGATAAGTTCGCGGTGTTCTAAGAAGAACAAAATGGGAAAGCAATAATCTCACTTAATTGATAAATTGTCAAAGGTTCTTACAATAATGATAAATAAACTATTTATACTAATGCTAAAAATCCTAGGAAATTCGTGCATAATCCCCAAACATGGTAAAACATCAATTAAAAATAGAATTTGAATGAAACTAGGATTCTCGCCAAAAATAGAAAAGTCGCTGAATTTTATAACCAAGCGGTCGCTTGGTTATATTCCAAGCGGTCGCTTGGAAGACCCTTTTGACGCCCTGTGCATTTCGGTTGGTAGTTGAGCGGCCGCTTGGTTTTTACTCTAAGCGGTCGCTTAGGCAATCCGGTTGAGCTCCTTCTTCGGTCACTTGTATCTTGTTGATCCAATTGGTTTCCGACCTCGACCCCAACATGAAACTTGCCTCTTTTTACGTGTAAATCATGGCGTCGTCCATTGTTACTTCCACAAGTAGTCCCAATGCTTGATTTACCCTTTTTGCCCTTGATCGCGTCATCGGACCTCCTTCAATAAGCAACGGGTCTCGGTCGGGGCTCGGATTCCTTGGACTCGTTGCTTGGATCACATCATCCCCTCCCTCTTCAAAAGGATTCGACCTCGAATCTGCACCTACATCGTAAAGAGAGAGATCAGACACATTAAAAGTTGCTGAAACATTATACTCACCTGGAAGATCCAGTTTATATGCGTTGTCGTTGACTCTCTCCAAGACCTGAAATGGACCATCCCCCCGTGGCTGCAACTTTGATTTCCTCTGCTCCGGGAATCGTTCCTTTCTGAAATGTACCCAGACCCAATCACCAGGTTCAAATATCACTCTTCTTCGACCCTTGTTTGCCTGAGAAGCATAGTGTTTGTTTTTCTTCTCAATTTGCAATCTTACCTTTTCAAGGAGGGACTTTACCAACTCGGCCTTTCTTGTACCATCTAAGCTACCTCGTTCATGCACAGGTAAAGGTATTAAATCCAAAGGCGTTAGTGGGTTAAAACCATAAACAACTTCAAATGGTGAAAATGAAGTAGTAGAATGCGTGACCCTATTATATGCAAATTCTATGAAAGGTAAACACTCCTCCCAACTCTTCAAGTTCTTATGAACCATAGTGCGCAAAAGTTGAGTCATGGTCCTATTCACTACCTCAGTTTGGCCATCGGTCTGTGGGTGACAAGTTGTGGAATACATGAGCTTGGTGCCTAACTTACCCCATAAAACCCGCCAAAAATGACTGAGGAACTTAACATCCCGGTCTGACACTATAGTCCTAAGTACCCCATGTAAACGCACAACCTCCTTAAATAATAATTCCGCTATGTTAGTGGCATCATCGGTTTTATGACATGCAATGAAGTGTGCCATTTTACTAAACCTATCTACCACCACAAAAATGGAATCACGACCCTTTTTAGTCCTAGGCAAACCCAACACAAAATCCATGGAAATATCAATCCAAGGTTCACTAGGTGTAGGCAATGGCGTGTATAACCCTTGAGGTAAAACCTTAGATTTAGCCTGCTTACAAGTTATGCAACGACTACATATCCTTTCAACATCACTTTTCATCCGAGGCCAATAAAAATGTTCCCCTACCATATCTAAAGTCTTTGTTACTCCAAAATGACCCATCAATCCATCACTATGTGCTTCTCTAACTAACACTTCGCGCATCGAACAATTAGAGACACATAACCTATTTTCCTGAAATAAATATCCATCCTACTTAAAAAATTTATCTATAGCTCCTTTACTACATGATGAATAAATGTCTGAAAAATCTAAATCACTAGCATACATGTCATATTGTAAAAAAGAATGAATTTTATGTGAAGGGGCACATTGGTAATTTTACTTAATTCATTAACACACAGTATAACGGCATGAATTTGGCCAAAAATGTGATACAAAATGTGCTCCAAACAAGCGCTAAACATTAATTTCACAAATTTTTTTATCCACAACCAAAAATTTATTTGCCTATAGAATCCCTTGCAGGTTAGAATCAATGTCAAAATACAGCTGTTTGGAATTATATTTTTAAAAAATCATTTGACAAATTCTACATATTTTGATTAATAGTTGTTGAATAAACTACACTAATATGTTTATGCGAATTTGGAGTATTGATATCAGATATATAAAATTGTTTCGTTTAATTTTTGAAGGACTGGTTGCAAATATTAATATAATGTATATTCGGAACTTTTAAAATCTAATATTAATTTAGTTTGCTTGTTGAAAGAGTGTGATGTTAGGTCGTGATTCCATAACTAAAAATATTTTTAATATAGTTGGTTTTTTATTCATCAAATTCAAAATATAATATTGACTTCCTATAGTTACGAACAAGTAGTCCTATTCGTTAAAATGTCAAAGTTCTAAACTAAAAAGTAGGTCATAATCTTATTGGTGATGTCCAATTTTGCAATTAGCAAAATTTTCAATTTCCACATTTGTAATTCGCAATTTTCATAGTCAAATGAATGATTAATGTTATTGAATGTGTGATGCTACATGTACATCAAGGTGTACATAATGATGTCCACCATCCTCACATGAATGGAGGCCACTTCGAATAAAATATGATTTATCCAAATTGAGTCCCTCTCCAAGTGAAGGGTGTGGACACTGTAATGGATACCGTATTATATACAAGTAGCATATTTCTCATTGAATATGTTATTTTGTCATCAAGTACTAGTAAAATTTATGAATGGTGAATAAAGTTTCCATTAACTTTATTTAAAATTTATTTGAAATACTCGGTATAGGTTATTTCATATACAATATGCACTTCACACATTAAGATTTTGTGAGTAAGTCTTAAATACGTGTGTGAGATTTGGAATGTCAGTTATGAGTGTGGTGAGTTGACTTTGAATATAAATTGACATTTAACTAGTTGACCTAAGTTCTTCTACATTTCTCTAAAAGAAAAAAATATATTATTGAGCTTTAAAAAAAATATTTGAATTATGTTAAAACTGAAAGACACCTTATACTTTTCTTCGTAGTCTATTTGACTTGAGTGATTAAGCATGCAAGATATTTTAAAACATGTCGCCCTATAAGTCATCTGACTTTGGAATCAACGACCTAAAGCTCGTTACATGGATCATTTCGAAAATTTAATGAAGAAGAGTCTGATATAAGATGAAAAAGGAAATAAATTGAATCAAATTTAAAGTTCAAGGACTAAAGTGCAAACACTCGAAAATGGTGACGAACCTCACGATAAAGATTCAAGAGTGCTAGGTGTAAATTATGTGAGAAAAGAAGTCAAAGAAATTAAATATAATCAAAGTTTGAGGCGTGCGCCTAGGTAATTTCGGGAAAAATCCTGTTTTCCTTTCTTTGTTTTGTTAGCTTATAGAATGTGATCGCCACCAAACGGGCGTCAAAAATAATTCTTTACTCGGCTAAAAATAAATGTTGTTCAAATAGTATAATGATAAGTAAGGATCATTTTCCGCAGAGGATTGATTCAATTATATTAATCGCACAAAAGAAAGTAAAAGTACTTAAATGGGGGGATGTTTGATTCATTTAACTAAACAGACGACATGCTAAAAATGTGAAAGATCCAATACTTGAAATGAAATTAAATTAGACAACGAAGGCGAATGATGAACTAAAGAGAGTGTGTGATCGGAGGATAATTCTTTACCGCGAGAATGATTTTTCAATCTAATTTTACAAAGAATTTTCGTTCAAATGACTAACAACAATTCGAGAATAATCATAAGCTCGACTATCTCAAACTCTCCTTAGATTTTAGTTGAATAAAATAAGCTATTTACCCAACCCTAATCATCAAACAACTTAGGATAAAATCGCTAGATCAAATTTAACGAAAGCATTCACACAAGAGAGTCGAATTGAATTAAGCAAAAACACGCAAGCTCGATTTGCTAACTTAAGTGATAATCCACATACATTCAATTGAAAATTCCTCATAATCCATCAAAATGTAGTTGTTACTAGGTTTTGGTTAAATTAGCGATTACGTACTAAAAATCTCAAAATAGCATATATCGAAACTACTCAATCATCTAGTAGAGCTCCTAAATAATCGAGAAGAACAATAAAACCAATAAACACAATGGATTAACCACATTAATCAAAAGAACTGTATAGCACAAAACTATTGAAATCTCATTTCTTGGGTAAAAAATTACCCCCAATCACATCTAGGTTTTAGCCACTCATAATGTGATGACAAATGACCAATAACATCTTACAATACATGGAAGAAATATATATTAAGGAGAATAGAAAGCTTATTGATGAGAAGACAAATTTATGGAGTCTTCAATGTCAAAAGGGCTTCCTCTTCCTTCTATCCAAATCTTCAATGTAGCAGATTTTTCATCTCAGATTTTCTCCTCCTTTTTTGGTCGATTTTCCACCCAAGAACTTGACCTAGAAATGGTCACTACTAATATATATATAGTGTGGAGAAGGGGAAAAATGGGTTTGGAGTTAAAATGGGTGATATTAAAATTTAAAATTGGGTTTCGCGTGTTTTCCTGGGTTCTACTCCAGAAAGGTACCTTTGCCTGTGTGTACGCATGGTACACGCAAGTGAGCCTCAGGCGCTGGTTTTGGCAAGCGTGCGTACGCACAGCCTTCAGTTTCTGCACTTCAGCACTTTTCTGGTGCCAGCTTCATTTTTTCCTATTTTTGCACCTATTCTTCATAGAAAAATTGATGGTTTTGTTTGTCGAAGTTTAGAATTCTTGCATCATAATTCTTTTGACTAAATTCTTGTGCAAATTTCTTCCAATCATCATTAACTCAGGTTATTGCCTACAAAATGTGAATAATTAAATTAAGTGTTAACAATGCCAACGAAAGACCCACAAACATATAAATTTAGTGGACTATTTAAGTGCGAAATCCGCACTTATCACACTCCAAACTTACATCTTTATTAGTCCTCGAACAAAGCTAAACAACAAACATGCAAACACACAAATTAAAACCAAACGATAATATAATAACAACAAACACTCCGTTAGTTAGATAACTTCCCACTTTGCTCCAAACATCACATCACACATAACTTATGAAATGTTTACACAAATGCTACCACACAATATTTTGAAACTCAAACCATGCTAGGCTCGTATGTGTGTGTGTGTGTTGTCAACCGATTCATCACAATACACAAGTTGGTGGAATCCCAACCCTCAAAATGTCAAATTTTCCTTTCTCGCTCGTGGGAAGCACACTTCTCCAAACTTGTTGTTTTCTCTCTAACCCAAGGTGCCAAACTCAAGGTTGTTCTCAAATCACTCATTCTTTCCCGCTCAAGTTTGGTTGGATCGAACCGGTAAAATTGATCATCAAGTCATGCATTAATTCCCAAGGAAACCTTAAGTGCTTAAACCACACAAAATTTCATCGAACACCAATCTTTCAACAACAACCCCGGATTTTTATTCCTTTTCTTTTTGCTTCATTTTTCTAATGTAGGTAGTTCACGCTCTAATACCTAAGGGTAGCCTTGTTCATTGGTAGATCGTCTCCTACACATTGTGATGCATAGGGCCGGATTATTCAATACTGACTCACACTCCTTAAGGTAGGCAACTTTTTCCTACAGAATTCTTTTTTTTAGCACAAAACTACAACCAACATCCAAAGAGATTCGAAAGCATTCCAATAGATCCATCATAAGAGCACGGAATTAACACATTTCTAAATGATCTATTTCACCGATTCAACCACCCCCAAACTTATGCTTTATAGGTAGTGATTGAAGAATTTTCATCAACATGGTTATCTAAGTTCCAATCAACCTTAAGTGCCACCAACAAGTGCATGCAATGAATTTCATGACACAAGTGCTCAAAAAGGAGCCCAACATGGAATAAGTAGACGATAGATGACAAATAGCCTCCATGTTCACACTTCATAAATATGTGTAATGTAACGACTCGAAGGCAAACTAGCAAAGCAATCCAACTCCACAAACAAGCACACAACACAAATATATATCCCGAAAACTGAGTATTAGCGAAAAATTTAGTGAGCTCCAATGTAGCATATAACACACAATTTTGGCATGAAGCACAAGCACAACACCACACCACACCACACCCCAAACTTAAACTGTACATGATCCTCAATGTAAAAGCAATAAACATAAAGAGTAAAAGGAACAAGTACTCTCCTAAATTTGGTTTTGACAGCGATGGTTGTGCAAATGATTGTGGTCCCTTGGCGTTCATTAATGCTTAAAGTTATGGCCCAACGCTCGAGAGTCTGTCACAAAGAAAAATAAAAAGAATCAATATCCAAAAAGATGTGATCACAAAAAAGGTCAAAAATGAATAACGATGGGTTGCCTCCCATCTAGTGCTTCTTTACAGTCTTTAACTAGACTTTTCCTCTTTTAAGGTTTTTCAATCGGATCCTCTAATTACATTTCCTCCATGTCTTGCGGTATGAATGGTTCAAAATATGGCTTCAAATGATGCCCATTCACCTTAAACTCTTTTTCGGTCTGGGGGCTTTTGATTTCAACTGCGCCATGAGGAAAAATATTAGTAACAACAAAGGGGCCAACCCATCTAGAACGTAGTTTACCTGGAAAAAGTTTAAGGCGTGAGTGGAAGAGAAGCACTTTTTGCCCGATGAAAAAGTTCTTCCTTGAGATCATTTTATCGTGGTACGCCTTAGTTTTTTCCTTGTAAATTCTCGAACTCTCATAAGCATCGTTTCGGATTTCCTCGAGTTCATTGAGTTGAAGTTTTCGTTGATCCCCCGCGCCACCAAGATTCATGTTAACTTCCTTGATCGCCCAAAATGCCTTGTGCTCAAACTCCACCGGTAGATGGCAAGGCTTTCCATAAACCAACCTAAAAGGGGACATGCCGATCGGTGTTTTGTATGCTGTTCTATAAACCCACAGTGTATCGTTGAGGCGGAGACTCCAATCTTCTCTATTTGGATTCACGATTTTTTCGAGAATGGATTTGATTTTCCTATTTGACACTTCCACTTGCCCACTTGTTTGTGGATGGTAAGGCATAGATACTTAGTGCTTGATATTGTATTTCTTAAGCAGGGCCCAAAAAGAGCGGTTGCAGAAATGAAGTCCTCCATCACTAATAATAGCTCGAGGTGTTCCAAACCTTGCAAAAATGTTAGACATGACAAAATCTACAACCACTTTAGAATCGTTTGTTCGAGTGGCCCTTGCTTCCATCCATTTCGAATTGAGCTTGTGGAGCTATGAAGTGATTTCCTCCATAACTAAGATAGGGATGATCTCTCAACCTGGGATTATATGTGTTGGAATAGGGATCATATCTTTGTCTTTGTTGCATTGGGAATCCCCAATGGCATTTGCTTGTTCTACGGTCCCTTCTTGTAGAGTCGGGCATGTAGCGAATGGTGACCCGCAATAGAACAAATTCTGCACATATTAGCTTGTTGCATTGACTCGCATGCCATTTGTTGCACAAGAGATGTAAGAACGGACAATTGCTTTTCAAGTTGAGAAGTTGCACCACTTCATTCACTTGTTTAATAGGCACATCTACTCTACTCCTAAATTGTTGAGAGTTAGCGGCCATGTTGGCTATCAACTTTCTAGTAACCACCGGCGTTTTGTCCATTAAAGCTCCACTACTCGCCGCATATATCATACTTCTTTCTATCGGGAGCAACCCTTCGTAGAAATATTGTAAGAGAAGTAGAGCTCTACCTGACACTTATTGGATCAAAAACATGGATGGAAAGGTACAACTTTGTCCATGGAACATTGAACATCTAAAAATGTATTACCAATGAATGTACTCAACAACTAGAAGAATTTACCCAGCCTTTGTAAATAAATAAATACTTTGTTTAAAGATGTAGAAAGCAAAATGTCCCTGCAATTAATCGTGGGAGCCTCGGAGGAGAGGATCTGATCCCAAAAAAGGGTTTACCTCATCTGAATTCCGATACATACATCACATACGTCGCCTTGACGAAACTGGACGTTATGGGAGAAGCCTTTACATAGATGAATCATCTATCATGTAAAGAAGTGTAGAGCCTCGGAGGATAGGATCTGATCCCAAAAAAGGGATTACCTCGTTTGAACTCTGAGACGTATATCACATGCCTCGCCTTGACGAAGCTGAACATCAAGGAATAAGCTTTACATAGATGAACCATCCACCATGTAAGGAAGAGTGGCCACCTCAAAGAAGATGATCTAATTCCAAAAAGGAGATTACCTCGTTTGAACTCCGAGACGTACATCACATGTCTCATCGTGATGAAACTGAACGTCAAGGATGAAGCCTTTACATGGATGAACCATCCACCATATAAGGAAGCATAAACACCTCAGAGGAGAGGAGCTGATCCCAAAAAGGGGATTACCTCTTTTGAACTCCAAGGCGTACATCACAAGCTTTCCCAGACAATGTTGAACGTCATTAAGGAAGGATAAAAAAAAAGAATTATGTACATAAATTTGAGATGCACAAGTCACAAGTGATTCGTTACAAGGTGATATATGTTGTTGGATAAATGCATTACGTATAAGTTATTCAACTTTGGCATTTTGTTTAAGTCTCCATACTTGAAAGAAAAACAGTGAAACAAATGAAACACAAGAATTGCAAAAGAACTTCATATTATAAAAATACTATCATTACAAGGAGGCTTGTGGCCATTACAAAAAGTTGAATATTGAAAAACTACACTAAGCCGGAGGTGGCTGGGACGACAATGCCTCTACAGTAAGTGCTTCAATAGTTTTTTGACATGGAGCCTCTTCCTCAAGAGTTTCCTCTTGGACCACCTCTTCTTCAACATCATCCTTAGCAGGTGTTTGAGACACAAGAACTCCGTCCTCAGTTCGGTAGCGTCGAGTTTGGGGTAAAACTCTTCCATCTTTCCTACCACTTCAACCCAAGCAAACCTTCGCTAATAGGCTCCGAAGCGCTGATACTCTTCTATGAGATCGAAGTTAGCAATGTAATTCTTCACCGTCTCCTCTTCCACCAGTTGAGCCTTAGCCCTGGCCTTATAGCCTCTTCCACGTTGGTTGGCATCCTTGAACCCAACGAGCTCCAAATTTCCCTTATCTAGAGCCTCCGTGGTAAACTTCTTTGAGGTCTCCACCTTCTTGGTCAAAGAGGCTACCTAACACTGGACTCATGAACTTCTCTCTTCAGAGCCTCTATTTTGGCTAAGGGATAATCCAATTTAGCCACATCTTCAGCTCCCTGGGCCCTTATCTCTTCGGTCTCGGCATTTATTTTCTTTATTTCTTCCTCAACCGCGACCGACTTATCCACTGATGCCTTATTCCTTATTTGAATATCGGTCAAGATTTCTTGGCACTCCAGGGCAACCCCAAAAGCCCTGGTGCTTTAGCTCACCAGGGTCGTCGTATGGTCCACCGCATCACAGGTGGACACGTAAGTTTGCCACTTATCCGTCCAAAATTTATAAAAATTGGCGATTGAGCGTCAAACTTCTGGCGGCAACATCTCCATCATGGCAGGGCCTATTTTCTTATCCTGCCCCGCCAAGAATCTGTTGGACTTTCTCAGGGTTCTCTCTGATTGGGTCTTCCTCACGGTCTCTGAGGCCTCCACTTTCTCTTGCGGCTTCTTCATTGGCCCTCATCATTTCCACCTTAATTTCCTTGAAGACAGAGTCCATCAACTTCGAAGGTGGAGGAGCAGCTTTGCAAGAATGGGCCACAATGGTCTCAAACTTAACCGAGGACGAGTCGCTGATGTGGGTCAGCTTCCTTTTTCTTGTAGGGCTCCTCGGTTGCTTTCCCTTTTTCTTGTCGTCCCTCTCATCGACTTTATCCGCCTTGGGGGTCACTTCCACACCACCTTTCTCGATGAAGTCCTTGCTGAGGCGTTCCAGCTTTTTCCTCACTTCTTTGGCGGCCCCGGATGAAGGTTTCAGAGCCCTGGCGCCTACAGTAGAGGTGGCTTTGAAAATTGAGGCCATGTCAGGAGTGAAATACTCATTCCTCCCAACCTTACCTGTGAGAAGCAAAAAAGGCAAAGGTTAGAAACCAACAAAAACACATAAATGAAACAAGTACGAGGACTTATTATTTACCCTTCGAGGCCATCAAGCTGAAGGCAAGAAAGATCTACTTTGGTCAATTAAGTGATCAAAATGCCAATTTAAGATGACGCTTATAAATGTCCTCAATCACGTCCCACTTCACCTCGTGGAGTTCGAAGCGAGATCCGGTATCTGCAATAAATTAATATGTTAGATAAGGTTATAGAAAGAATGAAAGAGATACAAATGGAAGCACTCATGTGCTTCGAAGTACTGGGTCGGCACTGTGCAGGCCGGGCTTGTGTCTCCCCTCACTCCTTACCTAAAACCAAGACTCCTTCTAACCTTTTTATGGGGGAGGAAATACCCACTACAAAAAGTGCATGAGCCCCTCAAGGGGTTATGTAATACCACCAATTCGACTCATCCTTTCCAAGTACTCGAGGTTGGAAAAGTGTTTGGAAAACTTGCAGAGGCATGTCCTCACCTAAAGACATTTCTTTCCAAAGAAAGAAGGCTCTGACCAACTAGCTCTACCCGTCTGGCAGAACTTGGATCAGAGCCAACATAAAGCTCTTCAACACTGCTCGTAAAAAGTGGTGGTGGGGAAGACACATCCCTGCTTTAAGTAAGAATTTACTTACAGCCACACATCCCTACCTTGGAAAATATCCTCGTTTGTGGGCTTCGAGAACTAAGAGCCTTATGTAATGGGGTATACTATACTTCTCCCTAAGTTCGTCTTGCCTTTTGGAGGTCATAGTAGAAGGGATTTTAGCAGCCCCAAATCTGTCTCGTAGTCTATGGGACCATCACTCATAGCCAACATATGACCCCCAGGCAGAGTCTGCTCTCCTAACCTGGTAACTGTAACCATACCTCTAGCATACTTGAAATCCATTGAAGACGATAAAAATCAATGAAGATTACGAAGAAAACAATCGGACAGAGAAATACCTAGAAGAAACGAAGATCTGATGGCAAACGGTCGTCGAAGAATGGAAGAATGCCAGAAATTTTGAAAGCTTGGAGTGTTTGAGTGATTTTTGCAAAAGTAAAAGCTTAACAATGGCTCGATTTTGCTTTTACATGATGAAGGAAGGAATCCCAGCCGATGGATTACAATCTATTCAATCTAAAGCGTCTATTTTATGTTGCATCTGATGCGTTGAATTCAAACGGTTTATTTTACTAATGCCTCAGATTAATGCGTGATTCCCACGCACCAGCCTTGATGTATCAATTTAATGGTTGCAAAATCATGGCCATCATTGCACATTTAATGTGACGACCGTGCATGTATTAGAAGTTGTAAAGGTTCAGCTGTTTTTTCTTGGTAACTTGCAAAAATGTTAAATCATTGGCACCATTATCAAAGTCAACTATTAAAATAAAAGCAGCATTGACAGTTCATCTTTTTCCTTCCTCGGTTTGAAATAAAATTAAGCTATTGTCAACATAAAAGTAGCTTCAGCGGTTCAACATTTTTCCTACTTTGACTTCAATTAAAATTTCAACTACTATCAACATAAAGGAGCCTTGACAGTTCAACATTCTCTGTGCCTCAGTACGAACATATTCTAGGTGTTCTTGTAAAAAAAAGGACGATCAACTTTTCACAACAATCATGATATTAATATCTATATTTGGACTTGAGAGACTATTATTAGGTCAAAAATTTTAACCAAAAGAAATTTCACTCAGTATCTAAGTCCACGCATGATATAAATAATTATACACAGACTTGGGAGGACTATTGTTATGTTTTGCCACACGTAGCCGAGTCATTATTGTCGTGGACCCACTACCACCGAAGCACCCAGCACAGAGGACGAGGCCTTGTGACTAATTTCGAGGTCTGTTCATGTTTCTTTGGCATGAAGCTACTAAAGTGAAGAATATGCACATATGTCGAATTCGAGGCTCGGTTGTTACAAGTGACGGTCTGCACCGAGATCTTGAATTTATGTATGAGATCCTTCTAAAATGATTGATGTGACCTTTGTAATGAGTATAAATGTCTTGTCTTGTCAACTGCTATGTGTAAGAGCATTAAAAGCGTCACAACCAGGAAAGTCAAAGTGATGGTTAGGATTAGATGCTTCGATTGAGGAGATGAGGTCACATGTTTATTCATCCGAAGGCCACCATTTCATTTGTAATACTATAAATACCCACTCCATGTAACATTTGAAGGCCAATGTAATTCCAAATACAAAATGCAACAAAAGAAACTTAAAGCCATTATTTGTATTGTTTCTTATACAAGTCTATGAGTTTATAGCGATTTGTAATTATTGTACAATCATTTCACAAATATATTGTCGGAATCCGAACGACGTCGTCTCGTGTCATTGAGCTTCTCCCACGCCCCATTTGGGAGTGTTCTCAATCATTGACCTGTCCCTACATATTGAAACTAACTCATGTGTACGCGAGTGGATCCAACATATGTTGTTCGTGTGGCTCTAACCGAAAAACGAGGTCAACAATATTTATAATCTTTATCAACTTGTTTATTTTTTTATTTTTTTATGAGGGATATTGGTCATGTTACATTAAAAAGTGGTGAAAATGACGTTTTCCATAATAAAACATGGAAATAGGGATGAAAATGCAAAAAAAAATGAAACGTATGAATGTTATGCACACTACAGGCCAAACGTATGGATGTTTTGTGCTATTGAGCCTTATATATTTTAGGAAAAATTGTAGCAGTGGTTCCTAACATTTTCAATTTTTGCAGACCTTACCCTAGCTTTCATTTGTGTCAGTGAATGTCCATAACCTTTCATAAATATGCAGTTAGAGTCCATCTGGATGGAAACCGTCCACTTTTCCATTAGTCGACCAAAAAATGGAAAAATTGATCAATTTTGACAAATAAAAAGAGCAAAATGATACTTTACATTTTTCTCTTATTAAATAA
The DNA here is from genome assembly GCA_019395295.1 of Osmanthus fragrans. Lineage (NCBI taxonomy): Eukaryota > Viridiplantae > Streptophyta > Magnoliopsida > Lamiales > Oleaceae > Osmanthus > Osmanthus fragrans. Next base: position 26,079,334 of record CM033354.1, read on the forward strand.
GTTATTTAATTAAATTAAAAAACCAAAAAATAAATATAAATAACCCCCACCCCAACCCACCTCACCTCACCCTCCAATGGTTCTTCATCTTCTCCACCCTGCCCCTAGCCTTCAGCCCCCAGATCATTCATCTTTGTTGCATCTTCCACCACCATTGACGTCGATGGTGTCATTGTCACCATCCCCAGCCTAACCTACTGAATTCGAAAATCATAGCAGCTACTTGAATTGTAGTAGTTGGAATCGAAAATGGCGAAACAAGATTCAAGAATTACAGTAGACGGATAGAACCATTGGCCGAATTCAAGAATTATAGCAACAATTGGATTTCGCAGTGAATTACCCAATTCCCATTTGGAGAGACTTCGAACGATACACCATGTTCGATAAAATTGAGGTTAAGTTTAGAAGCTTTTTGTTGTGCATAGAAAATGGGAGATGGACACTGGTGCTGGGTTTGGGTTTTTCGTGAAATTGAACGAGGAATGCGTGGATGTGATGGAGAATTTTTTTGTGAAATTGAGCGGTGCTGCTGGGAAATTCTTGTGTTCCGTATTCCGATTTTTGCGGCCGAGAAATTCTGTCATGGTGGTAGTGGCATTCAGTGTTTTCGTTTCGATGGGTGAGAGAGTGTGGGTTGACCAAAATTCTTAATTACAGCTCTTGCACTGCAACTCTTGATTGAAATTTGGGGGTTACTTGTTTTGTTGTAGGCATTTTTTGATATTTTCCTGTAGAGGATGCTGGCACTGGTAGTGAGGGTGGTGGTGACGATGGTGACAGTGCGGTTGAAGGTAGCGGTGGCAATGGGCTGAGCCCAGTCGGCTTGGGCTTGGGCTCGTTGCCCAATGAGCTTGTGGCAACGAGCCGAGCCGCGCTCGACTCGTGAGAAATATGTTGAGCTTGGTTCAACCCATGAGCTCGTGGCTCGTGGGCCTGAACGAACCAGTAGGAGCTCGGCCTGTGAGTTCGCCTTTTTATTTTTTATTTTTTTATATTATATAATACACGTTTTCTGAATATTTTTTAAAATATACATTTTCGGTAAATTTTTATCTTATAAGTATTTTTATTTTGTAAGTATTTTTTTAGATAATGTATTTTTTTACTTATAACTTATAAGTAATTTTAATTATAATGTATTTTTTTATGATTTTATCTTATAAATAATACTTACTTATAAGTTTTTTGTAATTATAATTTAAGTTTTTTGCTTATAAATAATTTTTAGTTAATATATTTTTATTTTCAAGTTAGTTTTGAAGAAAACATGTTGATTGAAAATAATTATTTTATAAATGATAAAATTAAAAAAAAAAATGAGAAATGGTCAAATGATTTTTCAAAATATTTGTTCCTTTATAAAATAATAATAATAAAACCCTCATCCTTTATCCAAGTTTGGGACTGTTTACTTCAATTTCGAATAGGTGGAGTTAAAAATTATATACGAAAAACTTGTTACGTGTACAATTTTTTTTAAAAAAATTATAAAGGTATTAAAATAAAAAATCGTGATGAATATGGTTAAATTAAATATCACTTACTTAACTACATACAATTTCGACATATTTATCTTGTAGTCGAAAATGAGCGTCTTGCTAGTCCTTCACGCACATTAATATTTCCAAAATATCTTCTTTTAGTCGATTCCTAACCTCGGAGAGAACCCTAGACCCTGCACTAAAAGCATACTCCGAAGTTATAGTGTTAATCGGAAGTGTTAGTAGAACTTTTGTCATTGCAAAAACTATTGGCCATCGGCATTCATACCTTCGCCAAAATTTAATTACTTCTTCTGAATTTTTTGTTAGTGCATTGTTACCAGGCACACTATGATTAAAGTAATCAATTAATTCAGCAGGCATCGCATTTGGACTATTACTCAATGTTTGAGTACATGCAGTGGAAGACAAACTACTATTACTGAAGGAACCACATGCATATGCAGTTGAATTATATCTATATGAGTTCATGCCTTCGAATAAATTTAAAATTTCAGCGTCGTCATCTGCTATATTAGTGGGAGGAGTATTTGTAGAGTCGAAGGGTACACAAGTAATATGTGTACCCATTCGTGAAGCATATAATACATACATTTTAGATAAAGTTACTTCCAAATTCTTATAGGTAATAGGTACGTTAAAAGTTAAAGATTTTGAAATTCGATTAATTATAAATTTAGTACCCGATAAATTATATCGGGGGTCCATGACGCATGCTAACGGAAATAACATGGGTATTTTCTAAACTTTAATTTTATGGCAATTATAACTGAAATAAAATCAGGGTCATCTTTAAATCTATTAAAAGCCCTAGAAATTACATAAAGACCTTCAAGGACCATACAACTAGTAGGATAATAAACACTAGACAAAATATTTGTAGAATCATAAAAACTTGTCAATTTTTTTTAATTTTAATAACTAAAGCCCAATCAGACCCATTCAAAATATTATCGTCGCGTCCCTAATATGCCTACTGTTATAAAATTCAGTAATTAAATGTTCGAAACTTTCGCATGATTTTAATAATAAATATGTGGAGTTTCATCTATGCACTATGTCACTAATAAAGGTTTTTGAATGTGACACCCCATTTTCGGCACAAAATTCCTCAAATGCTTATTTTCTACTAGGTGAAATAGTGATATAAATTAGTGTATTCCTAATTCCTTGAATTTCATCATTAACATATTTTAAACCGTTTTGTACTATTAAATTAAAAAATATGGCATACACATCGAATATGAAATGAATAACCACCGAAATCAGGTTGAAGAACTCTATGCAATTTATCGATAACAGACTTATTTACAGAAGCGCCGTTGAACGTAAAATTTAAAAGAGCGAATTTTACTTTCACATTTATATTCTCTAATAATGTTCATAATAACACTAAATATATTGGTAGCATTGTGTGAGTACTCAATAATTTTAAAAGTAATTATTTTTTTATGCATGATCTAAAGTGGGTCTATATAGTGTGCAGTTGCAGTTATATAACCTCTTTTATTAATCCATTCCCATAAATCCGAAATTAAAGATATCACATCCCTATATTTTTCTAAATCGACAATCAATATTTTCTTTATATTTTCAAAATATTTTATTGTATCAGAACGAAGAGTAGTTTGACTTACCCTAACGTACCTTGGTTGAAGACATTCTTTCACAAAGGTAACGAAATGTTGGTTGTCTGTTTGTGCTAGTAGCAACTCAGATCCGGCAACATACTTCGTCATTCCTGTTTGAGTTCTTTCCTCCGAATACATCCACGTATTAAGTGGTGTAGTAGTAGCACCGCAGCCTGAACTACCAAATTGTAGTTGCGTTTGACCAACAGGAAGAAGCTCATGTTTGGACGCACATGTTTTGTAGTGACGGTTGAGGTGGGTGGTTCCTATACATTTTTGATGGGCCAATCGTTGTTGACAGTATTTACATACTGATTTGGTTTCTGAAATTCCATCGATCACACGACCAGTTTGAACCAATTTAAAATGGTCCCAACATTTTGCCTGTTTCTTCCCCTTTCTCTTCTCTCTTGCATCGGGAATTTCTAACACATGTTTATCATCCTGTTCCAAATCAATTGGATGACTAGCATCAGCAGTAATGTCATCCAAATCAATTGGATGACTACTTTCATGAACATCGTAATCTTGAATATTTTCTGGAATGAGTAATTCATTTAGACCCGCGAACTCATTTCCAAATTGATTATGTGGCACATGTGCTTCATTCCCGACTCCAACATCGAACAAGTTTTCAATAAATGGGCGTGGATCCATTTGTGAATAATTGAAATTGAATGTTGAAGAAGAAGAAGTGAAGTAGAATTGAGAAGTAATAAGATTATGCAGTAGTGTAAAAAATATATTGTAAAATCAAGATTATAATTCAATATTTTCAAAATAAGATGTACAAGAGTATAGAAATTAGAATGAATGAATGAATAATATTGATAATGATTGATTTGTAAAGAGTATAGTAGAGAATGAGAGATTTATGGTAAGTTTGGTGAGAAAAAAATGTTGTAATTAATGGGTAATTATAGGAAGAAAAATGAAATATATATACCATACAGGGGAGTAGACAGAGATAATAAAAATTGAAATATTATTCAAATGTTTGACAAAATACAAAGAAATATTGAAGATTGAAGTTTTACAAGATAAAAGTTTAAAACTTATACAAGAATTAAAATCTATCTTGGAGAAGTGTGGAATTCACTTTGGAATTTTTTTCACTCTGCCGAATGCTGAGGACAGAGCCTTGATTTATACTTGAGATTTGAAGCTTCGGACTTGAAAATTTCTTCAATTCAATTGAAGAATCTTGAATGATGGCTTCTTTGAAGTGGTAGGGTCCATAATCTTGTCTTTGTCTGCTACCTTTGAAGTAAAGTCTTGAAGTGGTGAATCCCACCATTTGTAGTTGTCTTTTGAAATTCAAAAGATAATATTCTTCTTTTAATAAAGTAGAATCATGAAAGTAGATTATGGATAGCTTCTTCGTCAAATGCTTCATAATCTTCATCATTTTGATCATTTTGTTCATATGGAATCATAAGATCATTGATAACAGTGTCGTAGCAGCTATCTGACATTTGAAGCTTGTCTTCAAAAATTTGAGATATCAATGGTACCTTTCTTACCCATCTTCTTTCATCGAAAAATATAAGATAGTTATCATCTTCATATTTCAAGTCAAGGAAGATGTTTGAAGAAAATCAATCAATTTTCTTTTTGACGTAAGAAATTGATTTAGGTCGAATTGAAGATAGTAAGTCTCTTGAGGAAGAAGATCGAATAGTATCAATGTCTTCAACATAATATTTCTTGAGCTTGATAAATTTCGGGCATTGGAAAAAGTCCTTGAATATAATGACTCCAGATGATAATCATATGTTTTGTAGGAACATATTATTCTGTAAAAAGTTCTTCATCTTCTTGATAATTTTCAACTACCCATTCTGGGAGAGTGATTGCACATTCAATTTTGAAAGTAGTGGCTCCAAGTTTGATCATATTACTTAAAACATTTTGTAGAGGATTTGGAAAAAGTGAAATATTTGTTTTTGAATCAAAATAAATGGAAGATAAAAATCCCCATTCAAAAAGTCTTTTGAGATTTTCATCAAAATTTTTGATGATTGAAATTCCGCAAAGGAGGAAGTGAAGATCATGATTGCTTTCACTGATCACAAATTATCAAACTTGAAATTATTATAGATATTAAAGATAATATCTTTGAAGATGAAAGAACATGAAGGATCACGATTAGAAATATTATAAAATATTTCTATTGGTAATTGAATAACTTTCTTCATTAAATCTTTTCTTTTTTTCTTTCTTAAGAAGTCCAAGATTTATTGAAGGAGAGCTTTTAGAAGAATGAAAAGATTTTGAAATAGCTTTTTCTTTAAGAGATAAACTCTTGATTAATTTATTACAGCTATCAAAGATGTCAGCTGTATCTTTAAGAGATTTAATAATATCTCTTTTATTACCTTGATGGAAAGAGGTGAAGATATCATCAAGATTGATCTTCTGGTATTTTGTAAGCTTTTTGAAAGTCTTGAAAATAAACCTTTGTGGATATTTTTTAGAGAGTAGAAAAGCATTCTCTTTTCCTTGAGTGTCCATGAATTTCTTGTAACTCACTGGTGAATGTAAATCTCACTTGTTCTTATTTTCTAAGAACTCTCTTGTTAAGAAATCTGCAAGATAGTTAGATTTACCTTGTATATAAAGAATTTGAAATCAAAGCATGACAAAATAGCTTGCCATCTGACAAAGATTTGTTTTGAAACAAGATTTTTGACATCTTTTTGCAAAACGTCTTTGGATGCTTTGCAATCATTTTTCAAAATAAATTCTTTATTGATCAAATCATCTTGAAATTTCGAAATACAGAGAACTATTGAAAGATTTTTTTTTGATAGTTGAATAGTTCTTTTGAGGGTCAGTCCAAACACCACTATGATATCAGACCAATTGTTCAACTTTTGACTCTAAATGAATCTGCTTTAGAACCCCACCATACCCTATATCTGACGCATCTGTCTCAACAATAATGGATGCTTTAGGATCGAGGATAGAAAAGTAAGGTATACTTTTGACAGCTAATTTTGCTTTTTGGATGGCTATGGTGCACTCATCAGACAATGAGATCGAATTCTTTTGTAATCTTTGAAAAAGAGGAGCGCAAATCACGTGAATATCTTTGATAAAATCAGCTACATAATTAACACAACCTAAAAATCTTTAAAGAGACGTTTTTTCCAAGATTTTGTCGGGAAATTTTTCCGCAAAATCCAAACTTCTTTGAATAGGTGTCAAAGTACCATAATTGATATTATGACCTAAGAACCGAATTTTTGATTGACATAAAACAATCTTTTTTTAAAAAATGGCTAAACCATTTTTCTTTGCAGTATGCATGAATGTATGCAGATGTTTGAAATGTTGTTCTAAGCTTTCAAAATAAACAAGAACATCATCGATGTAAACAATTATGAAATTTGAATAAGGATTGAAAATATCATTCATAATTTTTTGAAATTCAGAAGGAGCATTTTTTAGACCAAAAGGCATAACGTTCCATTCATATTGACCAAAGGGGACATTAATGCAGTTTTGTATTTATCTTTTTCAGTAATTTGAATTTGCCAAAAACCAGATTTCATATCAAATTTTGAAAAGATAACAGCTTTGAATAAACGATTTAATAAATCTTTCTTTTGAGGTAAAGGATATCTAATCCATTGAAGAGCAGTATTGAGAGGCTTGTAATTAATAACAAGACGAGGAGCACCTCTCTCAATTTCTGCAAAGTCATTGACATAGAAAGCTGAGCAACTTCAAGGAGATTTACTTGGCTGAATGAGATTTTTCTCAAGAAGATCGTTGATTTTTTTAATACAAAAATCAAGAAAATCTTTGTTCATTTGAATATGACGAGATTTTGTAGAAATATTTGACTCATTGAAATCAGAATTGTAAGGAAGAGAAACTATATGTTTCTTTCTATCCCAAAAAGCATTTGGAATTGTAGAACAAATTTCTTGTTCAATTTGAAATTGTAATTTTGAAACTTTTTTCTTTTATTGAAGAATCTTGTAATTGTTCTATAATTCTTTGAAATTTGATTTCTTTTTAAAAAAATCTAATATGATTTTTCTTGAAATTAATATTATTTATAATCTTTGAAATAGAAGCCCCTTTTAAAGAATCAACATCTCTAATTGAAGGAGGATTTGAAAATTTGAAAAATATTTCTTGTCCATAAGTATTTGTAATAAGTCCCTTAGAATCAGCTTGAAAGGGATAAATTTGAAAAATGAAAGGAGTACCAAGAATAACTTCTTGATTTAAATCTTTAACAAGATAAAATATATTTTTGAAACAAATATTTGAATTACAAACATGAGCTTTTGAAAGTTTATAATGAATATCTAATTTTCTTCCACTAGCACCATATAAACGCTCAGTAGTTCTTTCAAAATATTTTGTAGGGATAAGACCTTCTTTGATACAATTTTGATTTGCACCAGAGTCAATAAGAACACGAGTGGAGAGTTTGAATTCTTTGTTGACAATTATTGTAATATGACAATACCATTTTTTAAGTTGAATTCGATTAATAACATTAACATTTTCTTCTTCAGATTTATCTTTATAAAGATCATTTTTATAAAGATCTTTGAAATGATCAGAAGGATGATCAAAATATTGACTAAGATGATGAGAGGAATTTTCATCTTCAGAATTTAAGGAAGAGGAGGATTTAATTAAATTATCATATTTTGATTTAAGAATAACAACTTCCAGTTTGATGTCTTTGACTTGAGTTTGGAGATTAGAAATTTGATGCTTCATAAGATTGAATTCTGCTTTTAAATCAGAAGTACTTGAAGAGATTTTTAAATTCTTTTCATTTTTGAGACGATTGAGAACATTTTGAAAAACATCTTCAGGAGGAGGCCTTGAAGTAGAGGGAAGAAGACTGCTAAACTTATTTTTAAGTTTAGTATCTTGAATTTGATCTATAATATCTTTGAGAAGTTCTTCTTCTTTAGTAAGAACATTTATAGTTTTGCAACCACAAAGTTATTGCCCTTGACTTTGAGAGGAATGAGAAGAGGAAGAAGAATCATAATTAGAATCTTCTTGATGTTGATAAACCTGTTCTAAATCAGAATTTGAATAATCTTCATAACTAGAATTGATAAGATTGAGAAGATCAAGCTTAATTTCTTCATCAATTTGAAGATTATTAATCTTGTCTTTCATAGGACATTTGTTGGAATAGTGCCCAGTTTTTTGACATTTCTAGCAAGTAACAGTTTTTGAAATCCTTTTTGAAAATTTCTTTTTATAAAATTTTTTCTTTGGATAAGATTTTTGAAAATCTCTCTTTCTAGAATAGATTTTTCTTTTTGAATATTTTTTCCTTGAAAAATCTTTTTTCTCTTTTTTTGAAAAATTTCTTTTTCTTCTTGAGGGAGCTTGAAGGTTTTCAAAACCATATTGATCACAAAAAGATCCTAATTCATTACGTCTGTTAGATCTTTCTTTCTTCAATTTGGCTTTAAACTTGAGATCATTACAGTGAGCTAAACCTTCTCTATTAATGATGCTAACAATTTGACCATAAGTAACATCATCTTGTTCTGTAAATTCATTTTGAACAATATTTCTATTTCTTTAAGCAAAAAGAGTTGGAAGACCTGAAATAAATTTTTCTTTCCACAAATGTAAATCACAATCAGGTTGTATGAAAATTCTTGAAAAGAAATTATCTTTGTACCAATTAAAATCTTGAAGAGATGGACATTTTAAATTCATTAAAACTGTTGAACTTCTTTCAATGCAATCGTCGGGAACTCCAACAAAGTGTTTGACAAATGAATAGATAAGAATGGTAAAGCTGTCACTGGTGCCGTCAGGCTTGGTGGCATTTTGAATTTCAAGTTTTTCTTTAGCAGTGATATAGTTCCATCACCAAAACTTGAGTTGACCAACAAAACCAGTAGTGATACTAGTAAAAGCTTGAAGTTCAGTAAAACCTTTTGCAGTATAAACGTTATGACAAATAATCATTTTGTCAGTTTTTTGAACGATTTGATATTCAGAAAGACCATCAATATCCCACTTAAGAATGGATGATCCATAATATGTAGTAGGTTTTTGTAATCTTTTTTCAAAAAGAAGATCGGGACTAGAATTTTTTGGATAATAAGGAGGTATTGAGGTGAAATTTTTAAAATTTTGTATTTTGTTGACATGATACTCATTGTCACAAAATTGAGCTTCAATTTCATCAATTGTATTGATGTTATTTGAAAAAGAAGGAGCTTTTAATTTAGACAACTGAAAAAAAAAAAAAAATTCTTTCAAGACATTTGCTTCATTGTTGAGTAAATTTTTAGTAGTAAGAATATGACATAAAGAAATAGGTAAAATCTTCTTCTTTTCCTTTTTTGAAGAGGTAGATGCCTCACTTTCAGAATTCATTTCAATTCTGTTTAGTTGAGTGCATACAGATTGAAGAACAACGTTAGTATAGTTATTCTGAGATTGAACATTTTTTATTTCTTTGATAGTGATGACAGCAGAGTCATCATTTCTTTCACATTTTTTGAAAGGAGATGCAATAATTTCAGTATTTCCATGAGAAATAACAATTTCTTGCATAGGAGGATGTGAAGATAAAATTATTTCACCTGTAGAGGTTTTCCAATTTTTCTTTGGAATATCATTGGTTTGAACAGATTTTTTTTGGAGAATTTAGGCTTTTTGTTAAAAACTTTAAAGTAAGCTCATTCATAAAAACTAAGATCTTCTGAAAAATCATAAAAATCTTCCCAGTAAGATTCTTATTCTTCTTTTGAAAAAAAATTCTAAATTTTTTGACATCAGAAATCTAATCGGTTTTGAATTCATTTCTTCTACTCATGGTAGAAGAAATAACATTACACTGTTCGTCAAGACGATCAGTAAAAAGAGGAGCCATATTAGATAAAGTAGGTGAACCAGGTGGATCTGATCCATCATCTTTCTCTGAAAGTCCGTAATGAGGTTTTGGAATATTAGGAGTGAAATCAACTCCTTGAAGAGAGGAAGTAGATCTTCTAGCAAAATGAAGTTCTTTATTTCTATCTTCAATTCTGGAAGACCAAGATCTTTGAAGGTTTGATAAAGAACCAGTAGGAGGTCTGGAAGAAGAGGATCTTGAAGAGGATAAGGATCCCTTGAAAGACATCCTAACACTTCCAGCACGAAGATTGCTAATTTGACTAGGAGTAACTTTTGCTTCAGAGGGTTTAGGATGTTGAGCATTTTCAAAATTCCATTCTAAAACTCTAGTTTGAAAATTCCAAGGAATCCGTTTTGGAATCAAAGTTGTTGAATGAAGAGGATTGAATTCAACTAAAACACTTTCATCTTTTGGAGAAGAATTGAGAGCACGAATATTGAGATGCGTATTCATGATTATCTGTTATTGAAACAAACCTTGAAAAAGGACCTGTTTATTCAAATTGTTATCCTAATTTTTTAATATGTTTAAATGATGGAGCAGTTCTCAAAACTCTTAACCTTCATGTTCAAACAAAGGATTTCGATTTTGATGAAACTTCAAGTCCTTTTACTGTTATTTATCGAGTTTATTATAAACTCATAAATACTTATCTCAATATTCGTGCTCTCAATTCTTCTCCAAAAGATGAAAGTCTTTTAGTTGAATTCAATCCTCTTCATTCAACAACTTTGATTCCAAAACGAATTCCTTGGAATTTTCAAACTAGAGCTTTAGAATGGATTTTTGAAAATGCTCAAAATCCTAAACTCTCTGAAGCAAAAGTTACTCCGAGTCAAATTAGAAATCTTCCTGATGGAAGTGTTAGGATGTCTTTCAAGGGATCCTCATCCTCTTCAAGATCCTCTTCTTCCAGACCTCCTACTGCTTTTTTATCAAACCTTCAAAGATCTTGGTCTTCCAGAATTGAAGATAGAAATAAAGAACTTCATTCTGCTAGAAGATCTACTTCCTCTCTTCAAGGAGTTGATTTCATTCCTAATATTCCAAAACCTCAATACGAACCTTCAGAGAAAGATGATGGATCAGATCCACTAGGTTCACCTACTGTATCTGACATGACTCTCCTTTTATTGATCGTCTTGATGAACAGTGTAACGTTATTTCTTCTACCATTAGTAGAAGAAATGAATTCAAAACCGACCAGACTTCTTTTGTCAAAAAATTTAGAAAAGTTTTTCAAAAGAGTTTTTCAAAAGAAGAACAAGAATCTTACTGGAAAGATTTTTATGATTTTCCAGAAGATCTTAGTTTTTATGAATGGGCTTACTTAAACTTTTTAACAAAAAGCCTAAATTCTCCCAAAAAATCTTTGAAAAAATATGTTCAAACGAATGATATTCCAAAGAAAAATTGGAAAACCTCTATAGGTTAAATAATTTTATCTTCACATTCTCCTATGCAAGAAATTGTTATTTCTCATGGAAATACTGAAATTATTGCATCTCCTTTCAAAAAATGTGAAAGAAATGATGACTCTGATGTCATCACTATCAAAGAAATAAAAAATGTTCAATCTCAGAATAACTATACTAACGTTGTTCTTCAATCTGTATGCACTCAACTAAACAGAATTGAAATGAATTCTGAAAGTGAGGTATCTACCTCTTCAAAAAAGGAAAAGAAGAAGATTTTACCTACTTCTTTATGTCATATTCCTACTACTGAAAATTTACTCAACAATGAAACAAATGTCTTGAAAGAATTTTTTTTTCAGTTGTCTAAATTAAAAGCTCCTTCTTTTTCAAATAACATCAATACAATTGATGAAATTGAAGCTCAATTTTGTGACAATGAGTATCATGTCAACAAAATACAAAATTTTAAACACCTCAATACCTCCTTATTATCCAAAAAATTCTAGTCCCGATCTTCTTTTTGAAAAAAAGATTACAAAAACCTACTACATATTATGGATCATCCATTCTTGAGTGGGATATTAATGGTCTTTCTGAATATCAAATCGTTCAAAAAACTGACAAAATGATTATTTGTCATAACGTTTATACTGCAAAAGGTTTTACTGAACTTCAAGCTTTTACTAGTATCACTACTGATTTTGTTGGTCAACTCAAGTTTTGGTGATGGAACTATATCACTGCTAAAGAAAAACATGAAATTCAAAATGCCACCAAGCCTGACGGCACCAGTGACAGCTTTACCATTCTTATCTATTCATTTGTCAAACACTTTGTTGGAGTTCCCGACGATTACATTGAAAGAAGTTCAACAGTTTTAATGAATTTAAAATGTCCATCTCTTCAAGATTTTAATTGGTACAAAGATAATTTCTTTTCAAGAATTTTCATACGACCTGATTGTGATTTACATTTGTGGAAAGAAAAATTTATTTCAGGTCTTCCAACTCTTTTTGATGAAAGAAATAGAAATATTGTTCAAAATGAATTTACAGAACAAGATGATGTTACTTATGGTCAAATTGTTAACATCATTAATAGAGAAGGTTTAGCTCACTGTAATGATCTCAAGCTTAAAGCCAAATTGAAGAAAGAAAGATCTAATAGACGTAATGAATTATGATCTTTTTGTGATCAATATGGTTTTGAAAACCTTCAAGCTCCCTCAAGAAGAAAAAGAAATTTTTCAAAAAAGGAGAAAAAAGATTTTTCAAGGAAAAAATATTCAAAAAGAAAAATCTATTCTAAAGAGAGAGATTTTCAAAAATCTTATCCAAAGAAAAAATTTTATAAAAAGAAATTTTCAAAAAGGAATTCAAAAACTGTTACTTGCTAGAAATGTCAAAAAACTGGGCACTATTCCAACAATTGTCCTATGAAAGACAAGATTAATAATCTTCAAATTGATGAAGAAATTAAGCTTGATCTTCTCAATCTTATCAATTCTAGTTCTGAAGATTATTCAAATTCTGATTTAGAACAGGTTTATCAACATCAAGAAGATTCTGATTATGATTCTTCTTCCTCTTCTCATTCCTCTCAAAGTCAAGGGCAATAACTTTGTGGTTGCAAAACTATAAATGTTCTTACTAAAGAAGAAGAACTTCTCAAAGATATTGTAGATCAAATTCAAGAAACTAAACTTAAAAATAAGTTTAGCAGTCTTCTCCCCTCTACTTCAAGGCCTCCTCCTGAAGATGTTTTTCAAAATGTTCTCAATCGTCTTAAAAATGAAAAGAATTTAAAAATCTCTTCAAGTACTTCTGATTTAAAAGCAGAAGTCAATCTTATGAAGCATCAAATTTCTAATCTCCAAACTCAAGTCAAAGACATCAAAATGGAAGTTGTTATTCTTAAATCAAAATATGATAATTTAATTAAATCCTCCTCTTCCTTAAATTCTGAAGATGAAAATTCCTCTCATCATCTTAGTCATCCTTCTGATCATTTCAAAGATCTTTATAAAGATAAATCTGAAGAAGAAAATGTTAATGTTATTAATCGAATTCAACTTCAAAAATGGTATTGTCATATGACAATAATTGTCAACAAAGAATTCAAACTCTCCACTCGTGTTCTTATTGACTCTGGTGCAGATCAAAATTGTATCAAAGAAGGTCTTATCCCTACAAAATATTTTGAAAGAACCACTGAGCGTTTATATGGTGATAGTGGAAGAAAATTAGATATTCATTATAAACTTTCAAAAGCTCATGTCTGTAATTCAAATATTTGTTTCAAAGATTTAGATCAAGAAGTTATTCTTGGTACTCCTTTCATTGTTCAAATTTATCCCTTTCAAGCTGATTCTAAGGGACTTACTACAAATGTTTATGAACAAGAAATATTTTTCAAAATTTCAAATCCTCCTTCAACTAGAGATGTTAATTCTCTAAAAGAAGCTTCTATTTCAAAAATTATTAATAATATTAATTTTAAGAAAAATCATAAAAAAATTTCCAGTAAAATTCTTGTTCTTCTTTTGAAAAACTCTTTTGAAATTTTTTTCTAAATTTTTTGACATCAGAAGTCTGATCGATTTTGAATTCATTTATTCTATTAATGGTAGAAGAAATAACATTACACTGTTCGTCAAGACGATCAGTAAAACGAGGAGCCATGTCAGATAAAGTAGGTGAACCATGTGGATTTGATCCATCATCTTTCTCTGAAGGTCCATATTGAGGTTTTGGAATATTATGCTCAATAGTCTTGATAACATAATTTTGAGTATAATCAAACCTTCTTATTTCATAGATAGAAGATTTTTCTACCGTTGGAATAATCTAGTTATGCAAATTATTTTCTATTTGAGAAATTTGAAGTTCATGTGAAGTAGATGCAGATGCAGATTCAGATACTTGATCAATCTCTTCTTCACTTTGAAAAACATTTGAAATATTACTATTTCTATTTTCTCTATTACTTCTATTTCTACTAAACCAATCTGAAATAGAAGACATAATAGTAAATGAAATTAAAATATCATACCAATTTTGACACAGGATAATAGGATAAATGCAGTCTCTCCAAGCCCACAAACGAGAACACGCTTACCAACGTCTCAACGGGAACACGCTTACCAACGTCTATTCAACAGACATCCAAGTTTAACGACACACATCCTATCACTCAGTATCTGATGATAAAATATAAATAATCTCACCCAACTTTTATGGCTCTGATACCAAAATGGCCTAGGGGATACATGGGAGTAGACAAAGATAATAAGGAGGTATTGGGGTGAAATTTTTAGAATTTTGTATTTTGTTGACATGATACTCATTGTCACAAAATTGAGCTTCAAGTTCATCAATTGTATTGATGTTATTTGAAAAAGAAGGAGCTTTTAATTTAGACAACTGAGAAACAAATTCTTTCAAGACATTTGCTTCATTGTTGAGTTAATTTTCAGTAGAGGAATATGACATAAAGAAGTAGGTAAAATCTTCTTCTTTTCCTTTTTTGAAGAGGTAGATGCCTCACTTTCAGAATTCATTTCAATTCTATTTAGTTGAGTGCATACAGATTGAAGAATAACGTTAGTATAATTATTCTGAGATTGAACATTTTTTATTTCTTTGATAGTGATGACAGCAGAGTCATCATTTCTTTTACATTTTTTGAAAGGAGATGCAATAATTTCAATATTTCCATGAGAAATAACAATTTCTTGCATAGGAGGATGAGAAGATAAAATTGTTTCACCTGTAGAGGTTTTCCAAATTTTCTTTGGAATATCATTGGTTTGAACAGATTTTTTCAAAGATTTTTTTGGAGAATTTATGTTTTTTGTTAAAAACTTTAAAGTAAGTCCATTCATAAAAACTAAAATCTTTTGGATATACATATGAGGACCAAAACAGTCACTGAAGTTTTAATTTTTTAAAAAAAATTTGACGAGCCCACGAGCCTCGACTTGCTACTTGCCGAGTAACTCGTCTGGCATTTTCGAAGTTCAACTCGTGGCTCGGACTCGTTTTTTAAGAGCGCGAGCAGCTCGTGGTTCGTTTTAGACGAGCCCACGAGCTACTCGGCTCGATTGCCATCCCTAGTTCAAGGTGGCGATGGTGGATGGACATTGTCGGAAGAGGATGAGAAGAAGAAAAAGAGGAGGCAGAAGAGAGGTTTTGTTTGGAAGGTGACGTGGGGTTGGGGTGGGGGTTTATATATTATTTATATTTCTTTTTTGGTTTGTTAATTTAATTAAATTGCTTATTAATATGAGAAAAATGTAAAGTATCATTTTTTTCCTTTTTAATTTGGTCAAAATTGATCAAAATTTTTTTTTTTTCCATTTTTTGTTCAACTAACGGAAAAAGTGGATGGTTTCCGTTCAGATGGACTCCAATTGTATATTTATGAAAGGTTAGGGACCTTTACTGGTACAAAATGAAAATTAGAATAAAATCTATACAAATTAAAAAGAGTAGGGACAGATGCTGCAATTTTTCCTATACTTTATCAATTTATATAAAAATTTATTAAAATCTGGTTTTTATCATAAACACTAGTTGTTGCCCGTATGATGTACGGGTTAGATTATTTTGTAAGAAGTGTTAACATGTTAAATACGTGAAATTATGTTTTATTTTAAGGTGTGAGATAAGATAGAAAAATTGTTTTCAACATATAAATACATTTTTGGATTTATTTCTGTTAAAGTAGTAGGAAAATAATGTGTTATTTATAGAATGAGTGAAAAAATAATAACTTGTCAATGTGAATAGCTACATATTTGTACTTTATGTATATAATAAGAAAAACAACTACATATTACAACTGTATAATCAATAGACAAATATGTTGTAGAATTGAATATACAAAATATAAAAAAAAAAATGAAAATTTCAATGAATATGAAGCCAACGGTTTTGAAATATTATAACTGGGTAGAGGTTCACTTTATCTTATAACTATATTCAAATAAAAATGATTAAACAGGATAAAGGGGAAAAATTTTGAATGTTTATGGCTCATTACGGAATATCAAACGAAGTCGAAATATTACATTCTTAATATAATTTTCAAGTACTCATGGCCTATTATTTCACGTGTGCGAAACGGCCAATTGTAACAAATATTATGGCGCTTCAAAGTAAGTCGTTTGAAACTAATATTTTAAAATAATATTTCGAGAATTTTGATAACAATCTAACTTTAAAAATTCAAACGAAGTCGAAATATTATATTTTTAATATCAAATGAAGTCTAAATGATATAGAAAATTTATCGATTCGACCAGCGTACAATAATTTAGGAATTTTTAAAGTTAGCTTGTTATCAAAATTCTCGAAATATTAGTTCTACTTTGACGCGCCGTAATATTTGCTACGATTGACCGTTTCGCACACCATCAACGTCGTGAAATAATAGACCGTGAGTACTTCAAAATAATATTAAGAATGTAATATTTCAACTTCGTTTGATGTTCCGTAATGAGCCTAACAATGAAGACAAAAATATAAGTAATATATTTAAAAAACGAGTTATACGTCTTTTTTAACACACGCGTTTGACGTCCGTTTAACTATTTTCGATATTCATTTACATCATTTGATATATCTGCGATATAGTTCTCGAAATGAGTTTCGAGAGGATATAAAAGATTTATGGATTCGGCTAGCGTAAAATAGTCGAAGAATTTGTAAAGTTAGTTTGTTATCGAAATTTTCGAAATATTAGTTTGGAACAACATACTTTGACGTAACTTAACTTTTGCTAAGATTGGCCGTTTCACACACCATCAACGTCGTGAAATATTAGGCCGTGAGTTCTTCAAAATGATATTAAGAATGTAATATTTCGATTTCATTTGATATCCCGAATTAAGACGTAAATAAAGGCGAAAACATAAATTTTTGAAAGAAAAAAAAAATGAAAAAGGTAGTGCATGTCTCGCACAGTGCGAGACATGCACTCGCACTGTGCGAGGCAAATTTTTTTTAATTTTTTGTTTTTTTTTTAACACACATTTTTTTTTTTTTACAAAAATATCTAGTTATTTTTTTTAAGTGTATAGAGTAAAAAAAAAAAAAAAAAAAAAAAAATTAAATAACAACTTTTTTTTTTAAGTAATATATAGCAAAAAACCGCAAAAAAGAAAAAAATCACACGATAAAAACGACGTCGTTTTTAACCAAGAGTTTTTACAGTAAATTTTTTTTCACTCTTTTAATATATAGGGGAAATGAGGTGAAATTTCATCACATGACCCTGAAATCTCAAAGAGGAAAGACACATATACAGATGAAATTTTACAGAAGATTTACAGATTACTCGCATTGAATGTGAGACCTATAGAAATTAAATATTGTCTAAAAATGTGAGTTTCCTTATGTAAATGTAGCAGGTCTCAATCTCAAAGTATTTAGCAAGATCGACCTGTCTTGTCACAAATCCGAAAACCCGTTTAACCCACTTAGTCTATCGGGTCAGCAGAATCTCATCATCTAGAACTTTGTCGACAGTCGACACAAGTGCTGTCTCTCTCTCTCTCTCTCTCTCTCTAAAACTCTGCAGTTTCTTTACAACTTGCAGATGCTCAAGTGAAGTGACGGGAAAATTTGGGTAGTTTTGAATATCTATTTTCGTTCCTGGAGTAGAATTGAAATTAGAGATCTTCTACAGATGTTGCTTACCCGTTTTTACTCTGTGTTCTTCATCTTTCTCTTGGTAAGAAGAAGCTACCTTTTTTTGGTTTTGGTTAAGAATCTTTTTCTCCATTTTAGCTATCTTTTTTCAAGAATATGAATATCTTCTTTTACTACTTGCTTTATTCTTCTGCTTCTGGGACTGCTAAGAATGTGCCCTAACAGAAGTTGTGAGCTCGTTAGTAAAAAACAAATCTTGCTGAATTTAAGAATGTTTACCCATTCTTGATTTTAAGGATGATTTTATTTTTTTATCTTTTGAAATAGCCCAGAAGACTACTGGATTTTTTCTGGCTGTCGAACTACTGTACTCTGTGGTTTAGGCATCAACTTGAAGCCAGTTTATATTAACGTTAGACCAATGCCTCTTGAATATCTTGGTTTTATGTTTGTATAGTGTCTCTTGGAAGCATGCTTTATGTAATTTTAACAGATAATGAGTTCCTTTTTCTTCTTTTCTCTCTTTATGCTCCAAATCGTCTTCTATCGACATAATCTGCTTACTCTTATCGTACGCTCTTCTTACCCAAAATCATTCCCAAATCTTCGGGTACCTTGTCCGCTCACTTTCCTGGTGAAGGGGAGAGAGTTTGACAAAAATAAAGTCGCGTGTTTTTCATTATTGCTTAAGTCTCATCTTATGTTATCACTCTGCTTCTATAATCATGTTCAAATGATAATGCAAAGTATGATATATTTTGGATGTGTGGAGCCTTATGTAGTGTACAATTTCCCCCCCTCGGCTGTGGTAAGGTCAACAGGACCGGCGGTGGCTTCTACTGCCTCCCTGGTGTGGGCGTTTGTGGGTGTACTTTGGGGAATTCACACATGTACTAGGTCGTCCTAATATTTTTCCCTATATTAGTACAGACTATTCGTTTAATCCATAACAGTATAAATATTGAACTTCTCAATCAATATTTTGTGGTGTTTAGATTGCTATAACCCCCACATCTTCAAGGGAACTTCAAACAACTTGATGAATGTTAGTATAGCTTTCCTTTGTTTTTTTAATACCATATTTGAATTTAATTAGCTGCATTTTTCTTGTGTAAAGAATCTCAAAAGAAGAATTTATTCATATTTTTTGTTCAAAGGAGAAATGAAAAATAATCTAAGTACTTCTTGATCTTGATGCTTAGTATGATCTCCACTTGTCTTTCATTTCATCTAAATTAGTTGAACCTTACCATGTGATTTTTAAGGCAGATATCAATTTTATCTTTATTTATTTATTTATTTTTTCTATACTTCATATTATATCCACTATAAAGAGTAAAATCAATAAAATTAATATTGTACCATGTGTAAATTTTATTGAAGCAAGGTGCCAAGATGGAATTCTCTCTTGATTAATAAATTTTATTCTCTCTCTGTCTCCATTTCTTTAGCATTTGTTTTTGTTATTAATATCTCACTAACCCATTGTTTATTAGTCTTTCAGTTATTCACAGTTTCTATTTATTTTTGTCTTGTATGCAACCGTGTGAGAATGCATAATGTATCCATGCCCCTCCACCGCTACAAAAAGAGGGAATAGTAAAAAAGAGAAATAATAGAAATAGCAAATATATTTGTCATGGGAAATATGTATAGTTGCTATACTAATTGCTGCGTTGATTCTGTCTCAGTTAGGGGCTAGGTTGCATGGTTCATCATTTGAAAATCATGGAAGTTGGAAATCGTCTACATTTTCATTTTTCAGTCGATTCTGGAGCAAGTCTGTTAGTCAGATTGGTAGGTCTCTGTGTTATTTCTTTTCTTTTGTTAATTCTGAATTCTTATTTCTTTCAAGAGATTATTTAATGTCTTGGTTGCTCTATCTTTGGTTATAGATTTTGATAATAAGGAATCACATAACTCAGGCAAAATGCTCGCTATCAGTCACTCCAAGGCAGGTACTTATTCTTATATCAATATGCATCTCTAGATATCAGTAGAAGCTTACGTGGTTTTTAGCTTTATTCTTTGTAGTTTGACTTCATAACTTCCTTCTGTTGATAATTCATAATTTGTCAGTATCCACCTTCATTCGAAAGGAAAAAGAAATCTTTTGTTACGATTCTTGGAATTCAAGCTATTTTCCATGCGAAATTTGAGTTAAAATGTATATCTAGGTACATCTCGACATTGTCATCTAGTGTCATGAGTACGGCTCAGAGTGCAAACTTATGTTGGACATGTCCACTGTGGAAAAAGTTGTTCAAGATTCCAGAGAAAGGAAGAGTCTTAAAAAATGTATTTCAGCGCACATTTGTTTTATAAATATTAGATGGAACTGTCAAGTATGAAGTAGTGCGCACTGCAAAAAATTTAATTTGTTATTTTACATGTAATTAACATTACAGATCCAATACATCAATTAAACTACCAAAACAAAATCCTTGATAATCTCGTTTAACTTTTCATCCTTCTTTCAGCAACATTAATCATCACAAAATCTTTAGCACATTAATGCGTATTATTACTCCACATAGTAATTAGTGTTGAAATGAATTTCATCTAGTACAGATGTATTGAAGGGAAGTGCAAAGTAGGAAGTGACTTCATGTTGCTGTCGGTGCGGAGGTGATTGTTGAGATTCTTTGAAATCAAATAGTCAGTAATTATAATATTTGTAGCCGAATATGCAAGCATGCAATTGAAATGTCAACCATAGCCTTAGTCCTGTCAATCTGTCATTATCAATCTATAATAGCTTAATTTTTTTGATCTTTTTCTATGCATTGGTACTGAAACCTTTATCCTGTGTCTCAATTTGTATTTCCAGAATTCCTTCGTTTATATGTACTAGAGTTAGTCTTTATGGCCTTGTAACAAGGGTCTGAGCATGGTAGCCTTGATTTATGTTAAATCTAATATGAATTAGGCAAAAAGAAAGGGAGAACAGATGCTCAATAGTGGAAACTGGGTGAGCTTATAACCAATGCTTTATTTATTGTAAAAATACAAATATCATCTAATCTGAAAGTAATCACTAGAAATAAAACGAAGAATGGAACAGACCTTTGTACTTTGAAATCTTTACTTATGTTGGATAGAATAAAATTGATGCCTATGGTTTCAGAGTTTAGCAGAAATTGAATGGTAAACGTTATTGCAACAAAACTTGAACTTGAGAAGATATATACAGGTAGAAAGGATAGAAATGAAATTAACATAAAAGAACAGGATTGACACCTGTGGTGGAATTCGATTCTGCAGATTGAAAATGTCCCTCACATCTTGATAAATATTTAGCCACAATATTTTCCTACATGAAAAGAAAACAATTGAAATTTCTGAAGCTACAGAGAAATGGTTGTAAAAGTAGAGAATGTAGATTTTTTGAAAATGTAGATGGTGTATAACCACTTGATTAGAAAGCTTAAAGAGAGAGTTACATGTATATTATTTAAATATTATCTTCGATACGTCCCCAAATGTTTAGGCAGGGTTCATTTTCCTCACCATAGGACACATTCACAATATAATTAAATAGTTAGTTGGGTAGTGAGGAGGCTTGATCTCATGAACTTTGCTTGCTCTGATATGTTGAACCACTTGCTTAAAAGCTTAAGCTATTATTAGAGGACAATGTGTTGAATATTCTCTTTAACAGATGGTATACTATTACTAGCTAAAGGTACAGAGCAACTCAATAATGAAAAGCAAGATGAATCAAAAATTTAAGCTATATGACGAATGTAAGGGAAATAACATTATAATTGAGGCCTTTAAATAGAAACTTTAAGGATCAGTTATTTGACTCTGGATTAAAAAATGAACCCCAGATCAACCATGGATTCACTGCCATTTACATGCAGAATACATTTGTACAGATGCTTCTTTCAAGGTATCGCTTGAATGAGTTTTGTTGACTCTACTTTTATATTTTCTGTTTACAGATAATGGCAATTTGGAATCATCTAGCCCGGGAAGAATGAGCACCATTAATCATGCCGTGACAGGTACTTCTGGTTGAATCACACTGCTCCTCTTTAGTCTATTTTAATTCACAATCATGTTTCGCGAAAACTATGTTCTGTTCACTGTAACCTTTTTGTATAGGGAACTGGATTTTGGATTTCATATTGCCATGAAATTGTTTGTTTGAATCTGGTATTTCTCAAGGTTGCTATTTTTGTGTGCCACCTTTACAATGGATTGTTAGTTGAGCTTCAAGTATCCAAGAAATCAATTTTTGTGCCATATTTGTTTACCAACCCTTTTCCTTGTTTTAATTGTACATGAGTAGCATGGAAAGTACAATTCTCTTGCGAATATTGCTTTGATATATTCACAGTAGAATAGATATAAAGAGACTGCCAATAAGATTCGACCTCAGTTGAACATGGTAGATGATTACGGGGTAGACTAAAGCTAATATGATCTGTATTGGTTGTCAAGGATCTATTTGTTTTGGATCTTTCAATAAAGGTGGCTATGAACCGATTCGAGTGTCAAAATAGGATTCACGTAGCTGATTGCAAAATGCGAAGAGGGATTAGTTTGTTGTTATAGTTATTGCTGGGAAAAAAATTGCCAAACATGAAAATGTAAGAGAAACAAGTAGAAGAGACAAAGTAACATTTACATGGTTCATTGGACTCGCTGCCCTACGAGCAATTATAATACTTTCTTCACTCTCTCAACTCTCTAAGCAAGACTAAAACACCAGACACATGCACACTCCTTTTCCTTCTTTTCTGTCTTCTCTTCTGTTCTCATCTCTCTCTCTCTCTCTACACACATATACACGCATATATGTATGTATATGTATGCTTACCTCTTCGTTGCCGTATGCTCTCGTTCACCGCCTTCCCCACCCCCCCCCCCCCACCCCAATTCCTCCAGCTGTGTGTATCCTTGATTTTACAACACAATTTCTTGTGTCTTGCATGGTAAGGTTCTTTTTTCTCTGATTATCTTGTCATTTTGTTTTTGGTAAATTTCAGTAGATTCTTCCTTATTCATTGTCCTACAAATATTTCCTTTCATATGTCTTGAGCAAATTTTCCATATTTTCCTCCTTTTCTTCCCTTTTGTTTAAAAAAAAATTTAATTCAAGACAAAATATTTTGAAGTTAGGAAGAAGTGAATGGGGGATACGAGTGTTTTGCAGGTCAGTTAAGGCTTGGAATACAGTGTGTGACCAAATATTTTTGTTGATAATTCAAAATGCATATTCACATCATTTTAGTTTTAGAAAATGAAGTAATAAAGAAATAGAGTTAATGAACTTGGGTGGTTTACCTTGTCTCCACACATTACTTGCTGAATACTGTCTTTCAGAACTTGTGATTAAACTTTGGCCTCTCTCTTTCTGTAGTTGTGAATTCCAGTGGCCTTTCCCTGTAAATCTAATACTTTGTAAATTTTTACTTTGCGCATACACAGTTCTTGTCATGTGAATTTGAATCCATGTATAGCTTCTATTAGATTTCTATACATTACACTAGCATTATTCTTTTGTATCTCGTTGCAAATTATCTGAAACTTTTGAAAGTTAGATTAATACACCCCAGTGTCCTTGTCCAATTAAGAAAAATCCGGTTTTATTACGGTGAATTTCATATAAGAAAGACGTAAAAATAATCTCCATGTTCATGGATTTGAATTTATTTTTATAAAACCATCTTGTTTTATCATTAGCACTGTTGTTTATCTTGTAGTCTTTGTCTTATTTCATAACAAGTATGATATTTCATTCAAAATTGTACAACCTAAAATCAATCCTGTAGTCTTAGAATTTAAATTTTTAAGCTCGAATGCAAATCCTAGAACCAAGCTCACCCTATGTTATGTTAATATGTCCCTCTTAATGTTAGATGTTCCTCACTCTCTTTCTATAACCTATAGATGACCATTTTTACATTATTTCTGCAATGGTCTTAGAGTTATAAAGCATTATTTGGTCTCTCCTTGGTGAATGTCCAACCTATATTTTTACCTTTCTTGGAACTCTACTTCCCCAGTTGTTTCTTTTGAACATCAATGTCCATTTCAACAATATCATACTTGTTCTTTTAACTGAATATTCTGGACTTCTCTTCTTTGCGAAAAAGTATTCACTGAGCTTTTATGGCTACTGCAAATTTATTGATTGGATTCAAATGCTACTCTGCGTACCTGTTTTGTTGTACGTTCACTTTATTGTAATATCAGTCAACATTCAGGGGCTCATTTGACCAACCTGCTTTTAGTTTTACAACCTGTTATTTAGTTGAGGTTTTACGAGGCATGGGGTTTCAGTGCTACTAGCTTACATTATTACTCTGCTGCATCCAGTGAGTGGGATAGGTGCCAACTGGGGCTCACAAACATCACATCACTTGCCCCCTGAGGCAATGGTGCGGATGCTAAGAGAGAATGGGATTCAAAAAATTAAGCTTTTTGATGCTGATTATGATACACTAAGAGCACTTGGAAAGTCCGGGATTGAGGTTATGGTTGGCATTCCAAATGACATGCTTGCAACTTTTGCTTCCAGCTCGAAGGCTGCTGAGAAATGGGTAAACAAAAATGTCTCCCATCATCTCTCTACCAATAATGTCAATATCAGGTAATTCCACACTCTGCTTCATGGCACTAAATCGTATATTTTCTGATTCATTCACAAGAGAGATTTTCCCCTAAGTCAATAAAAAGTTTTAGAACAAAGTCGGAAAGTTGATTAAAGTGAAACGATTAGCATTGTAAGAAAATCTTCTTTTTGGGTCATGTGTAACGAGTCAGGTTGATTCTTACTTAAATGCAAATAATGTTCCACGAATGCAGGTACGTTGCAGTTGGTAACGAACCTTTCTTGGCAACATATAATGGAAGCTTTCTTAGAACAACGTACCCGGCTCTCAGAAATATTCAACAAGCGCTGATAAAAGCCGGCATCAGCAATCAAGTAAGGGTCACTGTTCCCCTAAATGCTGATGTCTACTCGAGTTCAACTGAATTGCCGTCTGGAGGTGATTTTCGAGCTGATATCCACGATTTTGTGTTTCAAATCGTGAAATTTCTGAGTGATAATAATGCACCTTTCACGATCAATATATATACCCATTTATAAGTCTTTATTCAGATCCCAGTTTCCCTGTTGAATATGCCTTTTTTGATGGAAATGCAACGCCTGTGAATGATGGTGGTACGAACTATTACAATATGTTTGATGCGAATCACGACACTCTTGTCTGGGCATTGCAAAAGAATGGTTTTGGAAATTTACCTATAATAGTTGGAGAAATTGGGTGGCCAACTGACGGGGATCGAAATGCTAACCTAGAGTATGCACAAAGATTCAACCAAGGCTTCATGGCTCATATATCGGGTGGAAAAGGAACCCCAATGAGGCCGGGGCCCATCAATGCTTATCTTTTTAGTTTGATGGATGAGGATGACAAGAGCATTGATCCTGGAAACTTTGAGCGCCATTGGGGAATTTTCAGGTATGATGGACAACCCAAATATCTTCTCAACCTTGGAACCACTAACTCGGGATCTCTATCCCCGGCACGAGGTGTAATTTATTTAGAGCAAAAATGGTGTATAATGAAGTCAAATGCAAAACTTGATGGTTCTGACGTTGCTCCAAGTGTAAGCTATGCTTGTGCACGCGCTGATTGCACGTGCCTTGGTTATCAGACATCATGTGGCAATTTGGACGCTCGTGGGAATATTTCGTACGCTTTCAACAGCTATTACCAGAAGAACAATCAACTTGATGATGCCTGCAAATTTTCAGGTCTTGGAACAATTACAAGAGCTGATCCATCAACTGGAAGTTGCAAGTTCAATATCATGATCAAGGCGTACTATGGGAGTGCTGGACGATTATCAGGCTGTATTCCGAAGACATTGACTTTGGTTGTGAGTGTGGCTCTCTTTCTGTTAAATAATCTATGATTTCTGACTTTGGCTCGACTGATCTTATTTAGCATTCTAAGTGGAAAATTGTTGTAATTCAATTTTCGAAATTTGGAGGTTAAATATTGACGTTTCATTAATATTGACAGTTGTAGGACTATAAATAAGACTGCTGCATGATTAATGGATACTTGAATTAATGTGATTTTGTTTGTTGCAAGAAATGTTTACATGATGTTATTTTCTTGCACATTTGAAGTATTTTTGTCACTGCTAGGGGGAGTTGTAGCTCAGATTGTGTTATTTCTTGTGTATTGTAACCAATGTTTCTTATTTTTTCATCGAGAATCGAGTAGTGATGAGTGTTGTGTAGTATGGAGAGGGCCATCCATTCCTAATTTTAAAGAAATTTTTTATTTTATTTAAGTTTTTCCAAATTTCGGGGCAGGAGAATACATTGTCTAAAGGGTTAAATTGTGCCTTTGGTCGCCCAACATATTTTCTCATTGGATATTTATATCCACGCCACAAATTTTAATTATTGCACCACATTTTAAATGCATTTAAGACATTCAATTTTTGTTTCATTGTAATAAGAATAATGTTAATTCATTAGGAAGATGGTTGATAGTCTTCTTATGTTGTATATACATGATAATTTGTTATTTGATGCATAAAGTAATAAAAAAAATTATCATATTAATGTATTAAATAACAAAATTTTATGTGTATGTCACGTAGAACGACAACTGATAGTTTTCACTATAAATAACATTACTTTTATAATAATTACGTTTGTACTAATTTTTTCATCTACATCTTATTTTCAATATATGATTAATTTACAATCTTATTCTTGATGTTGATTTTGTCCAAATGTTAAGAGTTTTGTCATTTTTATCTGGTATAATTACATGGTTCAGGGGTTAAGTTTACCCCAATTCAAAAATCAGGGATCAACTTTCATTATTCACAAATCAGGTTTCTTTTAAAACACCTCACACGCACCTAGGGTTCCATAATTCTCTCGCCCCACGCTCTCTCTCCCATACCTTCTCTCTCTCCGTCTACACCACACGAAATTCAACGTCGACGTCGTTGCTTGGCTTCTGCGTGAATATGGTGATGGTGACAACGTGGACGGTGGTGGATCTGGCTATGGTGATGGGGATGGAGGTGGTGGCGATGGCTGTCGCAACTCCTCGCAACTACGGTGGCAGTTGCAACTTCGAGCTGCTCCTCCGCCGTCGCGGAGATCTGGTCTCGTGGCTTCGGTCCACAAGCAGAAGAGATTAGGTTTGAGGTGTTTTGTGTGTGGTGGCGGTGTGTTTCAGGCAAGCGTGGTGGCGGCGGTGTGTTTGAGGTGGTGATGGTGGATTTGGGGTGATGTTGGAGTTTCTAATATGGATCAATGTCTACAAGTGATTTGGGTGGTGTTGGTGCAGTTGGGAGGTGGTGTATTCGTTGTGTGGGTGTGGTGGTGGCTCTGACTGCGGTTGTGGTCCTGGTGGCTATGGTGGTTTCTGGCGGTGGAGACGGTGGTTACGTTGTTGAGGTTGGGTATTGTTGGTATGTTACTGGCGATGGCGGTTGGTGGTGGCTGGTGGTCGACGATTTTGGTGCAGGCGATTTGGGGATCTGGTGGTGGTAGTGTTGTGGTAGCGCTGTGGGGACTGGGGAAGGGTAGTGGCGACTGTGGCGGCGGGGCGGCGGTGGTTATTGTTGGTGGTGGTTGTGGTGGTTCTATTAGTGTTGGTGTTGTTGATGTTGGTGAGAGGCGTGACTAGGGAAGGGAAGTGGCGACTGTGGTGGCGAGACGATGGTGGTTATTGTTGGTGGTTCTATTAGTGTTGGTGTTGTTGATGTTGGTGGCGGGGCGACGGTGGTGGTGATGCAAGCGACTCTTGGTTTTGACCACACTTTGTGTAACGGCGTAGGTAGCGGCGAGTTTTTCTTATTGGTCGATATATGACCAAATATTCGAGTTGGGATTCGGAGCTTCTAGTCTATGTGACCAACTGTTTGGCTACTCTGTGACCAAGTATTGGTGATGGATTGTGATATGAAGTGAAGTGTTTGGTATATGTGACCAATGAATTGGTCTGTGACCTTAAAATTTGATAATCTGTGATTAAAAAGTAATCTGTGACCTTAAAATTTGATAATCTGTGACTATAAATTTTTTGATTTGTGACCTCGAAATAATGTGTGACCTACAAAATTTTTGATCTGTGACTTTAAAACAATTTGTGACCAATAAATTTGACGATATGTGACCAGTAAATAAATCTGTAACTTATAATTATGAATATGTGACTATTAATCACAAACTGTGACTTTTTTATTTTTATTAAATAAATATTTTTAATTAATTAAATACATACCTAATTTTTGAATTTTTAAACTATTTACCTTATTTTTGAATTGAGGTAAAGAATACACCTTAGATATGAATTTTTCCCTTTTTATCTGGGCATTTACAAGCCCAATTACCCTACTTCATCGACGCTCTCACATGGGGGGTCGAGTATCACTTCCGACAAATGTGTGGGTTCCGCCCCTAATGTGAAAGGGTTGGTGGGGTCGAGTAATTCGGAGTGTCAATTTTCAAGTACCTGAAGCAAGATTGTGTTTTTAATGATGAAAAATCATTTATTACACTTAAGTATTTATTATTATTATTATTTTAAATACGAGGGAAAATAAATCATTCTAATGAACTTTTATAATGGAAACTTTTATCAAAGTAAAGGTTAAAAATAAGAATGTGCTGAAAAATGTTAATGCAACAATATAAAAATGAAGACTATCAAGTATAATTAAAATATGATGCAATTTCTATATACTTTGATGTGAATATAATTAACATTTTTCATTAGCAAGTTGTTTCGCAACTTTTAACAAAAGAGCAAATTAACAAAATCAGGTCACAATTATGGACCCCTTTCAAATGTCTCTAATTTTTCCATTTCTAATTTTAAGAAGACAAGTTTGATTTACAACTTGAACTGCACATGACAATTAACAAAAAAGTCTTTACGAATTGAAAAAGAGAATTTGGATAATTTTGTATAGTGACAAATGGCACTCATAGGAAAGCAACATGAGTCCTATCGATTGCAAAGTCGGTGGAAAATTAATATATATAATAGTTTATTTTGAAATATAAACAAAATATATATATATATATATATATATATATATATATATATATATATATTTGTTTATATTTCAAAATAAACTATTGACACGGTCAAATAACTCATAAAAATATTACTTCAAAAAAGTCTTCATGAATTGAAAAAGAGAATTTGGATACTTTTGTATAGTGACAAAGAGGCACTCATAGGAAAGCAACACGAGTCCTATCGATTGCGAAGTCGGTGGAAAATTAATATATATAATATAGTCACACACACGTACACACACACACATATATATTTGTTTATATTTCAAAATAAACTATTCAGACAGTCAAATAACTCATAAAAATATTTCTTCAAAGTAGTCTTTATGAATTGAAAAAGAGAATTTGGATAATTTTGTATAGTGACAAAGGGCACTCATAGGAAAGCAACATGAGTCCTATCGATTGCAAAGTCGGTGGAAAATTAACACACACACACACACACATATATATATATATATATATTTGTTTATATTTCAAAATAAATTGTTGACACGGTCAAATTACTCATAAAATATTACTTCAAAAAAATCTATGAATTGAAAAAGAGAATTTGGATAATTTTTTACAGTGACAAAGAGGCACTCATAGGAAAGCAACATGAGTCCTATCGATTGCAAAGTCGGTGAAAATTTTATATCTATATATATATAAAATTTTCACCGACTTTGCAATCGATAGGACTTTTAATTTAAGTTAATCCAACGCTCAGTATGTATTTCACTAAGATCATGAGAGAGTTAGTTATAACTACTTGAGATCCCATAAGATATTGAACGTTGGATTGATTTAAATTAGAGGTCGCGATTATTTGTTAAATAAGTGTGTCAAATTTATGAATAGGAGAATCCGTCCCGATATTTATTTACATTTCAAAATAAACTATTCACACAGTCAAATAACTCATAAAAATATTACTTCAAAAAAGTCTATGAATTGAAAAATGGAATTTGGATAATTTTGTATAGTGACAAAGAGACACTCATAGGAAAGCAACATTGAGTCCTATCGATTGCAAAGTCGGTGGAAAATTAATATATATATATAGACACACACACACACATATTCAATGAGGGGGCAAGCTAAACAAGCCATCCATGTTTATAGAGTCAGAGATTAGAAAGAACTTGGAGATTTCCCGATGAACTCTTCCCTCACCCGAAGGTGAGTAGATGTATGTTTCAAGCATGAATATGACCGTTCCTACTTTCTCTTATTTCGGATGCTTGATATATGATTTATTAATTAAAATTCATATAATATAAAAAAAAAAAAAAAAAAAATTGAGAATACACGTTCAAATACCATATATTCTTGCAGATAATTAAAAATAGTTTGTAAGTCATTATTAAATCAAGCACTAAAGATACTTTCATTGGCTAAGATGCTTGAAAACTATCCAATTATAAATGTTGAAAAGATTAATTTAATGATTATTTTTTTACCTCAATTTAAGAATTGAAATAAGATAATAATTAATTCAACGTGTTAATTATAAAATGAAATTAGTCTTATGTTCATGGCCATAGAAAATGGATTTGGTCCCAGAGAGGCATGTAGAAAAATAAATTTTGCCGGCGCCCCTCCAATAGGAGGCGCCACATAGGCGTCGATCACAAACCTTGTCAAAATTCCTTGTTTGTTTATAGTAATTCATCTTTCATAGAGCGTGTTTCGTGGGTATTAAAATTAGATTTTTTAATAGATTGTGATAAAAGTTTTTGAAATGCGTCGTTGAAAAGTTGTGGGATCGAAGAAAGATGTGGTTGATATTAATTGTTTGACTTTGACTTAAATTAAAATCAGATTTTAATTGGTACCAAACATGCTCATAATATTAAGACTTGAAATTTCATTTAAATGTTACTGAGAGATAGAGATGACAATTCGAACCATTAAAATTGAAAATCGCGGTTAATCGAATCAAATGGGACGAAAAAAATTGAACCGATGGTGCAATGAGTTGGTTATGGTTTTGATTTTAATGACCCGATTCATGGTGAGGCGTGTATGGTATTTAGCGACGATGCCCCGAACTGAACCGATTACCCGTTTGAAAAAAAAAATTAATTGGACAATTGTACTTCTTTTAATATTTCTTTATGTAATTATGACTCATTACCCGACTGACCCTTTAACATGACCGGCACACTAACCCAGTTTTTTGGCTTTAACTTAACCCTACTCACACTCACTCACTCACTGAAAATACACAGAAAATGGGAAATATTAAAGCGACGGGCAACGACGAGGAAGAAAATTCGAAATTGGAATCAACAACACCGTCTTTGCCTTCTGTCGTGCCGTCGCTCCAGATTTGGTGCTATAATCAAATTTGAATTCGAAAGGTATAGACTGCGCGACGTCCATAGTGTGCGACATTCAGATCTTATTTTGATATCTATATCTTGATTAGTTCACTGTTATTTTTTTATTATTGTAACTTTGAAATGCCATTTTAAATATGTTATATTTTCTTATATTGTATTATGTAATAGAAGTATGTGTGGGATGACTATGATTTAAATTTGAAAATATTTTCTGTGATTGGGATGAAGATATTTCTTGAATTAGTCTTGACAAGTCTATTTTATATGAGGCTCTCCTTCCCTGAGTTATCCCGTACATTTTCTTGGTTAGTGAATGCAAACACAATTTTCTTGATTATGATCTTTCCCTCTTCCTTTTACTGTTCGCGAGAGTTGAGCTTATTAATCTATTTGATTTTCTAATTCTATCTCTACTTTTTGTTACTTAATACAATGTTTACTTGGTTGGGTACTTTAATTTTTTTGCTAGCAGTTTTGGTATGTCTACTGGTAGTTAATTATCTGTATGATATTAAATTAGTGTTTTTAAGCTGTCTATAATTTTCTTATTTTGGGTTGTTTTATCTTAACTTCTCAAAGGCCAAAAAAAGATCCTTTAAATTGTTTGTATTTTCATTTGGGATATTGTTTGCTAAATTGACTAAGTATTGTGTTTTTACTTTTATTGATTTTTATTCATAATTTTTTTTTTTAATTTGACGATTGGACTTATAAAAAATAATTTATTTTCGTGGTTATTAATCGAATCGAACCGAGATACGAACCGAGCCAAACCGAATCGGCTTTCGTGGTTATGGTGCGGTTATAGTATGACAAAAAATTTGGTGATGCGGTTATGATTTTGATCGAATCGACCTCGAACCGACCCATTATCATCCCTACTGAGAGAGTTGTCTAAGCCCTTGACAAGGGTTCAATGGAAATTACACCATAGAATATGTTTTTATCACATATTCATATTTTATTATTAATCATTTTTTAAACCAAAAATACTGCATTTTTTAAAATAAAAATGATAACTACAAAACTACACCTCTCATCAATTAATCGATTCAATGGCTATAATCACTCTACCAAACACGCCACCACATTCCTATTTATCTAGTTTAAATCCCCAAATCACAGTCTTCCTATTTGAAAATAAAAAAAACTCCCAAATCTGTAATCATCTTGAATCGATTTCCCCCGTTCTATCTCATTCCTAGCTTTCTTCATATCAAAATCTAATTTTTATATCATAAATCATGCCAAGGAATCGATTTCCATACTGCAATTTTGTTCTTGATGGTTCCAGCCGACTCTAATTTAACATTGTAGTTTGTGTCCAGAATTGTAATTTATATTCACATCAATCTATAATCAATGCAAGTAGGATTACAATTGCTTTTTTTTTTTTTGGATTACGCTCCATTATTGGTGTCCCCACCTGTCCTACTTTGGACCTTGGTGAATGAGGTAAATCGCAGGTTATGCCTCCAAGGGTACAGGGTGGAAGACTGTTTGTACACTTGCACTTATCTAAGAGCCAAATCCATATTTCAGGATTCGAACTCTTAATGCGACAGCCTCAAACAAAGCTGGATTTCTCCACCTTCTTAGTCTTATTGAAGTGTGTAAAAATAAAACTTCAAAAGTCGGGCATTTCTTGTATTTTCACAATGGGTAATGTCACCGAATTGTTTGAAACTTAACACTGTGTTAGGTTTCTATTGTATTGGTCTTGTGAGCAACTGTGATTCGAGATTTGCTGCATCAATGACAACTACTAAAACTATGAACGGTACGTCTGAGTTCATGAAATCTAATGTGCCTAACCTGAAGTGCTCCGTCATTTATGCAACTGTAATTGGTATCTATTCGTGCCGATTTATACATTGATGGATCAAAGACATGTAGAATCTACTTGGCTAATAATGAGAATTGCAATTTCCTTCAAATCCATTATGTTGTGGTTCGACCCTGTTCCTATATAAAAGTTGTGCTTCCACAATTATTAATGTGAAAAAGTCGTGTTTTATCAAATGACGTTTTCTTTAGTGTATGCAATCTATTTGATGATGACACTTGGCAGTGTGATGATCGTTGGATTACATTCTAGTAGCTTCTGATATTATATCTATGGTGACCATTTGACTGACTGGACGACGCATTCACTTTGTTCGACTTTTGCTCTGCCCTCTTGAGAAAGAACCTCATTCTTTGTCTAGAGTTTTTGATTCTTGAGTGATTCAAGTGTGTAAATGATAGAATCATTGTATAATACTCCTATTATTGAGTCTGTGATGCTATTCTGAGTGATTAGTGATCTGAATATTTGTGATTCGTATTAGCAGTAGGAGTTTGAGACAGATCTGAGTGCTTTGTCGTGATTCTTGGCTTGAGGGTGCTTCGATCTAAAGCTTGCGTGAAAAAAGATAAGTCTCAGCGGCTTATCCTTGTATTTCTCAAACAAATTGTATATTGGCTTCCATATTTTTGGTTTATAGTGCAACCGAGCTTTATCCATTTATAATGGATGCTCAACAGGGGATTATGCGTTAGAAGTGGTCGTTGAATCTCTGGGATTTCAGCCAGAAAAATCCTTGTGTTGATTTTTACGTTTCTGCCGTTTTACATTTCCTATTATATTATTTTGTTTGGATCTTTGTTAATCTTGATTGATTCTCATTCCTTTTCACATTACAAAAAATATTAGATATAATTATACAATCATGCTATATGTACATGATCTCATATACTTTTATTTATACTCTTCTACATAACAAGATTTTGAACCCATTCATCACATTACGCACAGATTTCCTCCATATAGGATGAAATGTCATCCAAGTTGTAAGGAATGATGTACATATAACATTATTAATAATTATAATAAGCTAATAAGGTTAAGCTTATTGGCTTATTCCATGTGTATAGACAAATATTTCACAGAAAGATTACAAGGCTCTCACATGGGGTGGGTCCCATATAAATATTTTATTGCCAAAAAAATACCCACCCACTCCCGTTGTGAGTTATCTGTAAGAGTTCTGTAATATCTTTCCTTGTATGTGTAGATCGATTCAAGTTTATTAAGAGGAATAGCTCACACTGACAGTTTCTCTACTAATCTAGAACTAAAGTTTTTGCTCATCCGTGGATCTTTGAAGTTGGAACTCACAATGTTAAGTTCAAGTCTTCATGTTTTAATTATTTATTTTCTATTTAACTGGCATGTGATTTAAGATAGCTCAAACTTCTAAAGAATAATTCAATAAAATTAAATCCTACCCTATTTTGAAAAATTGCTACACTCCAAATCATAGTTATTATGTCTAGTTTGACTGCCTTGGTCGACCCGAGAATTGAAGAACCAACAGTTAATTGGGCTGGTTCTCTAAATGAACGAAACAAGATATTGACTCACAAAACTCGATGAACCTAGTAAAGATCAATTGACTCGACAGCTCAAAATAAACTGTTAAACTAGTTAATTAATACCTTTGATTTTTACTAATGTATCTCTTGTTCAGATATTATATATAGATTTGAAAATATATTTTTACCAAACAAATCTTCATTTTCAACTACACGGTCTTCTACGTTTTCTAAAATTTTTTCGTTGTGTGATGTGCATCTGTTAACCTATTTTCTTTAGCTTTTGTGTGCCTATTTTCATTACAAGTGCATAGTATTGAGTAATAAATGGTGTCTATTCAAACATGAGTTTTTATTCTTTTATTATTATTATTATTATTATTATTATTATTATTATTATTATTATTATTATACGTAATCGTTGTTATTGTTTTGTGTATATTTAAAAATGATTAAAAATATATAATATTGGAATTGATAAATCGATTCAACTGTTGATTCGACAGTTGAACCAATGACAAGTACTTCTTTGTCCGAATCAATGTTCTGATCAATTTTTATAATTAGATATACTCTAAACAACTAAACCAATGTGAGTTTGGACAGTCTTTTCAATATCCATGACCTAATTGACAATGATGTAGATATTTTGACAAATTCTATTGAATTTAAGAAGAAAAATGCTACTTTATCATTGGAGGTGATCGTATGAGTGATCGCATGTGAGTGTGCGGGGCTCATGTGAATAAAATAATATTTCCTCGCATGTGAGTGTGCGGTCATCCCTGCGATCATCCATAATGTTCCTGTAACATGACTCATTTAAGAATGGAAGCTAAAAGCCTATGTGGGATTTGAATGTTACTGCAGGTTCTAGAAAATGATTATATACAAGTGTCCAACTTATAATCCACATTCATTTCTTAACTTTTAGTCTTTCTTTTTAGAGCAATGCTATTTAGCCTCAATGAAATTACAACTCCAATCTAGATAACGTTAATGTGTCATTAAATGATATGTGAAATTAAATAAATCATTTATTTTCACATTCCTTTTAACCTATCATCTAGTGTCACATAGACTGAGGTTGTAATCCTAGTGGGGCTACATAACATTACACTTCTTTTTAACATCATACATCCAATAGAAAGAAATGCTGCACAATTTATGAGGCAGTTGACTTATGTCCTAATTGGAATCCGTTTAGACATATTTTTCAACCATGATGTGTATTATCAATCATAGTTATATTGACTTTTTATGTTGCATCAACACATTCTTCACAATTCAATGGATTAACAAGAAGACTGAAAACATAATTGGAGCTTCCACTTCTTGAGTAGGATTAAGCCTTAACTTTTCAGATTAGGACACACATGACACGTTCGACTTTCTTGTGGAAGGAGATGTGGATGGCTAACCACACTCTGATACTTCAATTACATACGAATTTGGTTTTAAAAGTTCAAATGAACAGAGTTTTAGTTTAGTTAAAGTCTTTTTACTGCTCAAATGAACAACGTTTTAGTTTAGTTGAAGGATTTGAACTGAAATATACATGGTGGTTAATGGGGGTATTCAAGAGAACGAAGGTACATATCTACTCTTTATTGACGTAGACATGCAGTTAAAATGCATGACATTTGGGTGTCTTTATTGTCTTAGCATTGGCATTATATCAAATAGTGTTACCCTTCACTTCACATCAAATGCCTACTATCAGGAATTGCAAGTCAACATCAAAATGTGGGTTGTTGAGTACTAAGCACGTAACGGTTGTTGAGATAAAGGGGTCTATTCGACTTTTATGACCTCATGAGGTGCTACTTATAAAAAACATAAATCTACACTTAGAAAGTTGGGATTAAGTGGGTACTAGACTTGTGTGGCAACGCACGACTATCAGTACTGTTTATCAAAAACACTTATCTCCACTTAAAAAGATAGGATAAATGGGTGTGCTCAACTTGTATGGCTGAGTACAAACTGCTATTTATATAAAAATAAAATAAAATACATCTCTACTTAGGTTGCGATATGGGGTGTACTCGTCTTGTTTGATTGAGCATGAGTTGCTATTCATCATATTAGAAAAAAAAAAATCCAATTGGAAAGTTAGGATAAAGGTGTTTACTCGACTTGTGCGGCCAGTCATGAACTACTAATCAAACACACATGTCCGACCCTACTTAAAAATCTAGGATGAAGGGAAGTGCTCGACTTGTATAGCTGTGCACTAGCTATTATTTATAAAAAAAAAAAATACATGTCTTGTATGGCCGAGCACAAACCGCCATCCATTAATAAAACACTAGCCTCCACTTACAAAGCAAATGTACTATAAATTAAATAACTTCAAAATTCTTGTTTAAACCATCAAGAAAAGGCTGACAGCTAACCCAATTAATGTCCAACCATGCATCAACCATTCTCCCCAATATCATAATACTATTAATGTCCCAATCAAATTGATGATAATGGTTTAGTAATTAGCCATCTTAAAAGATGACAATTTTATACATACCCCCACTTCCTAATCTGTGTTTTAAACTGCCTTACACCATTAACATATGAATAATGCTATATGTACATCTTGAATGACAACTTGGTTGACATTCCCTCTCCGTGGAGGAAATCTGTACAGCGATGTGATGAATGAGTTCAAAATCAAGCACGTAGATGTTGCCATGTGATAAAGTGTAAAGAAAGGTGTAAGGAATAGTGTAAATGTAGCAAGGTTAACATATATCTAGAATCCTCTCAGCCATTAGATTAGTTAAATCAAAACTTCAATAGGGATCACATTTTGTTTTTTAAATGCAAAAATCCTGCCCTATAAATTCCTTCCAGTGCATGACATCTTCATATATTCATTTACTCCACAGTTTTATCCCCATATATATTC
This sequence comes from Osmanthus fragrans, assembly GCA_019395295.1. NCBI lineage: Eukaryota > Viridiplantae > Streptophyta > Magnoliopsida > Lamiales > Oleaceae > Osmanthus > Osmanthus fragrans. The sequence goes on from CM033354.1 coordinate 26,117,129, forward strand.
TTTCAATGTCTTCTACAGGAATGAGTTATGCTCATGTTTACGTGCAGCAGAAGAAACAAGAGCAGAAACTGATGAAAATGGAACAGGAAAAAGCTAAATGCATGACAGAAAAACTGAGTAGTACTGAGGAGAGGAAACGCAACAGAAAAAACAAAATTCACCCCGGTGCAGGAGGGTTAATGTCACCGAAGTATTCATCCACCAGCTCCGTAGAGAGCAATTAGCCATATCATCCTAAGGTTTGTCAAGTGTACATTTAATAAAAGGGCTTGTTATTGTGAATTAATTTCTTCTGAAAAAACGAGTGGATGTGTGTTTGTGGGTGTTTAGTTGATTAAGTTTTTCTTCTCTGTTTCCTTTTTGTTTATGTAATGGTAAGATAAATAAGGGTGGTTTGGGCTGAGGTTTTGTAACATTTCAAAAAAAATTGTCTCGTTTTAATAGAAAGTTTCTTGTTTGGTGTACAAGATTATTTTTAATCTTTTGTATCGTATTGTACTGAACTATCTGCTTTATCGAAAAACTATAACAATATGACTTCCAAGCAATTTGAAAAGGGACTTATGCTCCCCTCCCCTTCAGTTTGGAAAAGTGGCTCATTGATTTGAGGCTTTTAAGTGTAAGAAACTTTGGCAAATTACCGATTTATATTTCAAAAGAAGTATATGGAGTGCAAGAATTCACATACTATCTGAACTCATTTGTGGAGGGTTCATGTTCGTGTGAAACCCGCAAGTGTACGAGATCATTGAAAAGTAATAATAAAGTGAGTTGTGACTTATTGTCCCACAAGAAATAATGTTTAATTATAGTTTAGTAGTTACTACTAAATTCGATGTTCATGACACAAAAGATGTGATTTTGTTGTTATTTAAACTAATTCTAAACTATGGAAGCAATAAAAATTATTTTGTCAAATATGTGAATAATTGTATTGGATTTTGGATCCCTCTATTGCCATATATTATTTTTTTATTCGTAATATAGTCAATATTATGCTTTCGTGACAATCGATAACACTAGTGTATTTATTTCTCTTTTCTAAGACAAATTAAATCTATTCTAATCACGACACGATCTTATTCCTAACTCGAATTCATATGGCCAAAATGCATTAAATTATAGGTTATCTATGTGATTGTATATGTAATAAAGATAATACCTAATTCTATCTACATATGTTAATTTTGTCGCGTTCTAAATTTATTGTGAGTCTTCCAATACTACAACAAGCAACTAATTATTCAATTGACGGCCAATCAATTGAACAATTAAATAATGCAATAGATATGCAAAATCAATCAAGAAATCAAGAAATAACAAAATTACTAGTCTTAAATAAAAACAAATATGCAATAGGGTTCATCAATCATCCAATACAATATAAAAACTAGCATAATATTCTAATGATTAAATTATACAAGAAATATTGGAAGATTATCACCCAAAAAGAAGAAATAACGAAGAAAGTAGAGAAATTCAATTTTTTGGCTTCAATCTTAAAAAATGATGAATATTATTTAATAAACTTGTATAATCCGCCTTGATCTTGATGTTTAGCCTTGTTCTTCGCCTCCAAAATATGTAGAATATAGAGATTTTTAGGTCTAAAGGGAGGTCTCTTACGTTTTGGATGTCTTATGGTATAAATGGGTGCCAAAAGATTGAATAACAAAAGTTTCCAAAGGAAAATAAGGAAACAATTTTTTTTGCCGAAATTGAACAATGCGTACACATAGTACACGTAATTTGATCTTTGGAGTGAATTTTTGGAACCTTGTGTACGCAGGATTTTCAGGCCCATGCATAAAAACAATACAATTTTTTTGCCGAACTTTCTCATTCGTGTATTTTGGTCATTTTCAATAAATTCTCATCCCATTGACTTGTCTTCAACTCCATTTGATCCTTGGCATTCTTGAATAATCATTTTGCAATCCGACTCAACTTTTAAATTGTTGCATTTTAGTCCTCAAACTTTGTATTTGATTCGATCGAGTCATTTTCTCTTGTAATCTTGTTCATTTATCTTTCAATTGTATCCAATTAAATCATTGACATCTTTGATCTTAATTTTGTCGCCCGTCTCATCTATGAATTTTTTTGCAATTTAGTCCTCGACTTTTGGATTTCGCCATTTTCACTATTTTTGCATTATTTTCTCCAATTCTTTATCAAACATCGAGTTTTACCTATTGTATGATATAACATGAATTAGGCTATATTTCATCGGAAGAACTATACAATATCATTATTTAAAGTCCCAAATAATTGTAAAAATTACACTTATCAGTTCACGATTTGGGTGAGTTTTAAAGGTTCACGCATAAAGAAAACGATTTTTATAAAAGGTTTCACATTATCTAGCTGTCAGGGCACATCGTTTGGATTCGATCGAACTTCTGGTTAGTTGTGTAGCCAACAGATGTTGTCTCTTCCAATGTCAATTTGAACCAAAGGAAAAGTAAATTAGCTAAAGCGAAGCGGCGAACCACCATACATTTCTGCCATGGGAACCAAGTTTAATAGTCAATAAAGAAAGAAAACCACAAATTTACCATTTCTAAATTATACATCTATTTAACAAGCCTTTTGAAAAGTGAAAACATGTTTTTGAAATTAAGAAACTACTTTAAAATATGTTTGAATAATTTTTTGAAAGTGATTTGTCTGACTAGAATAACTTTTAGAGAAAGTTGGACTTCTACAAAAAACAGAAGCAAAAATAGAAACTTTGCCAAAGGATATTACACTTATCTTGGCCATAAAAAATAGTTTTTTTTAATCATTTTAAGAGAAAAGCCTGTATTAGACGAGAATGGATAAAAATAACAATAATTGTTCAAAAATGATCAAAATTGAAAATATTTTTAAAGTTGGGATCAAAACGTCGCGTTTGGAAGTTGAATAAATTCAATTGCAATATATAAGGACTTAATCCAAAAAAAAAAAAAGAAGAATTAGAAACATGGACCAAACTGCAAAGTCAAAGTATAAATTTTAGAAATTCGAATAATCCTAATTGGACTAACGTTATGATTCTTTATCCTCTTGGACAAGGGCAGATCCAGGCATGGGCTGACCCGAACTACAGTCTGTGCTCGCCCAAGCGTAGATCCAGTTAGTCCATTCCCTCCAATTTTTTTGAGTCCATTAATTTTGATGAGTAGTCTGTGTCCAACCAAAAAAAAAAAAAGAAAGAAAAAAAGAAGAGGATGAGTCCAATCAAACAAAATAAGTAATTGACCAAACTCCATTTTTTTAGAGGAAATTACATGCATCCAGGTATTTCAAGATAACAATGCAAAAGTCAGGTCCCTAAGTTATTTATTCAAACATCAAGTATTTTCACGTCATTACTTATTAATTATTTTAAATAAGAGTAATAATTAAATAATTAATATATATGGCGACTTTCTATAATCTCGTATTTCAAATTGCTAATTTCCTAACTTCCATTATTATCCAACCCGCCTTTCTCTCAAAACTCCTCACCACTACATCTAAAAACTCCTCAGGTTACATATTGTTACAAACTTTCATCCAGAACGAAGTTAGTCAGAGTTATTCTTAATCATGTATATGGCATTAAGTCACGGGTATTCATAAATCCATCATTCAAATTATAAACAAACAGTTTACAAATAGTAAGGGTCTGTAGGTCACAGGTCACATACTCTTACAAGCCTTCATCCAGTCTAAGATGTTACAATGTGATCTAAATAGGGATCACCAGCTGAAGGTACAATCTTCTGAATTACCAGTTAAACGAGTTTCAGGGCCCGCGAGCATACTATAGTCTCCTTTTGTTGCCGGAGAAGGGAAGTTATTCAAGCAGGCTGACAATGTCATTTTTGAAAACTACTAAGGTCATGTTGAAGAAGTGGATACAACAGCATTCATGGTTTGGTTCCACAGAGGGTACAAACCAAAAAATAGGCATAAATGTTTCGTATATATTTGTGATCACCACTCCATATCGCCTAACTCAACAATGTAATCTTCAATATTGGCCACAAGAAGAAGTTCAACGAGGATGACGATATTATCAACCCTACTTTTGTTCTTGGTTCGTTACCAATAGGTCACAAGACTTGGTTCTATCAGCTGATAAATCCAGACTCTTTCCTTACCAGCGCGGTAAGCTGTTATTTCTCTACTAATTATAAGTCACATTGCAAGCTGACATTTCTCTACTAACTAATTCGTCCTTTCTCTATTGAAACATCACATGGATGTGTGCTTCTTTTACATTCGTCAGGTTGCAATACTTGGAAAGAAACTAATGCCCAAAGCTACCACAACAAACTCCTGGTTCCAGAACAAAATCAAAGACATATACCCTGCTTTCTTGAAGGATCCTACTATTATAATGTCAGAGTCCAGCCTGATTGATGTTGTAACAGGTCACTGCCTACCTATTAGCACACCATGGGCGGATGTTGACTACGTGTTCATGTCATTACTGCCCACCAACAAAGCACGTTGGATGCTTGGCCTATTACAATTTCGAAGCCATACCTTGACGATATTCAATTCGAATGGTAAAACTTACCGTGACTGGAAGGTTCTACAAGGTATAGAACCTTACGTGAAAATATTGCCTGCTCTAATGAAAGCTCTGGGAATATCCAAAAAAGACCCTGATTATAATGAAAGCAACTGCATGGAATTGAAGGTGTTAATTGATTACACACTACCTCAGCAGACAAATGGGTAAGTCTGTGACTTATGACTACAACATGTACAAGTATTAAAAATAAATTATTCCGCTCATTCTGTTTATGTTGTGCACCACAGGCATGATTACGGGATTTTTGTCATTCTATACGCATTGTATATCTTTCGTGAGGGTAGGCAGTCCATACCCTACAAACTTGATGCTCGCAAGGCAAGAATGGATATTGCCACTCTGTTGTACAAACACCGAGAGATTTATGTGAAGAGGGCGACGCAGCGTACAAAGAGAGAGGGGATTGTAATAGATTGAAATTCAAATCACATTTGTATAAGTACTTGATGAATTGCTATTATTATTATTATTGAACTTGATGGATTGTAATAGATTTAATTTCAAAGCAAAGCTGTACTTTGTAAATTTTTAATGATGAATTGCTTTGTAAGATTGGTTTGTTCAATACTTGAATGACATATTTGCTCACATATTGTCGTAGTTAGTCATAGTTATTATTATTCATTATTTTCAAACCCATTATTGTAGTTCATCACAGGTCACAGGACACAGGTAATTGGAATAGGTCACAGTTTCATATCATGTGGACAAATATGTTGTCACACATCTCTGTCACACCTAAGACAACAGGAACTAGTCACATGTATGGGGACAATGTGACAACTGAAAGTGTGGTCACAGTTCATGGTGTGTATGGATTAGGTGGTCACATGTATTTGTCTCACACTGCTGGCCACATATTTTGTCAGTACATGAGTGACAGATTTGGTCATATATTGTTGAAATTCGTCACAGTCCACTACTATTCTTTATTTTTCATTCCTATTATTGCATTTAGTTACAGGTCATTGATCACACATTATTAGATATGGACATATGCTATTCATAAACAATATGTTGTCACACATATGTGTCACACCTAAGATAACATGAACTAGACACATCTAATTTAAGATGTGACTAGTAAAAGTGTGCTCATAGTTCATAGGGTGTATGGCGTAGGTAGTCACATGTATGTGTTTCACACTACTGGTCACAGGTTCATCTAAAGCAGACAACAGGATTAGAACATAGAACATAGATAAATATCATACTCAGATTAAGAATTCAAACAGATGTCATATGAATTTGTGAAGCCGCTCTTTCATTAGTTCACACCTAAGTTTATGATGAAGATCAAATGCACAATCTTAAAGACAATGATCACAGATAATTGGCTTGTAAACTCAGTCAATGAAAAATTCAATTAAAAGAATAGAATGTATGTTTGATCTGTCTGTATCATCAGTTTATTTCCTATTAGCTCAATGGAACCAACCTGGAGCATCTTCTACGGTTGTGACCAAGCCTTCCACAACGTCCACATTTCACCGTTTGTTTCCCTTCTCTTGATGATCTCTTCATCTTCTCAGTAGGTCTTCCAGAACTCCGCTTCTGGTTAGGAGGTAACACTATTTTCTATTGCACTTCTTCACACACTGTCCATTCGTCTGGATTTCCAATCGGATATATAGAATCTTGGTACGTATCCACGTATGCATATCTAGTGTAATAATAAGAACAGTAATCATATGAATCCCTCTTTGTGTTTGCAATCACAGCCAATGCGCGTGGACACGATAACAAATCAACTTGTAGAATCCTACAAATGCATGTCCGTCGCTCAAATATCAACAAGAAATGTGGACCTTTCGTCACTGACAGAAAACACCAATTGGTTGGAAGCAGATACTTGTGATAATGTCATCAATCATAGTATATGTCAGGTAAAACTTATAAGCTCTATACCACAATTATGATGCTCATTTCACAGTCATGTATACTTTTTACTAGATCCACATTTATGTTCACGTGCTTTTACATTCAGGTTGCATACTCTTACGTTCAGATCACATGTACTCATAGGTCCATGTCACTTATGCTTAGGTTTAGGTCATATATAAACTCAGTGCCCACATCTTTGTCTGGACATAGACATGCAATTTAGGTCATACACATATTCAGTTCACATAAGTCACATATATTATCAGTGCTTAGATTAATATTTGGGCATAGATAAGCAGTTCAGGTCTCTAACATATTCAGTTACATTAGCTTAGGGTCAGGTCACACTTACTGTCATGACATACATATATGTGAGGTCACAGACATGAATATCGGTCACAGTCATAAATTACAGGGTTATAATAATCTGTGTTACCCTCAAGTTCCTCAAATCTACACTCATTCTCCTCAACTCTTTCTCCTACTTGTTCGACAACTTCGTAAAAGTTCCATGTGCATCATCTCTATGTTTATAGAACCATGATTGTATGGTCTGTCACAGGACTCTAGGAAGGATACAATAGGGTAATTCTTGGCTGCCTTTGTGACCGCATTGACCGATTCTATGATATTCGAAGTCATTGTAAAATATCTGTTTGATGACATATGAATTTGTGACCACTTTTCGGGTCCAACATCAGTCTGCAGACACATATCACATTGATGAATACAATATAAATGTCATATGTGACCGTTTTAATGTATAATGGAAATTTAATTAGTTGTAGGACACTACCAGGTAGCCACAAATCTTCACGTTCATTTTGTCCAGTTGTTGCATGTTATATTCAAACTCTTCCAATGTATAAGCGCGCACAACCGAATTGAAGGCTTGTGTAATATTTTTTCCTAATTTTTCATAATATGATTTTAAATTCTACAACAAATGATAAGAACAAATTCCATGACACGTGCCCGAATAAATATGTTCTACTGCGTTCTTTATACTGGTGTGACGATCCGATACAAAACACAGTCCTTCTCTATACCCATATGTCTTCTTCAATTTTTCGAAAAACTATCTCCATGATTTGTCGTTCTCATTATCGCCAATGCCAAAATCAAGAATAAATATACTATTGTTTGCATCCTGTGTACACGCTGTGAAAATAGTACCTCCATAATGACCATTCAAGTAAGTCCCATCAACCACAACAACAGATCTACAATGCTTCCATCCCCATATTGATGCACCAAGTGCCATAAAGCAATATTTGAACCTGATGTGACTGTCAACCTCCAATTATGTGACCGTACCAGGATTATTTTGTCTGAACATGTAGAAGAAGCTTGGTATCTTACCAAATGATTCGGTTGGGTCACCCCTAATCATTTTTAACGTTTGCTCGCGAGACATCCAAACTTTCGAGTAATTCAAATAAACCCCATAAGTATGCAACATATCACTACATAAATCCTTTGGAGTATATATAGTACGGGACGACGTGTACGTGTACTTAATTGTAGATGACACAACTGTAGTTGATACTTGCCTATGTGACCTCAACACAATATTTAATGCACATGTGTGACTACCAATCTTCCGAATTTTAAATAGGTCCGTTTTAGCCCATTTTGACAATCTAAATATCCAACTATATCCATATGTGAGCATCTCACAACATATTTTTTCTTGTCAAACCGTTCTACAATAAACTCAAACATGTTCTGTATGGCAAAAAAAGACAGACTCATTTTCAAAATTTCCTTATTACGGAAAACCCTACTTTCCTCTACCTCTCTAGCATCTGCAACAGATACAACTGTGACTTATGTGCCACATATTAGTCCCCCGTCTTCAGTTGATGCTTCACATATGTCTAAGGCCATGCCCTATAAAGTACACAGCTCGCTGATGGAATTATCCAGCATCTGGATAGTTGCATTAACGATCTCTGCATCAGCAATATCAACTATTATGGGGTATTTAGTAAGATCACGTTTCATATCCTTCAGTAGAATGTACGAATGCACATTAATGTCATTCTTTATCCCGATCGGTGGTAGGTCCAGATTCAGTACATACTTTAGGGTGACTGCTACTGTAGTAAGATCTAGATCAAACTCTATCATAACAGTGTCCAAGAGGTTTGTGTAACTGCAATTGCGTTCTACCAACGCCAATGATGTCTGGGATCCATTCAACAAGCATACATGTACGAACACCATATCTGTAAAATACAATTAATCTCAGTACTGGACAATTGATGATAGCACTTTAAGTCATAGAGATCATACATGAATCCCAGTAATCATATTCAGGTCACATTTCTCAAAAATGGTCAGGCATTGGACAGCTAACACAGGTCACATGCATATCACGTAACTTACACATTTTGAAAACATGTGTATAACGGAGGTCACATTTTAGATAAATTAAAAGTTGACAATTTGTTAACTCAGGTCACATATCAAACAATAGTTACATACAAATCAATTCCAGTGCAGGCCACATATGTTCAAAACGAATATCAAAATGGATTACATTATGGTCACAAATGGGTAATGCGTGTCACAAAATCAACAAACCATATCACACAAGTATCATAGTCAATACGGGTCACATTTGCCCAAAATTATATCACAATGTGCGGCGGACAGGTAACGGCGGGATAATGCCTGTCACATTGTCAATCCAGTAATAACGACCACACCAAGTGAATATGGCATACGTATCAGCTAGAGAATTGGTTACAATGATAAAAAAATTAATAACACAACAGTTAAAAGAGAGGTCACAGATCGTGTATATTACACATCTAGTTACGGTAAAACCATACCGTGTGATTGGACAGTCTATAACTCTATCATCATTCTCGTGTAACACAAAATGATTATTTTCAGCGATTATATGTATAATACTAGCAGTCAACGAACATCAGGTATGTGACTTGAATTGATTATTTTAATTCAATATGTGTCTATGTCTTCAATTCTGTGTTTCTATCATTCAATTCGACACTACCAGATAAGAGATTGTGCACATAACAATAGGATATTTTACCTGGTTAGTCTTCTCTGGCAACGTGTGACGAGCAATTTCTGCAACTGGAATGAAATCATTCAATTGGTTACCGGAATCAATCGACACAAATACCTATTTCTGGAATTTTGTGATTCCAGCTGATTGTTTAATTTTAGATTGTCGATTTGTATTTGATTTGGAGTCCTGTTTTTCAAGGAAAACGAGCTTAATTATAGGAAACGGATGCACCAGAATCTCTCTCTCTCTCTCTCTCTCTCTCTCTCTCTCTCTCTCTCTCTATATATATATATATATATATATATATATATATATATATGGAGAGAATTGCCGTTAAATACCTGTTTTTTAATTGTGAAACTATTTACCTGATTTGTGATTTGGGGTATACTATACCCCTGAATTGTGAATTTTTCCCTATTTTTTACCCAAACAAAATTTAAAATTGAATACCCATTTATAATATTAGCTAGTCTTAAATCTAAGTAAAACCACTTCTATTTCTATTCTAAATTTCTAATCCATTGGCTTCCTTACCAATCTCCTCCATGACCATGAATGACGAGTCTAGTCCATAGCCAGCAGTACATTGTACCACCTATTCAATTCCTCCAATCGGACCACTCCAACAAGTGGTAAGTGGTATGTATTTTCGATTTTTCCATTTTGGAGTTTCGTTTCTTGTATTTTGTAACTTGGAATGAGAATACGTGGAAAATTTCTCGTATTTAGTTAAACTTAAGGAAAGATAAAAATAGGTTTTATACCCCAAAAAAAGTTCAGTTATCCTAATAAAATATAATTATTAACCTGTTATAACAAAGGAGAAGAGGGCCAGAAAATGGGAAAATGTACACAGATCGTTTAGTTTCGTTTGTGCCCTTATTAAATGCCTCATTAAAGAGCCTTTTTTCTTTTGGCGTATAATAAAGGTTATGTATATTTCTGTGTTTTTGGAAATAGGTTTTGTTCAGTGATTTCATTTTGATGAATTTTATGCATTTTTAATTGATTGTACTGTACTTTTCTTAAGCGTATTTTGGGGGGTTTTCTTGTTTGATTTTCTCTGAATTTTATTTTATTCTTCTTAATTTGCATTTGGGTAATTGTTCAAAATATTGTCTCTTTGCAGCTAGTGATTGGGAATGTGTGTGTGTGTGTGTGTGTGTGAGAGAGAGAGAGAGAGAGAGAGAGAGAGAGAGAGAGAGAGAGAGAGAGAGAGAGAGAGAGACAAGGTATGATTTCACCATATTTTTGTTTGATGTTGCTATTTTTCTATCGTTAATTGTATTTCTAGAAATATTTACTTATGCTTGATGGATTGAAGAGGGTGAATTGTTGGAAAGTTAGATTGTTCAATGCTTAGTTAATTAATTATTGTTGAAAATGTTACCTTATCTGCTTAATGATTATTGTTGTTGCCTTGTCGGCCTAATGGATTATTTTATTTGCCTTGTCAACTTAATAAATTATATTTTGATTGTCGTTAGAGCAATATCTTTCATTCATGATATTTTTTTTTTTCAATTTTAAGAAACTGAAAATGGAAGGTCAACAACCTCTCAAGAAAAACAAAAACTTGTTTTCCTTCTTTTAAAGGACAGATCGACCTACAGAAAGTACAACTTTTGATGGACTAACTGAAGATTAGCCTTCATTTCCATCAGAAATCGAACGACATTCATCCTCAAATATTTGTATTGAACGGGAACCAGGAAAAAGAAAACAAATACTTGAATTTCCTTTTTAATTTGCAAGATAAGATTAGAGTGACATATCTAAAGGTTGTGTCTTATCAACCAAAACTTGTTAAGTATTCAAAGACACAAGGAAAATCTCAGTCTCATCACTTTAATGCAAAATGGTTCAACCAGTTTCCGTGGCTAGAGTATTTACCTATAACGGATAGGGCATATTCTTTTCTCCAGTAGCTAAAATTGTGACTGTCAGATTGTTCATTGCCTTTGCTACTATGAATTCTTGGCCTATTCATCAACTTGATTATATATATATATATATATATTTCTTTCCATTCATTGGGATTTCTTCTGTTTTATCAATTGGTTCACATCCTCCTTTACTTCCCAAAATAAGGGAAGAAAATCAGATTGGTTTTTCTAAAAAAAAAAAAAAAAAATGTAAAATCTTTGGTTTTTTCCTCTTCCTACATCCCTATATAACTAAAAACAAACAAATCTCGTTTAATTTTAACTAAGACTCAAATGATGTTGATGTATTGACTCGATTTTCTGGTTATAGTTTGAAAAAATAAAAGATATTTCTTTTTTTATGTACGATGTGGATTTGTATATATAATCCTATATTTTTTTGTAAATGTCATTCATGGGTAGTACAAAAACCTTAATATTTGATTATTATATCAAATTTATTATTATTTTTTTTATGACAGGAGAACCTGTAGTCATTACCTTTCGGGTGTGCACTGTGTAAACCATCGGGCTGACATAATAGCCTGTAAACACACCAGACAAGTCTGGTGCGACAGACTCTATCGAGAAAGTGTTGATAGGGAGAATCGAATTCGTGACCAAATGTCTCCGCACTCACCCACTCCATCAACTCGACTACCCCATGAGGGGTTATCAATTTTATTTTATTTTTTTTTTACGGGGAAACCCGCAGCCGCTACCTTTTAGGTGCGCAATGGATAAATCTTAAGGCTAACGCAATAATCTGCAAATTACGTTAGCCAAGTTAATCACACTAGGCAAGCCCAGTGCAACATACTTGACCGAGAAATTGTTGGTAGGAAAAATCGAACTCATGACCAAAGGTCTCCGCGCTCACCTACTCCACCAACTCGGCCAGCCCATGAGGGGCGTTATAAAATTTATTTTTATATTGATGAAAGGTTGTTATAGAATTATAACCTTAAAATTTGATTATTAGTTAATACATAATATTTTTAAAAATTCAATCTAAGTAGGTGTGTGAATCCAATAAAATTTCAGATAAGATTTTAAAATATATTTAGCACGTTGTCGCAAAATTATGGTTGCCCAAATTAAGAAACAAAGCGTCCCTATTCAAAGTCAAAACGAGTTAACATGTGCAATATTGCCAACTTTGCATGCGTGCCCCACTTTGTTAGTTATGGTATTCCTTAACGTAAGACAGACAAACAGACAAAGAGCAGAAATTTTTTAACTTTGCAACTTGAGACAGAAACCAAATTTGCGATTATTCTAACACCAAATAGTTGTCTGTCTACCGGGGATTACTTTTACCTAGGACATAATCAAGAAGCTAGGGACGACATTGTCTAAACATCTAAACTAAATTTAACTTGTAGTAGAAGTAATTGTATAAGAATATTATTGTTCTTCCCATGCATTCATCCCTTCCTCTATTTATATATACCACCATGTATACATACAATCGAATCGTATGCAATAATCTGAAATTACGGGGAAAAAAAGAAAAAAAGAAGATAGAATTTAGACAGAAGTGGCAAGTTCAAATTCGATTTTGTATAATGAAAGAGTCATGGAGATCGTGTATTTTGATTCAGAAACTATAGTACTGAACAGAACTAGACAGTCGGGGCGGATCTAGGCACGAGCTGGACCGGACTACAGCCCGTGCCTGCCCAAGCCCAGATTCAGTATTTTTTTTATGAGTTTAGCCCACTAACTGATGATGGGTAGCCCGTGTTAAAAATTTCGATCTTATTTTCAATGTTTGCAATAGCTATGAATCTATGATGTTAAGTTCTAAAATCAAATGCGAAATTCTTATTCATTGTCGGGTGTCGCTTAATTCCACATACACGTAGGAAAAGCAGAAGCTTCGAGCCTTGGATACACCTCAGTAAGTAATTGTGCTCATCTCTCTGATTATTGCCTTGTCGACAAAATATTGAATTGAATATTTTCGCATACTTGTTTAAGTTGCTTTGTTGAAATGTTGCCTTGTCAATTTAATAAAATGTTGCCTTGTCGGCTTAATGATTGTTCAAATGTTGTCTTGTTTAAGTTGTTTTGTTGACATGTTGCCTTGTCGGCCTAGTGATTCATGATTTTTTTTTTCAATTTTAAGAAATTGGAAATGTTGTCTTGTCGGCCTTGTGATTCATGATTTTAAATTTTAGCCCATGCGCCAAAAATTCCTGAATCCGCCACTATAGGTAGAAGTTCAGAGTATTGGAGTTCGGCGCTGATATGGTCAATATTTGTATCCCGACCATGTAGGTCTGACGAGTCCCAAACTCTGTCTCCCATGATTACTCGTCGGGAATGATGGTCCTCGAGCACATGGAAATTATGCCCGATCACTTCATGCAGTTTCCCCCATTTTACATTTGGATGTCCTCAGGTATATAGTCCTCGAGTAATCAACTCCTTCGAATTATAACATCATCAAGCCTTTTACTGGGAAGTCCTCGGGTTACTTCGTCCTCGGCCATGGCATCCACTCGAACTCCCTACACCCTGGAAAACACCTGGACATCCTCATTCCGGTTTCCATTCATAAGGAAAGTTAACTCTACCATGGACTCTCCAAACCACTAGAATCCTACCAAAAACTAAACACTACTCCACCACAACTCCGAAAAACATGGTAACAACTCCAAGGATTCGGGTGTTTGAGTCCTACTATAAGAGTACTTCTCCCCCTCTATAAATACAGCCCATCAATCCATTATTCAGGTACACAGTATATATAATTTTCAGTCTATAACTTCATGCACAAATTCTATCTCTAACTTAAGCATCGGAGGGGCGACGAGGACACACCTCGAAGCCTTTGTTTCAGGTACCGGAAGATTACGTTCGTGCTCATCATCAGTCGTCCAGCTCGGAATTAACCAGGTACGATTTTGGTAGCATCATTGGCGCTGTCTGTGGGAATCGCTACAAAAAGCCATGGTTAATGCACGTTCAGGTCTTCCTCCAGCAAACTCATCTGCTCCAAACCCTCCCCCCACTGCTGAACCAATGGGTCCTCAAGAAGAGTTATCGGAAATACCAGCACCACCCCCGACAGTCGTTACGGTCGAGGCATTCGAAGAGCTCCGCCAGCAGGTTATTACACTTACCCAGTTACTGAGTCAAAGAAATCCTCATCCACAACCGGCACGGGCACCTCAGGAAGGCTTCATGGTCGATGCTCGAGCTCGGGTTCCTCGACAAATCCCTGATGTTGTTAAGCCGGGGACCTCGGGTGTGTATATGGGCTCGGCCTCGAGATCAGTAATACTGGAGTCCAGCGAACTTGCCAGGATCATCCAAGAGGGGATTACTACCGGTTTGCTCCAAAATACAAAAAGGACAGCAGGCTTCACACCCAACACCCCATTCATCCTCGAGATTTTGTCATATCCACTACCCGACAGGTTCAAGTATCCTCGTATAAGAGAATATGACGGGACGACCGATCCCATCAATCACCTCAATATATATACTGACATCATGAATTTGCAAGTCACCCCGGATCAGGTGATGTGTAAGGCCTTCCCGCAAACTTTGACTAACGCTGCCTGGGATTGGTTCTCGACCTTAGAGCCCAATTCAGTATCCTCGTTCTCAGATATGGCCGAAAGGTTTTCTGCCTTCTTTGCTAGTAGTAAGCGCATCAAGAAAACGACAGCGTCCCTCATGCAACTTCGCCAGGGGCAGAATGAGACTCTTCGTGATTTCATGACAAGGTTCAATAAAGAAAGGCTTCAAATTCCCGACCTACATATCACGGCGGCAGTCTCTGCATTCACATATGCCATAAGGTGCGAGCTTTCAAAATGTCGTTATCAAAGACTCCACCAAAGTCAGTAACCGAGCTATTAACCCGAGGTAAAAAAATACCTTAATATGGAGGAGACGTTGAATCCAAAGAAAGTCGAACCGACCTCTGATAAGGTCCAGCAACAAGGCCCCATGACATGAATCCTCGACAAGAGATACCTCGGATAGACCTCTTCCAATACCAAGGAACGCGAATAACTTGAAGATCTAATAAAAGTAGTTCGCCCTACCTTCATCAGGTAAATTGTGCCATCCCTTTTATAGTTGGTCGGGCTTGCATGCCCTATTTTACTTTTGTTTTTGCTTTTAGTTTACGATCAAGCCTGCGAGTTGACTTTTATTTTCAGTTTTATGGTCAGGCCTGTGAGCCGACCCTTGCATTTCATTTCGTTGGTCAGGCCTGCGAGCCTATTTTTGTTTAATTTGCATTCAGGTGTCGGGATAATGTCACTATAAAAGATTACATTCTTTCATTGAAGCCCAAAGCCTTGTCCTCGGGCAATCACCATAAGTCTTGTTTTTTACAAGCACCAAAAGCCTTGTCCTCGGACAAGTCCCTTAAGCCTTGTCCTCGGGCAAGCCCTTTAAGCCTTGTCTTTGACAAGCACCAAAAGCCTTGTCCTCGGACAAGCCCCTTAAGCCTTGTCCTCGGGCAAGCCCTTTAAGCCTTGTCTTTGACAAGCACCAAAAGCCTTGTCCTCGGACAAGCCCCTTAAGCCTTGTCCTCGGGCAAGCACCCAAAGCCTTGTCCTCGGGCAAGCCCCTTAAGCCTTGTCTTTGACAAGCACCAAAAGCCTTGTCCTCGGGCAAGCCCCTTAAGCCTTGTCCTCGGGAAAGCACCCAAAGCCTTGTCCTAGGGCAAACACCTTAAGCCTTGTCCTTGACAAGCACTCAAAGCCTTGTCATCGGGCAAGCCCCTTAAGCCTTGTCTTGGACAAGCACCAAAAGCCTTGTCTTCAGGCAAGCCCCTTAAGCTTTGTCCTTGACAAGCACGGAAAGCCTTGTCCTCGGGCAAGCACCTTAAGCATTGTCCTCGGGCAAGTACCATAAGCCTTGCCTTTTACAAGCACTCAAAGCCTCGTCATCGAACAAGCACTCAAAGCCTTGTCCTCGGGCAAACACCATAAGCCTTGTCTTTTACAAGCACTCAAAGCCTTGTCCTCTGGCAAGCCCTTAAGCCTTGTTCTCGAGCAAGCACCTTAAGCCTTGTCCTCAGGCAAGCCCCTTAAGACTTGTCTTTGACAAGCACCAAAAGCTTTGTCCTCGGACAAACTCCTTAAGCCTTGTCTTTGACAAGCACCAAAAGACTTGTCCTCGAGCAAGCCCCTTAAGCCTTGTCCTCGAGCAAGCACCTTAAGCCTTGTCCTCGGACAAGTACTCAAAGCCATATCCTCGGGCAGGTCCCTTAAGCCTTGTCTTTGACAAGCACTCAAAGTCTTGTCCTCGGACAAGCACCCAAAGCCTGTCCTCGGGCAAGTACCCAAAACCTTGTCTTCGAGCAAGCACCTTAAGCCTTGTTTTTGACAAACACTCAAAGCCTTGTCCTCAGGCAAGCACCTTAGGCCTTATCCTCGGGTAAGCACTTAAAGCATTGTCCTCGGGCAAACACCTTAAGCCTTATCTCTAATAAGCACTAAAAGCCTTTGTCCTTGGGCAATCACCTTAAACCTTGTCTCTGACAAGTACTAAAAGTCTTGTCCTCGGGCAAGCACTCTAAGCTTAAAAACTCTACTATACGCTTTCTCGAGCTTAGACATGTACAAATTTACATTAAAATTAGCTCGATTATTTTCTTAAAATATTGTCAAGATAGTCCTCGAGCTTGTTGGCTCATCAAAACTTCCACGACGATTGTGCATCTCATACACAACTCTCGAGTATGGATGCACGGGGGCCAGTGATATGGTCAATATTTGTATCCCGACCATGTAGGTCTGACGAGTCCCAAACTTTGTCTCCCATGATTACTCGTGGGGAATGATGGTCCTCGAGCACATGAAAATTATGCCCGATCACTTCATGCAATTTTCCCCATTTTACACTTGGATGTCCTCGGGTATATAGTCCTCGAGTATTCAACTCCTTCGAATTATAACGTCATCAAGCCTTTTACTGGGAAGTCCTCGGGTTACTTCGTCCTCGGCCATGGCATCCACTCGAACTCCCTACACCTTGGAAAACACCTGGACATCCTCATTCCGGTTTCCATTCATAAGGAAAGTTAACTCTACCATGGACTCTCCAAACCACTAGAATCCTACCAAAAACTAAACACTACTCCACCACAACTCCGAAAAACCTGGTAACAACTCCAAGGATTCGGGTGTTTGAGTCCTGCTATAAGAGTACTTCTCCCCCTCTATAAATACAACCCATCAATCCATTATTCAGGTACACAGTATATATAATTTTCAGTCTATAACTTCATGCACAAATTCTATCTCTAACTTAAGCATCGGAGGGGCGACGAGGACACACCTCGACGCCTTTGTTTCAGGTACCGGAAGATTACGTTCGTGCTCATCATCAGTTGTCCAGCTCGGAATTAACCAGGTACAATTTTTGGTAGCATCAGGCGCGATCATTGTTTGTCCTCAGAAACTTGCAGAGCTCGATAGCTATTGCACTCTAATTAGGCCTCGGGACTTACCTGATATCGCATCAAGGTCAGCTTGATACGATGGAATAACACGTGAAGGATTTGCCAATGCGCCATATTTTGAGGAAGTTTCGGACAAGATTTTCAGCATTTTGAATGGTAGAATTTGGGCAGGTCATAACATTCAAAGATTTGATTGTGTTCGTATTAGGGAGGCATTTGCTGGGATTGGTAGGCCTGCTCCAGTCCCTGTTGGGATCATTGATTCATTAGGAGTCTTGACTGACAAATTTGGCAAAAGAGCTGGAAATATGAAGGCTAGTGAATCAAAACCTCAGATATCTGTTAATGCTCGACTGATGTAGGACAGATCGCCTTGGAGTTCGAAGAGGAGATGGATAGGAAATTAGCCAAGAAAACGAGTGCTAATTTCAAACGGGCATAACTTTCTGCACCAGTGTCAGAATCGTTATTATAATATGTTTTCGGATACAGGAAGCGGAGCCCCATATCATCCCAACCGAGCTTTGCTCGGTTGTTGCCGTTTTCAGTTTCAAATTTGTTGCCGTTTTCAGTTTCAAATTTGCAGTTTAAGTTCAGTCGGCGGTCATTCGAAGTTTTTCCTAATTTTGTCAATTTTGGCATTTTAGTTATTTTATTTCCTAGAATGTCTATTTCCGTCTTTTCGTTTATTTTAGGTTTCCTAGTGACTATTTAACCCTCGTTTTGTCATTGCCGTCGACAGTTTTTTGATTGAAATAAAGTTTCGTTCTTCTTGAATTTCGTTTTCTTGTTCTTAGATTTACGTTAGTAAATCTTTTCGCTTCAGTTCTGTGTCATCGACTTTCCAGTATAGAATAGTATTAAAATGAATACGAAGTTAAAATCTCTTTGAATAAGATCTCAATTCGAGAGACATTTTTATTAGATATCTTACAAGAATCCCATTTTTTGTTCACAAATGTATCTTTTACCACGTTGGTATATAATAAGCCCTTGTTTGGCAACTATCATTTAGGTAAATGGAGTTTTGAATAGTGAATTCTTGAAGAATGTGTGGTTCAAAAATAAAGAAAAAAATTGTACAGAATACATTATTATGTGAATATTGAAAATGAGTATGTAGAAGAAAAACAGTTTTCAAATAATGATTGTCCAACAAGGGATAAATTCTATTGAGCTAAATCTGCCTGTCTTTTCCCCCATTTCTATAGATGGCTTCATTGGCAGCTTACTTTGGTCTTGGCCAGCAAAAACATAGGTAAGAAGTTATAAAATTAATTTCTAGACATATTTAAAATATATTATGATAACAATATATGAAAATGCGAAACATACCTTCTTTTTATTATTTTTAGGAGTTTGGAGGACGTAATAATGAATTTGGAAGTCTTGAAGCATTGTGCAACTGTCCTATTCTTGGTATTGATCACACACACATAGTCAATATGATTTTTCACGACGATAAATTATCGATAACATGATGGTTTAATATTCATGACACTCGATTCCACGACAATTGTTAACCATAGTAAACCCGATTTCTGTGCAGTGATTGATATGGGTTCTTATGCTAGGAATCAACCCTCTCAAGTGCTTCGAACACAGAATGGCACAGCAGTCTGGGTGTAACAACGAGAAGCAAAAATCTACAGGTGGGTGTGTGTGTCTAATTAACTTGCTTCAGATTTTGTAAATATATTCAATTTTTTTTTTTAGTAATAACTTATAGCTAACATCTGAATTTCTAATTATTGGCAACAATCTAGCCTCCAATGGAATAAATCTTCAGAAATTACAGAAAATTTAGTCGAGGGAAGTCAATATGCAGAGAAGAAACTAGCCGAAAATCACCTCCATCGTCATCAATTTTGTATAAAATAGCTTTCCATATGGAAGGGGAAGTCTCGATAAGGTAGGTAACAATTTCTTATGAGTCATCTACGTTAGGGCTGGACATGTTCCGATTCGGTACGGTTCTGGAGAGAACCGAATCGAAACAAAAAATTTCCGATATTTAGTAAATGGAACCGTCAGATCCAAATATAATTATGGACCCGTTCGAGTTCGGTTCTGTTATATTCGATTCCGTACCATAATTAAATTTTTTTACATTTATAATAAAAATAACTAATGACACGTTCAATCTTAATTTTACACAAACACACGTAACGTAAGAAGGAAATATAAGAGGCTTGGGCCTTGGGCTAAAATGGGCCAAAAAATTAAAACAGAAAAATTGAAAATAATTTGTTAATTTGCTAATTTATTAAGAAAAAGTTAAATAATTTGATTTATATAATATAAAAATTTTAAAAAGATTCGATTTTTGTTCGGTTCTTCGATTGTTGGTCTAAAATCGAAAATCGAATCGAACTCGCCGGTTCTAGATTCGGGTACCCGTTCGGGTATTTAATTTCAAAAGAATCGCTCGATTTGCTTCGGTTCCGGTTCACTTCGGGACTTTTGTCTAAACCTAAAAGACGTAACATTTTCTATCTTTCATTTTCTTTTCATTTTTTTTGAGAATTTATTGAAAATCTACATGTTGGCTGTTTGATTGACAGATGACAGCAGGAGCAAAGAAGCTAATATGCAATGCTAGAACAGAACTTATCAACAATTTGCTGAAGAATTCTCAATCACTTCTTAGATGAAAATAAGTACTTATGAAAATTAATTATTTCTGCTTATAATTGGTCCCAAGGGAAAGATTGTAAAAATTTGAACTCAACATAGAGGTTTTGTTGTGATTTGGGAGTTCAATTTTTCCAGAATTACTGAAGCTGGGATCATCTTGTAAATATTGTACATCACTAACAGCATTCTTTCAATTCTTTATATTTATTGTTGTTTATAATACTGGTGGTTGTTATATTCATTTTCTTTTTTCGAATATTTCATTTTCGGGAGGTGGTAAGATTTTATTTTACTTTAAAATTTAAAATTGATGGCAATTTGCAATAGCATGGCGAATTTTAAGAGATAAACAAGCGTTTTGTTGTAGCAAAATGCAAAAAACATTAAATTCGGTAACTGGTTGTCTCAAAATGTTGCAATGATTAATTATTTATGTGACGAATTTTTTTATATAAAGAGACTCGTGCAGGTTCATCAAAGCTTGTGCGATGTGATATAGGATTTTGAGTAATTTAAAATTTAAAATTTCAACTATTTTATAATATTATTCATTTGTATCAATGAGAATATGTAACCTACCAAACAAGTTGGATTCGCATATTGAAATAACGAAGTTACTTCTATCCAACTAACACATACAGTGGGCTGAATAGGTGCTTTACGCATTATTTGAATTTACCAATTAATAAAAACAAGAAGTCACAATAAATTCACATGCAATATTATCCTAAGTTAAATTGACACAGTTGATAAATTACTATAAAGTAAATAACACCACGGAATTGATGACGGAGAAAACCCCACGTAGGATAAAAAACTTCTGGCCTAAGATAGTAAGAATCTACTATAAACGAATTGACTTATAGTATGGTTCAGACTCGATTAACTATAGTACTCTCTAACCTTATGACTGTAATCACCAAGGCACTCCTGAATTGCGTACTTTGGCACCAGTTCCTGCATTCTGGAATCATCTATCTCATGTGGATCATCAAGAACACATTCATTCTTCTCTAACCAGAACTCCGGTCACCTTCCTTGATCTTCAGAAATCTAACAGATTATATGGAAGTATGGATTTTGGTGTTTTGAATGATTCGATTGGATCACTAGAAGATTGAATTGTATGTTGAATGTTTAGGATGTGATCTCTCTTACAAAACAATGTTCAACCAACCTTTTTACAAAGTGGGGCTTATGTTTATATAGTATAGAGATTTTGGGGGTAGTATTGGATAGAAAACTCTTGATAATCGTGAACTAGGGTTTCCCAAATAACACCATCGCTCAAGTGCTAGACTAGTGCCAGGTGAGGGCAGGTGGGCGACAACTTCACAGTTTTGAGCAAATAGATAAGGGACTAACAGGTGAATAACCCAGTGATGAATAATAGTAGATACAATGTCAGGACTGATCTTTAGTGTCTTATCCAGAAGAAAGACCATAAAACTCGGCTAGCTAATATTGTGGACATTAGCATTGAATTCTTGGATAAGGAGACTACGCGGTGAGACAACTCACCAAGTAAAGGCTCGCATTCATATGAAGTGAAGATAGCAACAAGATAGAGAGAAATATTGAAATATATTATCTCAAGCTCTACCAGAACGGGGCGCAAGGAAAAATGAGAATGAAAAATATCATGTGTAGTAGAAAAGATGAATCTAGATCAACTATAAGAGATTGAAGCAGTCGATGTCTGGGCAGTAGTCCTTGCTCTTTTAGGTGACATCTGTAGCAAGTTTGCAATACTAACACATTAGTAGATGCAACTATTGATGCTATGTACGTCGATGAATTCTAACTAATGAAATGTATAAATGTGCGTGAAATGAGGCATGCCACACACCAAAATCGAGGCAAAAACGTCAAATGCGCTCAAAACGATGTAAATACAAACCACATGCACGCAAAATGAGAATAATAAAGACGAAAATAATATAAACAATATGAAAATAATGGATCACAAAGAAAACAAGGTTTATGTGGAAATCCAAATTCGGGAAAACCACGGAGAGAAACAAAGAATTCACTATAATCAATAATAAGGAATTACAAGGGATTTCTTTGGACCAATAACTAATTGGTCAATTGGAAAATTCCAATATGTGTTATACACCACATATTTATAATCAAAGAATCCCTAACATATTAGGAGGATTAATACATGAAGAGTTTAATATAAGTTGAAATCACAATACAATGGTAAAAACAATTATAGTGAATTTGGGATGAAAAATGAGTCAAATTCATCTTGGACTCCTTTAAGACATCTTCAAGTCTACTACTGTAACGCTCCAATTTCACTAATAACTCGAGGCATTACTTAAGTCAAAGTAACCTGTAAATAAATATTTTCAAAAGTCGCCACACGGCGAAGGTATGCATATACTTTTAAAACCCATAGCAATTTAGCACAAAACGCGGAAACATCATTTTAACGATTTTCTCAAAACCATAAGTTAATGCCAAAAATAATAAACAATTACCAACATTTCAAAGATACTAAAATTCGGTATTTAAAATGTCAAATGGAAACCAACTATTTAAAATTCTTGTTCAAAATTAATAATTCAAAAGTGTTATTATTAAATTAAAATTTGCTTCGCTCGTTGCCTTGCCCTGCCAAGCTCCTTAACCTGAAAGGTTGGGAAAATAGTGGGGTGAGCATAACGAATTATACTCAGTGGAGATACAGCAATCAGTCCAAATTAAGTCAAAATATGCAATCCAGTGGTGAAAATAATATCCATACAACATACTATAGAATTTTGTACTGTGGGCATTCTCAAGGACCCAATTTCGATCCCGGACCTATTTATGATCCCTGACAACATGTAATAAGCTTAGCAAATTTTTGCACTGTGGGCATTCCCAAGGACCCGATTTCGATCCCGGACCTATTTACGGTCCCTAGCAACCTTTTCATATGTATAAACATCATATCACAATCAAATCACACATAGAGAATTAACATGGACAAATAACCACAATTGCTTAAATGTAAACCCCACCTCGAAGTCTTGAAATTTTTCTTGGAAATTAAACAATTGAAATGTTACCGTGCTTCACACTTCGCCCGCGATCTCGTCTAGCAAGAAAAAAATTAATTTAATTTAAGATAAGTTTAATTAAAACTTAAAAACCTTTAGGGACCAAATTGAAAAGATTTAAAACTGAAATTTAAAAGTTTAAAGGCTGAATATAAATTTTTGGAATTCTATGGACTGATTTAAAAGTTATTAAAACATAGAAACTGAATTACACAATTTGAAAAACTTTGAAATTAAAATAACAAACATTTAAAACTTTGGGCTAAATTGAAGGACTTTTAAAAGGCTAGGGCATAAGGAGTAATTTCTCAAAACTTAAATTATATACATCCTATCTCTATCTCTCTCTCTCTCTCTCTCTCTCGCGACTTGAAGGGTAGGGAGGAGAGGAGGAGCCGGCGACGGGGAAGGTAAGGAAGTGGGTTGAACTCCGGCCAAAAACGGGGGTGTCACCGTCGCCTCGGCGAGGGGTCTTTTGGGGGTCCTTTGAATGTCGACCGAGGCCAAAATATCGAGCCAACAGTCCGAATTTTTTGGGCGATTCCGGCGGGAATCCGGCCAAAAAGGAGTTTAGGGTGGAGGTAAGTGGTTGGCTTTATTATCTCTTGGTTTTGTGGTTGAATTTTTGGGTTGATTTTGGATGAAGTGGAGAGTCGGATTAGGTAGAACGGGGCTGCCGTTTTGGGTGGCTGCAGGCGGCGGTTCGTGGTGGTGATGGCTTGTTGATGGTTCGATTGTGGGGAGGTTAAATGGGTGCGTGAAGGTGGCGGTGGTTGAACCTACTTGCAGTGAAAACGGGGTAAAATTGGTGGATTTGAATTTCAGTTTTTGAGTTGGGATTGATGGTGATGATTGTGTGAAACTTTCCACTGATCATTGAGCAAAGATTGAAGGAGTTTTGGTGAGTTTGTTACCTGTTTCTTGGCTGCGACGTTGGGAGACCGTGAAGGAGGAGACTGTCGTGGGAGTCGAAGGAAGGTGATAATGAACAGTAGGGCACGAAAAATGAGGTAGTAATTGGACTTAGAGTTTGGGTTGAAAAGTAATTCTTTGGCTAATAGGATTTAAATAAAATTGAACTAAAAGAGGAAATTTGGATTAATGAAATTGAACTCTAATTAGAATATTGGACATAAAAATTGGATTTAAATTGATAGGAATTTGGTACCTTTAAAAATGTTCGAGATTGAACTCGATAAGTAAATATTGAAATTTTAAGTTTAAAAATCGTTTGGAAATCTTAAATTAATTGTTTGCTAGACAATTCGACGAACGTAAAATAAATTCTAAACTTTGACGGGATTGTCGTAGCGACACAATTTAAATTATGAAATTTATACTTTTAAAAATTTCGGGTCGCTACAACCTTCCCCACTTAAATAAATTTCGTCCTCGAAATTAAACTTACTTGAATTGAGAATTTCTGGATATTTGGCTAAAATTTCATCTTCTCTTTCCCAAGTTGCTTCTTCTCTACCATGTCTATTCCATTGGACCTTAACTAAAGGTATATCTTTGTTCCTTAAGGTATGAACTTTCCTCTCAAGGATAATTGCAGGAGTTTCCTCATATGTCATATTCTTATTAACATCCAAAGATGCATAATTAACAATGTGGTCCGGATCATGGACATATTTCCTTAACATTGAGATGTGAAAAACATTATGTACTGCTTCTAACTCTGGTGGTAAAGCCAACCTATAGGCCACGTTTCCAACTCTTTCCAAGATTTCAAAAGGTCCAATAAATCTTGGTCTAAGTTTTCCTTTCTGTCCAAATCTTACCACTCCTCTCATGGGAGCCACTTTAAGAAATACTTTTTCACCAATTTCAAACTGTAGTTCCTTTCGTCGCTTGTCAGCATAAGACTTCTGTCTGTCTTGTGCTATTTTAATCCTTTCTCTAATCTTCTCCACAGCCTTTACAGTTTGTTCCACTATTTCTGGACCCAAAACTTTCCTTTCACCAACTTCATCCCAATGGATTGGTGATCTGCAATTTCTGCCATAAAGAGCTTCATACGGTGCCATGCCAATGGTAGACTGAAAACTATTGTTATATGCAAATTCAACCAAAGGTAAATGCGTTTCCCAGTTACCACCAAGGTCTAAAGCGCAAGCTCTCAATATATCCTCTAAAGTCTGTATAGTTCTCTCTGATTGTCCATCTGTCTGTGGATGGTATGCTGTACTGAATTTCAATCTAGTTCCCATAGCTGTTTGCAAGCTTTCCCAGAATTTGGATGTAAATCTGGAATCTCTGTCTGACACTATGGAAACTGGTACACCATGCAATCTTACAATTTCTCTGATGTACAACTGAGCATACTGGTCTAAACTGAAAGTCATTTTCACTGGTAGAAAGTGAGCAGATTTTGTCAAACGATCAACTATGACCCATATGGCTTGATGACCTTTAACTGATCTAGGAAGTCCCACAACAAAATCCATTGTTATGTGTTCCCACTTCCATTCTGGGATTTCAAGTGGGTTCAACATTCCAGACGGACGTTGATGTTCGGCTTTAACTTGTTGGCAAGTCATGCACTTCTCAACAAATAAGCCGATTAACCTCTTCATGTTTCTCCACCAATAAATTATTCGCAAATCCTGGTACATCTTCGTACCTCCTGGGTGTGCAGTATAAGGTGAAAAATGTACTTCCTCTAAAATCTCCTTCCTTAAGGCTTCATGCTTCGGTACACACAGTCTTCCCTTAAACAGAAGAGTGTCATCAGTTGAAACTTCAAAACCTTTAATACTGCCAGCGAGTACTCGGTCCTTAATCTTGCACAAAAAATTATCCTTACCTTGAGCTTCTTTAATTCTGTCTCTGAGGGTCGGTCGAACAATCATAGTAGCTATAATTGCAGTTGTGTGATGTAGAGGAGCTACCACTTCAAGTCTCATGTTGGCAAAATCCTCGATCAATTGTTCTTGACTGGTTAAGGCAGCTAACTGTCCTTTACCTTTCCGGCTAAGTACATCAGCAACAACATTGGCCTTGCCGGGATGGTAATGGATAGTACAGTCATAATCTTTAACTAACTCCAACCACCTTCTCTGTCTCATATTCAATTCCTTCTGAGTGAAGAAATACTTTAAACTCTTATGGTCTGTATATATCTCGCACTTACTACCATATAGATAGTGTCGCCATATTTTTAAAGCATGAACTACAGCAGCCAATTCCAAGTCATGTGTAGGGTAGTTCTGCTCATGTGGCTTCAACTGCCTAGATGCATATGCAATTACTTTTCCATGCTGCATCAGTACGCATCCCAAACCTTGTTTCGATGCATCACTATAGATTACAAAACCTTCTGACCCTTTTGGAATAGCCAAAACTGGTGCAGATACCAATTTCTGTTTCAATTCTTGAAAACTCTTCTCGCACTTTTCTGTCCACTGAAATTTCACTCCCTTCTTGGTCAACTGGATCATCGGTCCAGCAATTTTTGAAAATCCTTCGATAAACCTTCGATAGTAGCCAACCAATCCCAAGAAACTACGAACTTCATTTATATTGGTTGGTGCCTTCCAATTAGTGACAGCTTCGACCTTGGCTGGATCAACTTCAATACCATCTGCGGTAACCACATGTCCAAGAAAGCCAATTCGGTCAAGCCAAAATTCGCACTTCTTGAATTTTGCATACAACCTTTCATGTCGAAGTGTCTGTAATACAATGTTGAGATGCTCCTCATGTTGTTCCTTGTTCCTTGAGTAAATCAGAATGTCATCAATAAAGACAATTACAAACCGATCCAAGTATTGATGAAATACTCGGTTCATTAAGTCCATGAAGACAGCTGGCGCATTAGTTAACCCAAACGGCATCACAGTGAATTCGTAATGTCCGTATCGAGTCCTAAATGCAGTTTTTGGTATATCACCGTCCTTAACCTTCAATTGATGATAACCTGATCTCAAATCAATTTTGGAGAAAACAACGGCACCCTTTAACTGGTCGAACAAATCTTCTATTCGTAGTAAATGATACTTATTCTTGACTGTGAGACGATTCAACTCCCTGTAGTCAATGCACATCCTCATTGATCCATCTTTCTTTTTCACAAACAGAACTGGTGCTCCCCAAGGCGATACACTCGGTCGAATAAATCCTTTATCCAACAATTCTTGTAGTTGTACCTTCAACTCCTGAAGTTCCTTCGGTGACATCCTGTAGGGTGCTTTAGATATAGGTGCAGCTCCAAGTACCAAGTCAATCATGAATTCCACTTGTCTATCTGGTGGAATACCAACTAGGTCTTCTGGAAATACATCCACAAAATCACGCACAACTGGTACATCTGTAACAGTTACCTCAGTTGCCTGAACACTAGTGATGCTCACTAGC
Organism: Osmanthus fragrans; assembly: GCA_019395295.1. Taxonomy (NCBI): domain Eukaryota; kingdom Viridiplantae; phylum Streptophyta; class Magnoliopsida; order Lamiales; family Oleaceae; genus Osmanthus; species Osmanthus fragrans. The sequence goes on from CM033354.1 coordinate 26,145,042, forward strand.
TATCCTTGATTTGTACTCTTTCTCAACATCTTCTGTGCTTTCAACACTGATATGACACGGGGCATGGTTTTAACTTTTGTCCCGAAGAAGGTAAATTCACATTCTCCTGGTTTCTGAAAGAGTACTTCCCTCTCATGAAACTTAATCGTAGCGTGATTGCAACTAAGCCAGTCTATACCTAAAATAATATCAAAGTCCCTCATGTCTATTAAGTACAAGTCTGCCTCTAAGTTCTTCCCATCTATTTCAAACTTAACAGCTTTCGACATCAGATTAGTGATAATAGTTTCACCGGAAGGGATACTAACTTCTAAGGCATCATTCACACTTTCACATACATTCCCAATCTTAGCATGAAAACTAGTAGAGATGAAAGAATTCGTAGCACCAGAATCAATCAAAACAATAGCAGGTATATTGAATACTAATAGAATACCTGTCATCACGTCTAGACTTTCTCTGCCTCTTTCTGAGTCAAAGCGAAAACTCGAGCCTTTCCTTTCCTGGCATCTTCCTTACCCTTGAATTCAGGACATTCACCAGCAAAATGACCGGGTTTCTTACATCTGAAACACATCCCCTTCCCGAGTAAGCACTCTCCATGGTGACGCTTATCACACTTCGGGCATACAGGTTTCTCAATGCTAGCCTTTTCCTCCATTTTTCCCCATGATTTTCCCTTCTTGTTCTGATATTTACCTTTGCTCATATTCTGACTGTCCCATTTCCTTTTCACTGGTACCTTTGCGGGTTTCTGAGTAGTCTTTTCCAGGTTTAAGCGAGAGGATATAGCTTGTGCTCGCTCAATTGCTTCGGCGTAGGTAGTGAGTCCCAAACCTGCCATGATTCCTCCAATTTCTGGGCGTAAGCCCCTTTCAAATCTTCTAACTTTCTTGATATCCGTATCAACCAGATGGATAGCATACCTGAACAGTTGGTTGAATTTCGTTTCATATTCCACCACAGACATATTTCCTTGCCTAAGTTCAAGGAACTCTGTTTCTTTCTGATCCCGAAAAGACTGGGGAAAATACCTCTGTATTATTAATTCCTTGAATCCATTCCATGTCAATTCAAGTTGCTGTGCCTCAGTTCTGGTGCGCTGATATGATTCCCACCAATGATCTGCATCCTCTTCAAGCTGGAACACAACACATGACACTTTCTGAGCATCCGAGCAGGCTATATGTTTAAAGATCCTCTCTAACGCCCTTAGCCATTCCTCCGCAGCTAAAGGTCCTGTCCGACCATTGAATGTTGGTGGTTTATATTTGCGAAACTGTTTTACAACCATGCTTGTGTTGTCTGCATTAGCCTGTGGATTAGGGGCATTTCGTCGAGCTGTTGGGGCTTGTTGCTGAATGAGCCCCTGGAGAGCATTCACGAGATCCCTTAACGAATTATTCCCCGCATCGCCAGTAGCAGCCTGGCCTGCGGTAGCTTGTCTTGCAGCAGTCCGATTCACGGGAACTCTATTTGTTCTACGAGACATTTTCCTAAATCACAACAACATTTGTCTCAACTTCCATTAAGTTGTGAAATTCACAATGGCCATTTAGGAATAATAAAATCTAAGAGGAAGATCATAGATAAGTACAGTAGAGCTAAAAGAAAATTTTATTATTATCTCAAATTTTCCAAAAGGAAAACAAATAATAAAATTGCAACCAATATCTATAATCCGAAATATGTTCTCCTATTGAATTTCCACAAATAGTTCTTTCCACATCTCTTTCTCATACGTTCCTTTTGGCATATCACTTATGAAGGTAATTTCTACTGAAATGGGTTACTTTATGTTTTAGCCTAATTTCGAGGACTAAATTTATAATTTCCAAATATTTTTTAAATACTTCACATCACAAGTTCAATTTCCAAACATAATAGCTCATGGAAAATTTTTATAGTATGTACTGGATACAAATTTTCGAACAATTCAAACTGCATCAGCTATAGCAAAATTTCATTCTCATGTAACTTTTCATTGTAACAATCAATTTCAGATGCTGTAATATAATAAATTCATGGTATCCAGCAGATGAAAATTTTCAGACTTTATCAAATAAAATTTGCTAAACATTTTACCTTTTCGGAGTAGGCGGGGCGCGGCAAGAGCGGGTAGCATTTAAATTAAATACAAATTTTTTTTTTTGTAAAATTTTCACAAGTCTACGGAAAGGTAAACATGTGCTCTGATACCACACTGTAACGCCCCAATTTCACTAATAACTCGAGACGTTACTTAGGTCAAAGTAACCTGTAAATAAATATTTTCAAAAGTCGCCACACGGCGAAGGCATGCATATACTTTTAAAACCCATAGCAATTTAACACAAAATGCGGAAACATCATTTTAACGATTTTCTCAAAACCATAAGTTAATGCCAAAAATAATAAACAATTACCAACATTTCAAAGATACTAAAATTCGGTATTTAAAATGTCAAATGGAAACCAACTATTTAAAATTCTTGTTCAAAATTAATAATTTCAAAAGTGTTATTATTAAATTAAAATTTGCTCCGCTCGTTGCCTTGCCCTGCCAAGCTCCTTAACCTGAAAGGCTGGGAAAATAGTGGGGTGAGCATAACGAATTATACTCAGTGAAGATACAGTAATCAGTCCAAATTAAGTCAAAATATGCAATCCAGTGGTGAAAATAATATCCATACAACATACTATAGAATTTTGTACTGTGGGCATTCCCAAGGACCCAATTTCGATCCCGGACCTATTTACGATCCCTGACAACATGTAATAAGCTTAGCAAATTTTTGCACTGTGGGCATTCCCAAGGACCCGATTTCGATCCCGGACCTATTTACGGTCCCTGACAACCTTTTCATATGTATAAATATCATATCATAATCAAAATCACACATCGAGAATTAACATGGACAAATAACCACAATTGCTTAAATGTAAACCCCACCTCGAAGTCTTGAAAGTTTTCTTGAAAATTGAACAATTGAAATGTTACCGTGCTTCACACTTCGCCCGCGATCTCGTCTAGCAAGAACAAAATTAATTTAATTTAAGATACTAAGTTTAATTAAAACTTTAAAACCTTTAGGGACCAAATTGAAAAGATTTAAAACTGAAATTTAAAAGTTTAAAGGCTGAATATAAATTTTTGGAATTCTATGGGCTGATTTAAAAGTTATTAAAACATAGAAACTGAATTACACAATTTGAAAAACTTTGAAATTAAAATAACAAACATTTAAAACTTTGGGCTAAATTGAAGGACTTTTAAAAGGCTAGGGCATAAGGAGTAATTTCTCAAAACTTAAATTATATACATCCTATCTCTCTCTCTCTCTCTCACTCGCGACTTGAAGGGCATGGAGGAGAGGAGGAGTCGGCGACGGGGAAGGTAAGGAAGTGGGTTGAACTCCGGCCAAAAACGGGGGTGTCGCCGGCGCCGGGCGAGGGGTCTTTTGGGGGTCCTTTGAATGTCGACCGAGGCCAAAATATCGAGCCAACAATCCGGATTTTTTGGGTGATTCCGACGGGAATCCGGCCAAAAAGGAGTTTAGGGTGGAGATAAGTGGTTGGCTTTATTATCTCTTGGTTTTGTGGTTGAATTTTTGGGTTGATTTTGGATGAAGTGGAGAGTCGGATTAGGTAGAACGGGGTTGCCGTTTTGGGGGGCTGCAGGCGGCGGTTCGTGGTGGTGATGGCTTGTTGATGGTTCGATTGTGGGGAGGTTAAATTGGTGCGTGAAGGTGGCGGTGGTTGAACCTACTTGCAGTGAAAACGGGGTGAAATTGGTGGATTTGAATTTCAGTTTTTGAGTTGGGATTGATGGTGATGATTGTGTGAAACTTTCCACTAATCATTGAGCAAAGATTGAAGGAGTTTTAGTGAGTTTGTTACCTGTTTCTTGGCTGCGACGTTGGGAGGCCGTGAAGGAGGAGACTGTCGTGGGAGTCGAAGGAAGGTGATAATGAACAGTAGGGCACGAAAAACGAGGTAGTAATTGGACTTAGAGTTTGGGTTGAAAAGTAATTCTTTGGCTAATAGGATTTAAATAAAATTGAACTAAAAGAGGAAATTTTGATTAATGAAATTGAACTCTAATTAGAATATTGGACATAAAAATTGGATTTAAATTGATAGGAATTTGGTACCTTTAAAAATGTTCGAGATTGAACTCGATAAGTAAATATTGAAATTTTAAGTTTAAAAATCGTTTGGAAATCTTAAATTAATTGTTTGCTAGACAATTCGACGAACGTAAAATAAATTCTAAACTTTGATGGTATTGTCGTAGCGACACAATTTAAATTATGAAATTTGTACTTTTAAAAATTTCGGGTCGCTACAACTACCAATTCTCAATACTCCTCCATCAATATTTTCAATCAAATACTCAACAAAAATTCGGGTCACAACCCAATTCTAACAAATTTCACCTGGACACGAATTTTATTACAAGGAATAATACTTAACTATTTAACTTTAACAAAATTCACCAAACAAAACACTCCACCAAATTACTCAACCTCTTTCATCATGTCCATTTGGGCATACTTAGCAACTGTGAACTAAATTCAAGCACTGCTTACCAGCAGAATTGCCTTGGGCACCAAACTTGCTCGAATCATCACAAACAAAATCATCAAATTCACAACTAACTCAATCCAAGTAACAAATTTGCTCAAAATATTCCCACAAGGAACAAGATCACAACTTCTTATGTTGATTCCCCTCCAATTTCCAAACAAAAATCTTCCATAACGAAATCTAGTTTTGCAATCCAAAAACGGAATCAAATTTCATACTTGTCATCGCTGAAACAATCAACATAATTCAAACCTCGCTTTAATAACCAATCTGGCCCTCCCAAGAACCGCCAAAACCTTAGCTCTATAACAATTGAAATAACAAAGTTCAACACAACTAACATGTAGAGGGGGTGAATAGGTATTTCATACAGAATTTAAATTTATCAATTAATGAAAGCAACAAGTCACAATTATTGATTAATCCAAATGAATTCACATGCAATACTATCTTAAGTTGAGTTGCCGCAGTTGATAAATTACAGAAAGTAAATAACACCACAAAATTGATGACAAAGAAAACCTCTTGCAAAACTCCGTACCCAAGTTAATAAGAATCCACTATAAATGAAATGACTAACAGTACGATCTAGACTCGACTAACTCTAGTTCTCTTTGACCTTCTGACTATAATCACCAAGGCATTTATGTGAATCACCAAGAATAAACTTGTTCTTCTCTAACCGAAACTCTGGGCAACATCCTTGATCTCCTGAACGCTGATAGATTATACGAAAGTATGGGTTTTAGTGTTTTGATTATGTGAATTTGATGTTTTCAATAATTTGGTTGAATCAATAGAAAATTGAATTGTATGTAAGATGTGTAGGATGGCATCTCTCTCTTACAAAACAATGTTCAACAAATATTTCTCACGAAGCGGGGCTTGAGTATTTATAGTTTAGAGGTTTTGGGGCAATATATGACAGATAGAACTTTTGAAAATTGCGAACTAGGGCTTGTTGAATAAGATTGCCGCTCAAGCACTAGACTAGCGACAAGTGCATCGCTTGAGAGGCAGGCGAGAAGTAGCTTCACTGTTTTGAGCGTTCGAGCATCAATTTGATGACAAACTAGCATAATTTAGGTAACATTTTCTCCTTATTCCATAAACGAACTCAAGGATTCATAGTTTATCTATACAACATACTAATTGACTGTTTGACTTTTAAAACTTTTTTATAACTATATTTTTGTTTAAAGATTTTACCATATTATACAAGTTGGGCTCGAAGACTTTAAAGAAAATAGAAACACTTATACACTATTCTAACTTGATTATACATTCTAAACCATGTAAAAATTTGGCATCCCCAACAATTGTCCTTGGTATAATATAATTCTCAAATTCCATGTTATGAGTACATAAATAAATCATGTCTAAAATTCGATCAACAAAAATATGTGAGAGTGAAAAGAAAAAGAAAAATTAGAAATCGACTCACGAGGTGTAAAGCCTCATCACTACCGTATTCTCTTGTTTCCATTTCTCAATCTCCTTCACTAATAGCCCGATATCATTTTTATCTTCATCATCACCTTTTTAAGTTTCCCTTTCTTGAATTTGTTTCCAAAATTAAGCACTTTTTTGGCTGAAAATAGGCTACAATGTACAATTAGTAATTCACTACTCAAGAAATAATAATTCATGGTTTTTTTTTTCTAACTAAACTATACAAGTTTTTTCAGCTAATCATTCACTTATTTTCTGGTGGCTTTCGGTAATTGTCTGACGAAAGTTAGAATTTTGTATTTACAGAGTTCACTTGAAGTGTGTCAAGAAAACCTTTTATTATTTTAAGAGGAAATTTCAAGAAATGTCCACTTTTACGTGTCCATTTGTAAAAATGTCCATTTTCAAATAATTTAGACCAAAATATCCTTGTTAACAATTTATAATTCCACACTAATCCCAAAAATGGACATTTTTGCAAAATGTTATTCTCGACATTTCAAATGTAAGGAATTGTTATGTTCAAAATAAAATGTCATTCTAGACAAATTAAGTGTCAAGAACGACATTTAAAATGTCAAGAATATTATTTTAATATAGTTTATCATAAAAGTACTTCTCGAAATTCGTGAAAAATTGAAAAAAAAAATCAAATGTCGATAACGACATTTAAAGTGTCGAGAATATCATTAAGGGTATAATAGATAATTTGGTACATTTTTCAAAAGTGTGGACATTTTTCAACTTACCCCCTTAATTTTGGACATTTTTAAAAATGCCTCTTTATAGATTTAGAACTTTTAGAGAAAATTATTTAACAAGTATTAAATTGGAGGAGAGAACCAAAAAGAGTGACTTAAGTTCTTCTGAAGAATAAATTCAATTTAATCAATTTTTACTACTATATTCTCACTTTTGTTTTCCTATCTTCGTTCCTTTCACATATTTTCTTCTTTTAAAAAAGACTTGTTCAAAATTGAAGTGTCGAGTAGATTTGACACCAGGTAAGCTACACCTTTGAGGATTCAATATGAAAGAAAAATGTTCTTTTAATCTTGAAAATTGTCTGATTTCTTATAGCTCTCAAAAACTCTTTAAAAAATGACATTCTTAAATTTTCTTGACGTCAAATTTGGGTTACGACCCTACCCTAACAGTTGCAATTGGACGGCCCCTTTGTTTCGAGGCACCTCAAGAAATTGAGAATGGGAGGCTATGAATTCCCATAGAAATTGTACTTGAAACCTTGATTATCAAAAAAAAAAAAAGGGGGAGAAAGGTCCCCTTTTTAAGAGGTTGGCTCAAAATCGTACTCAACGATTTTTTTTGACACCAACAAATATATATATATATATATATATATATATATATATTTTTTTTTTTTTTTTTCAATTCTAAATTTGAGATAAAAACACTTCTTTAGTGAAGTTGTGCAAAATGTTCTAAAAAAGTCAAATTTGTACCTCTTTACAATTTGTTTGCAAGATGTACGAAAAACAATTGTGCTGTTTTTTTTTTTAATTAATGTGCATGCTAACTATGATTTTTATATAATTTCCTACTTTCCAGAAAACCCTTGTGAAGTAAGAAAGAAAAATAGTGTACATTACAATTTGATAGCTCGACTTTAGAATCCAGCTCAAGTTTGAAAAATCTCAGATCCGACACTGGCTCGGAACACAACCCAAATAAAACGTCAAAATTATCACGATTTTTTTTTTTTTAAAAGTAAATATTGAGTCCACCAAAATAAGGAAGAAGAAAGGTCCAGATCCGTCTCCAAGGCACATTTTCAAGTGGTGAAAGGGGAAGGTGGAAAAAATCTAACCTCGCTTGCAACTGTCGGGTGAGGGTTCGAATCCTAAAATATGAATGAGATCCTTGGTAAGTGAGAGTTAAAAGGCAGCCTTTCACCCTACACTCTTGGAGGTATAACCTGCGATTTACCCCTCCACCAAGACCCAGGAAAGGACAGATGGGGGCACCAATAATGGGGTGTAATCCCCCAAAAAAAAAAAAAAAAAAAAAAAAAAGGTCCAGATCTACTGTTTCTGTTTCCTCGTCTCTTTGCATGTCCCATCAATCAAACTTTGACATAAATAAAGACAATCATAGAGATGGGGAAATAGAGAGCGGATCTGATCTCGGGTGAGGATTCCACAGCATTCCAATAAGTCAATGACTGAATTTCATTAGAAAAACTTGCTATAAAGAGGAAAAACTCTTAACTAATTTGCTCTCCTCGTCAACCTCAATCTTTTCTTGTCATTTGAATATCATGAGAGTCTCTTCAAAGTCTCTTCATTTTGAAAGAAAAAAGAAAAAAAGTGAGATTTCTATGACATTATTTCATCCACGCTTTCTTTTATCTTCTTGAAACCTCTATGAAATCCAATGTTCAATGAATGTTTCATATTCACAAACTAGTGAAAAATGAAAAAAGTGTGATTTCTATGATGTGATTTGTATTTTTCCTTTTCTTGAAGCCTCTATGATGTGATTTCCAATCTAAGGCTGTGTTCAATGAATGTTTCACAATTATAAAAATTAAGTGATTTAACAGAAATTTTGAAAGTACAAGTCTCAAATTATAGAGTTATATATTTATACTTTAAATTTCTAAAACTCAAACAAAATACACATCGCTTTTTGGATGATGTGAAAGTAACTAAACTTAAATAAGATGTTTAGCACACTGAAAGAAAAGATATATATACCGAATTTTTAAGTTATATTTTACATCCCATCTAATGTATTCAACTCGTTGTACACGAAAATATTATATTAGTACAATATAATCCTAAACCCCAAATTTGAACCACGTATACTGCTGATAAAGCCATCAGGCCAGAAAGTCCTCAAAGTAAAAACTCTTCCCTCTCTTGATGGCGAATCCTTGGGAGATGCCTTAGCGTCGACTCAAATAACATTTCATTTCACGATATTTAATTGAACAAAAGTCTGACCTGCTAACTATCTGTTGTAATTTGACCCAAATTCTAGTGGTTATTAGAGTTTTGGTTGAAGTGGTCTTGAAAGGATCAAAATTATGAATGGAGAAGAAAAGTCGTTGCATTTTCGCTAGCCTACCGCCAGTTGGATGCTTGAGCGACTCTTGTATATTTTTTTATAGAGACTTGTCGCTAGCCTGTCGCTCGAGCGACAAGGTTATCCCGCCCAGGCCCTTTTCGTATTTTGATACATTTTTGAACTCCTACTCATCTATAATTTGATTTCTAGGGTTTTATATATATAAGTCAAGGCTTGTATTTTTTTTCCGTAACATTTATACAACATCTTGAGAGCTTTACATTTTAATTGAGAGTATTGATATCTTGTTGTAAATACAATTACTATTGATTATAGTGAATTTATCCTCTTTTTGCCTTTGATTTTTTCCCATTTTAGGTTTTCACATAAATCCTAGTATTCTTATTTTGTTCTTATTTGTTTAATTATTGTAATTATTTTGCGCTCAGTTCATAAAAAGTGATATCAGAACAAGGTTGATTATTTTGCGTGGTAATGATGAAATATGATATTCTGTTATTGGATCAAAACACGAGATTTACTTTATGACAAGTGAAGTTGCGAGCATTTCTCACACAGATGGATTTGGAGGAAGCCTAACTTGACTTTGATAAGATGTCTGCAACTTGGATGCAGAATGTAAAGTTGCATACGGATTGAAAAGTCCAATCTCAAATTCATCTATATCTATCAAATAAAATTCGTCAAGATGCTTTAAAGGAGAAAAGTGTCGCTGCATTGTGGTTGAAGTTGGAGCAACTTTGTATGACAAAGAGCTTGACCAACAAGTTATACTTGAAACATCATTTGTATTCTCGCCGGATGTTCGAGGGTACATCATTGGATGATCACTTAACTATGTTCAAAGAAATCGTAGCCAATGGAGACATTAGAAGTTAAGTATGACAAGGAGGAATTGACTTTGATGTTGTTGTATTCTGTCGCCATCATTTGTGATTTTTAGAGATATCACTCTCTATAGTCAGGATATTCTCACCATGAAAAAGATCTATAATACTTTACTATCTAAGGAGAATATAAGGAATCCTGCTGGAGGATATGGGAGTCAGGCTGAAAGCCTCGTTGGTCGTGGGAGAAATCGGGACATGAATCTTGGTAGGAATATAAGGGGAAGATCAAAATCCAAATATACAGAGAAAGTATGTCATTACCGTAAGAAGAATGGGTATATCAGAGCTGATTTATATTCATTGAAACACAAAAATAAGGCTGTTGGTGCTACTGAAAAAGGAAAGCAACATGTTAACACAACGAAAGTTGATGTTGAGGAAGATATGTAAAGTGAAAGAGAGTTTCTTGTGATTTCTGACATGGGTTTCAAACCCTGTGAGGAATGTGTCTTTGAGAAATAGAAATAAGATGAAGTTTTGTGAACATTGTGCCTTTGAGAAATAGAAAAGTGTCAGATTCACTAAAGGATGACGCAACACGAAAATAACACTTGAATATATCCATTCAGATCTTTAGAGATAAGTCAGGGTATCTTCAAAAGGAGGTGCTTATTACTTGTTGGTAGTGATTGATGAGTTCTCTAAGAAAGTTTGGATATTTTTCTTAAACCAGAAGAGTTATGTGTTTGGGACATTCAATGAGTGGAAAACATTGATAGAAAAGTAGGTTGGAAAGCAGGTAAAACGTGTCAATGTACAAATAATAGGTTGGAGTTTTGTTCAGATGAATTCAATAGCTTCTGTCGGGTTGAAAGTATCTTGAGGCACTGACAACTAGTCAACAGAATGGTGTGTCAGAATAGATGGATAGAACTTTGTTGGAAAATGTTCATTATATGGTTTCAAATTCTTGATTGTCTAAAACTTTTTGTTGCTTATTTTCTGATTAATTGCTCATCCTCAACTGTCATTGAGAAAAAGACATCAGAAGAGGTATGACTTGATAAACTTTCTTGTTATTCTGATTTAAGATATTTGGGTGTTATGCTTATGCTCATGTGGATAGTAAAAAGTTGTAGTATAGGTCTAGAAAGTGTATTTTTCTTAGATATAAAACAGGTGTGAAGGGGTATAAATTGTCGTGTCCTTAGACAAGAAATGTAGTGTTACTAGAGATATATTAATTGATGAACTTACTATGGTTCATGGCTCACCTCATAGGGATTATGATAAAACCAAAGAACTTAATCATTCAACTTAAATGGAGTTGAAAATCGGTCCACGGAACAATCAAAGGTTTCAAAACAATTTACTAGATATCAATCTAGTTCAGAGTTGACAGACAGTGATACTTTGCCTACTTTGCTTATACCACCAACAATAACACAGTATTTAGTTGCTAATTATATACCTCGCAGACAGATTAGACATCACAAAAGTATAGAGAAGCAGATTGCTCTCTTAAGAGAATTAAGAGAGCAATCGAATGAAAATCACAAGTTTCGAAGCAAAATTAAACTTATCAAAAGTTTGGGAACTAAATTGCACACTTTCAAAATTTAAGACGAACCAATTTTGGATGATCATGGAGGTTAGGGGACCAATATGGAAGGTTTTGAAAGTTTCGACATCAAAATTTGAGATTGAACGAAAAATGACCAAATTTTAACAAGAACTAGATACGGGACCAAATTGTAACTTTCTAAAAAAGGTCGAAGTTAAGTGTGATCAATCGCAAATTGAAAATCGAGTTTGGACTTTTTAGTATTTTCCATAGTCCAGCTGCAATTTGCATACCAGTGTCCGATCTGGTGCACCTATTATGTTATTTTTTATTTTTAACTTTTCTCGATCCATATTGACTCATTTTTTAAGCCCAGCTCCCAAAATTCATCCACCCTTATAAATAGATCTCGATTAGGTCAAAGAAGAGGTTACAATATGGATTAAAAGAGAGAAAAATCGAAGAAATAAATCATAAACCTAGGAATTTGGATATTTTACTTTAAAGATGGAGATTCTTGGTTCAAGATCGTTGATTTTTTCTCTTTTTCCTTCAAATCTAGTGGTATATTTCAGTCTTTTATTATATTTTTATTCTTCCATGACGAGTAGCTAAATCCAAAGTTGAGACGAACGATGTAGCCTAGTTATGAACATAATAATTTTCAATTCTCAACTAACTATATCCAAAGTTGAGTGAGACGTTTGTTAGCAAGTGGATGCTATGGTTGACTCCAAATAAAATGGCCTCTAAATGTCTCAACGCAACACAATAGTGGCGTTGGTGAACTTCGAGAAAAGTAAAGAATTGAGAGAAGACACTAGTCCTCCATGTATTGATAGAAAACAGAGACAAGGAAGTGATGGTGGATTTGTAGGAGTTGGCAGAGCCGGCCCTGAAATTTTTGGTGCCCTGTGCGAGATTTTAAAATGGTGCCCCCTTTCAAGTAATTAAAACATATATTAAAAAAAATTCAATAATATTATTTCATCGCAAAAATATGATATTTAAATATCTGTTTTTTTTTTTTTTTTACATATCATGAATAAGAAAAATATAAATAAAGCTCAAAAGCATCTCTCAAACTTCATCAAAATACATATGTCATCATCCAAGAACCATCATTCACTAAGACTCTTCGGGCAATTCCATATAAACAAACCTTGAAATAACAAAAAATAAAAATATCACGTGTAAAACTTGAAATGCAACAAATCATGTAAAAATATTTCTTCTCGCATTTTTAGAAGCAAACTTAGTAATTAAACTTTCGTAATCAATATTTTCTAGAAAATCTTGCTCAATAGAAATCAAAGCTAATACATTCAATCGTTCTTGTAACATGGTTGATCGCAAATAAGATTTTAATAACTTCAATTTTGAAAAACTTCTTTCAGCAGATGCAACAGTGACATGAATTGTCAATAATATTCTATAAGCAATACATGCATTTGGAAAGCAATCCAATCTTTTCAAATAAGTCAATATATCAAAAGTTGTCTTTATTTCTTTTGGTAAAATATTTCGCAAAATTTTTAGCTCTTGAAATAAATCTTCGCCATCAAGATCGCGAAAATTTACATGTCGTAGGACAATATCAAGATGATCACAACATGTTTTCAAATTAGCATCATCTAATGAGTTTAACTTATCAGAAGAAAATAGAAATCCAAATTTTTTTTTCATATGAATTGAATTGATCAAACCTTCGTTCAAGTGATCCAATTGCTTGATCTACTATATAAATGAAATAATTGGTTATGAATGAATCTTCAAGTGATTGTGCATCATCTACAGTAGCATTTTCATCAAAATGTTTCCTCCTACGAATATAATTTAAGGTAGAAATACTATTTAAAAATATTATATTCAATAAAATTAGAAAATTATAATTAGTTAGTCACAATATTCTTAATTTTAATATCTTATGCATAATAATAATTTTATATTTTAAATATTTAATTATAAATAAATATACGGTTATAACAAATTTATTTTTGGTGCCCCTACAATTTTTGAGGCCCTGTGCGGTCGCTCACCTCGCACGCCCTCAGGACCGCCTCTGGGAGTTGGGTGCCAAGAGTCGAGAAGAAAGAAGACCAAAATTCTGGATCGATTTTAGGGATTCATTAGATGTTGTAAATACATTTTATATTTTTTAATATTTTTTATTAACTAGGCTGGGTTAAGTTTGGTTGATCGATTTTTAATGGGTGCCCGGTGCTCAACCTAAAATTTGATTGTCAAAACCAAACCAACCCAATTTATCACAACCAACCCAACTCTGTTTGGTTGAATTGGGTCGATCGCTTTGAATGATTTAGGTTGATTAATGATTTAGGTTGATTTTTGTCTAGTCCTAACTGCATGTGTAAAAAAAATCAAAGACATACTCGCTACATTTTTAATAGGTTAAGGATCCATGTTATAATTTTCACTATATATAGCTTTTGGTTTGTTTACTAGTGTGAACTATAAGAAAAAAACAATGTTATTTATCAACAATGCTGCAAATCAATATCCAATGTGGCACAATTACATAGACTGCTATTTATATGCAGTACTTAAAAAAAGTATTATTCGTGTAGTAATCTACAATATTAATGTTCTATTCACATAATTCAATTCAACAGGAAATACCCGATATATATTCATGTGATTACCCTTTTGTTTTCTTTAGGGTCCAGACATGTGAAAATGATTGTACCTCTGGAAAGGGAAAACTTGAATTCAGTACAGCCCATCTCCATCTTATTGTTAGAAATTCAAAAATTGTTTAGAATGCCAAGGCAAAAGTATGGGTTGGGATGGGGAAGGGGTTCAAGGAAACCAGTGCTTCCATGCACTGATGTACATTTTTCTGGCATGCAATGGTCAATCCTGGCCACAGATGAAGAGGGATCACATGTCCACATATAATTTTGGTGGCTTTTAGTTTTTTTTTTTTAAATCCCTTTCTTGAATTTCAATGATAGTGAACCATCATAGGTGGCTAGGTGCACCCCTTGAAGTAACCACTATTCCATTTATTATAACATTTATTTATTTATTTTAGAGAAAATTAATAGGAACTTTTCGATCTTTTACGTATCGTTGTTATAGTTTCTCAATTTGTGAGGTTTAGATTTCCAACCTATTTAAATTTAAGAATTTGGATTTATGCATAACCAAATCTATCAATATAGATGTCATAATCGCACACGAGTTTTAAATGACTCAAAATTAGAAGAAAAACAATTAACATTTAACTGAAATTCGCTTGTATTTTTTCATCTCTGTTTTAAGGGATCTAAATTATAGATTCAATTGTGTTGGGAACCAGAATTTCATTTTTGAGTTGTGCTAGAAAGCCCAAGTCACCAGCCGCCTCCTCCAATAGGGGGCTGCCACATCACTTGGACAACCTCCCTTTTGTCACCCAACTTGGGTAAAATAGCATTTCCCTTCATTTTTTAAGGCATCAAGTAAAATGTTGGTGAGCTCAACCCTAATATTCTCAATGTACTCATGAATATATAACAATATCATAAGAGACTCAATCTCTTCAATCAATCAATGTTTCAATGTTGTAGAAATTTCATGACTTGTCCATTAAAAGTACAATAATTTTCACAAGCACTCATATACAACCTCCAAAGTAAAAGTAATATGCTTATTATTTCCTATTAATGAATTATGTATAATTCTCACACCCATCATCGTTTTTAATTAATAAAAAGATGCAACTTTTTTTTTTTCATGATGAAAAATATGTTAGTCTTAAGGGTTTTGCTACATGTACATTCGGGATGACATCTCGGATGACATTCTCCCTTACAATAGAGGGGGCCATGATTATTTTATTGGAGCATGGGCCCCCTTCTTGTGAGGGAGAATGTCATCCCGGATATATAAATAGCAAAATCCTAGCCTGAAAATGTAGAAAACACATCCTTTTCAATCTTAGGTGAAATATGAAATGAAGAGGTGGGAACATGGGAAGAAAAGAATAGTGTGGAACCTACTAGTTGCTCTCACCCCCAGTCCACATAAAAATGAGGCCCACACAAGTAATATATATAGGGAAATGGAACAAAAATAGAAAAAAAAAAAAAAAAAAAAAAAAATTAATTTACAGTTTTTTAGTATTTTTTCTTATTTTAAATATAAATGGAGGAGAAAAAAATAATCATCGTCCTCATTACTCGAGCATTGATACATATCTATAAAAGCACGATGTGAAAATGATTAAAGAATCTTCTTGTGGTAGTTGGTATGATGACCTTTAAAAATTTGATCGAGGAGTTGATGTCACCGATACAAGGTTTATTCACATAACACAACTTACAACCTGTTTGAGCCTCTCTTTTTTTTTTTTTGAATAATGTATTTTAGAATAGTATCTTGATGAAGAATGTATGGTTAAAAAAATAAGATATATATATTTTTAATTTGCATGTAATATTATTTTATTAAAAAATGTATGATTAAAAATAAGAAAGAGAAAAATATATTATAAAAATAATGAGAAGCAAACAAGGGATTAATTATGTAAGGACTATGAATCTCTTTAGAAAGATTTCAAACTCATGTGAAAGAAAACACCATAGGCCATGGAAAGGACTATTAGTGTACAAAATCAACAGGATGAGGAGGTCAGTGCCAAGAACAGAAGAATAGGGTAGTCAGGGACCATTTGTGCAAAAATCCTAAATTTCAACATCAGAATGAAAAATGAAAATGAAAAAACGATCAATCGGTCACCTCTCAATTGGAGCATTTTCTAGTAGAGCCCGTGGGCCCATAGTTCTAGGGGCCAAAAATTAGCTCCACAACATTTTGACACGTGTCTGAGGACGACCCCACAATTGTCCATTTGTGACGCATTGAGTCTTGTGTTAAATTTTTCTAACCTTTGTTTGAAAGCGATCCTTTGGAAAAAAAAAAAATACCTAACCAAACATTCTTCCAATAAAATATTTTACACGTAAATTCAAAATTTTTTCCTACTTTTTAATCACTTATTCTCCAAAAATCACTATTCAAAAACTCATTTATTCCCAAAAAAAAAGTAATTTTAATGGTTGTCAAACAGGGGATAATGTGATTCGTTGTTGTGGATGTATACCATTGTTATTTAAAAAAGAAAAAAAGAAAAAAGGTTAACATCTATTAATCTTAAAATTGTAAGATTATAAAATAAAAGCATAGTCCATATATATAGTAGAAAAATATTCAAATAATTTAAAATTATCATTTATGGAAAATTAAATTAATTTGCAACCAATTATATTGAGGAGAAATTTTAAGCTCTTTCACGATTTTGTTTTTCAACTTTTATTCACGTAAAGATTGCATAAATTTAACGTTCACATTGCGTTTAGTCACGTGAAATTCAAATTTAAAGATTTAAAAATAAGTTAGGGATCCATAACCATATCACGGAATGTTAGAAAGTTCAATCCTATTTTTTCCTAAAATCAAAATGGATGATTGGATGTAAGTCAAATGACCCTCGACCTTTTATCACTCAACCTTGAAGGCCTATTTTGTTTGATCCATATAGTTGACGGTAGGATGCGAATTCCTTCCGTTACATTTATATATGCTAATTTTATTTTTCATACTGATTAAGAAATTTTATTTAGCCCCTGTTTGATTCCTATTTTCTTAAAATTCATTTTTCTCTTTCTTCTTTTCAACCACATATTTTTCAATAAAATAATATTACACGTAAACCCAAAACTTTTCTTTAATTTTCAACCACACATTCTCCATCAATCAACTATTTAAAATGCATTTTCTTCCCCAAAATGAGAATCAAACGGGGCTTAATATTATTGAAAATTCAATTTTTATCAAAACTTTCTTAATCTGTCCATTATTTATATTTGTACAATTTCAAAAAAAAAATGGTAATAACTAGACAAATTAAATAAAGGTATATTAGTAAATGAACCAAACAAAATATTTTCAATAAAGAAATATGATTATATAATTGAGACAGGAAAATAAAAAAAATCAACCTAAATAAATAGGACGGAGGGAGTAGATTTTTTTTTTTTTTTTTTTTTTTAACACTATTTGGATCCAAGCTTAAGAATTTCCTCTTTTTCCCCCGTTTTCCAAAGCAACCTCGTTCTTCAGAATTTTGCATGGCTGATCTTCAATTCAAAACCTAATGTGGGCATGTGGGGGCACGACCAAGAGAAAGATGCCACGTCTACCATTAATGCGTACAACTTGCCTATATATGCTGGTGCCGAATGGAAATCCACACAGAGGCGGACAACACGATCGAGGAGAGTTCAAGGAGAGAAATAGAGATACATACGCTCTCTCTCTCTCTAGATTTCTCTCTCTAGAAGGAGTTTGATTATTTTAAGATTCTTGAAAATGTTCGTCGAGAGTTTTAAAGTTGAGAGCCCAAATGTTAAGTACACAGAGAGTGAGATTCACTCAGTGTACAATTATGAAACCACAGAGCTTGTTCATGAGAGCAGAAATGGGATTTATCAATGGATTGTCAAGCCCAAGACTGTCAAATATGAATTCAAGACTGATATTCATGTCCCAAAATTAGGGTTTGTACATATTCCCTTTTTAAGATTCAAAATTACTTTTCTTTTCTTTTTTTCGAATTTTCGTGTTAATTGTACCATGTTGATTGTGTTTCTAGGGTTATGCTTGTTGGATGGGGAGGTAACAATGGCTCAACCCTCACTGCTGGTGTCATTGCTAATCGCGAGTAAGTTGTTTTACTTGATAGGGTTATTAGATAGAATTCGTATGATAATTAACAAAATTTAACGTCTTTTTGTTATCTAATACTGTTTGACCACTTACCGAACATGTCACTAAGTGGCGGAGGGGGTGGGGACTAGTGAGGACCATGCGGGTCCCACTAGAATTTGTTTTTTAGCTACTTTTGTATTTATGGAACATATGACAAGAATTTGATATATGACAGAGGAATTTCGTGGGCAACTAAGGATAAGGTGCAACGAGCTAATTATTTTGGCTCACTCACCCAAGCATCCTCAATCAGAGTTGGATCCTTCAATGGAGAAGAGATACATGCCCCATTCAAGAGCCTCCTCCCCATGGTATATAATACATACATTCATATATATATATATATATATATATATAACCTCGTTTAAATGCTCAAGCTATTTAAGAATTATCACATTCTTTAAGGCCTTACACATCGAGACTTGATTTCAATGTGTGTTTGGTAAAGTTTGTAATACATTACAAGTTGTTGGTTATACAAAATGTGTTGTAAAAAGTCGAATAGAAATTATGGGTACTACAAAAAATGATGTTTGACTTACTTATAATAATCAAAAAGCTTTGTAACATATACTCTCGGTCTTTTGTGAACACTGTGTGTTGTCGTAAACTTATTTGTATATGTAATAATTTTGTGTTTGTAATATGATTAGGTTAACCCCGATGACATTGTATTTGGAGGATGGGACATTAGTGACATGAATTTGGCTGATGCCATGGGAAGGGCTAAGGTTTTAGATATTGATCTACAGAAGCAACTTAGGCCTTACATGGAACACATGGTCCCACTCCCTGGAATCTACAACCCTGATTTCATTGCTGCTAATCAAGGTGCACGTGCCAACAATGTGATCAAAGGAACCAAGCAAGAACAAGTTCAACAAATCATCAAAGATATTAGGTATACATAATCTAGAAATGACTTGTTTTATCAATTTAGTACGTCTTACTAGACAAAATTTGACTGATTTAAAGTATTCTAGTGTCTTGTCCAACATATTGATTAGTCCGTCATACTAAACATCGAGTCGAGGTGCAAGTGTTTAACAGGTTAATCGTACTTAATAATGGATATGATTTATCATGGTCTCTTTAATATGTGGTTCAGTGTACCGAACATGTAGTCGAGGTACAAAAGTTTAACGGGCTAATTGTATTTTGACATATTTTTGTTGTAATAGGGAGTTTAAAGAGAAAAACGAGGTCGACAAGGTTGTGGTTTTGTGGACTGCAAATACAGAAAGATA
Organism: Osmanthus fragrans; assembly: GCA_019395295.1. Taxonomy (NCBI): domain Eukaryota; kingdom Viridiplantae; phylum Streptophyta; class Magnoliopsida; order Lamiales; family Oleaceae; genus Osmanthus; species Osmanthus fragrans. The sequence goes on from CM033354.1 coordinate 26,164,529, forward strand.
CAGCAATGTAGTTGTTGGGCTAAATGACACTACAGAAAACCTATTAGCCTCATTGGAGAAGAATGAGGCAGAAATATCTCCTTCAACCTTATATGCATTAGCTTGTGTTCTTGAAAATGTTCCTTTCATCAATGGCAGCCCACAGAACACTTTTGTTCCAGGTAAATTGTTATAAATATTGAGTTATAAATGGATTATTTTCTTATGACCCTTTTGCTTAGGGAAATTAATTAATTAATTTTGGATTTTGAATTATTTTAGGGTTGATTGATTTGGCCATTCAAAGGAATAGTTTGATTGGTGGAGATGACTTTAAGAGTGGTCAAACCAAGATGAAATCAGTGCTGGTTGATTTCCTTGTTGGAGCTGGTATAAAGGTATACTTTGGTTCACTCGACCTTAAATTTACTGAAAACAAAATTTAGTAAAGATTTTATGGGGTATAATATTTTTGTGGGGTACTTTTGTTTGCAGCCAACATCAATAGTGAGCTACAACCATTTGGGAAACAATGATGGCATGAATTTGTCAGCCCCGCAAACCTTCCGGTCCAAAGAGATCTCGAAAAGTAATGTCGTGGATGACATGGTTGCTAGCAATGGCATTCTTTATGAACCCAGCGAGCACCCCGACCACGTTGTTGTCATTAAGGTATTTTGAACTTTGAAAATCCTATCATGAAACATGCCTAACTAACGACACTATGGTGTACTTCAAATCTTCGTTTGAACTCGTCTAACGCGTGATTGGATGGTTTCATGTGTTGTAGTATGTGCCATATGTGGGAGATAGCAAGAGGGCTATGGATGAGTACACATCAGAAATATTTATGGGTGGGAAGAGTACTATAGTGTTGCACAATACTTGTGAGGACTCACTTTTGGCAGCTCCAATCATATTGGATTTGGTTCTCCTTGCTGAACTCAGCACTCGTATACAGCTTAAGGCTGAAGGCGAGGTGCGTCAAAAACATTTTATGACACTTTTAGTTCATCATGTTAGATAGTATTAAAAATTAGAAATGTAACTTTAATAGTCTTTTTGGGCATCTAATAGAATACATGTGTTGATTTCAGGGCAAATTCCACTCTTTCCACCCGGTCGCTACTATCCTCAGCTATCTCTCTAAAGCTCCTCTTGTAAGTTTCTTTCGACTTTAATAATTGAGAAACATCATCTAATATGTAGGAGACGGGGATAAACGTTCTTGTCAGAGTGCTTAAAATTAGATAAGTGTGTTTTTAGACCAAAAAAAAAATGTGGTCTATGATTTACCAAGTTATGGTACACATACTTTCAATCAACTTGTCTTAATTCCTGTGCCCTTGTACACAAGATGTGCCATGTTGCACAAGTTGGGGTGGAATAAATCAAAATGTCTACATCAATGCATAGATAGGAGTGCTTACTCTTAAAAATGAAATAAGTGCCTCAAAAATGTATTGAAATTAAATTAACATATAATTTTTCACATCTCCAATGATTTAAGTTAGATAAAGTTGCTCGAAAATTAATACATTTTACTGTCGGATAAGCAGGTTCCACCAGGAACACCGGTGGTGAATGCACTTTCAAAGCAGCGGGCAATGCTTGAGAACATATTAAGGGCTTGCATTGGATTGGCTCCAGAGAACAACATGATTTTGGAATATAAGTAAAAAAAGATATTACTTATAAGTATTTATGGAGAAGATTGGCTTTACAAGTGAAATGTTCCTTTGGTCCTATTTTTTTTTTTTTTAAACAAACAGTATATGGTTATGATAAGTGTATTCTGGGCAAATTTAGCTCATTCAGAGCAAACGCCTTCTTTTCCTATAAGAGAAATATATATATATATATATATATATATATATATATATTGTGTTTTGATAAATATGGGTTGATATGTGACTTCCGTTATAGATTATACGTCTAATTTTATTGATAATAATAACCATACGAAATTGAAAACCAAAATAAAATAACAAAATCTCAATCAAGATAAGAGTTACATCTACTTGATGCTTGAATTTCTTAATCATATTCCACCTTCCAAATCCGTCACTATTGTGCGATTGTGGTCCATTTTTCAACATCAATTTATTATGACTTTACGTGAATTCTACTAGAGCTGTCATTTGATCCCACGAGTGTGGTATGAACACTCGATAACTAATGATGAATAATGATATATATAAATCTAAAAATGGAAAAATACTAGAAAATATATAATAGCTGATATATACTATTTGAAAGGTCACATTCTTTGTTATTTTTCAGTAAAAAGTTACATATTGTTATTATATCATAAACTTATCTAAAACGATATATTCTTCATTAAAAAGTACATATTAGTATCATACAATATATATTAGGGGCACTTACACAAATACCCTACGTTTGGAGTCATTTTGAAAAAATCATGACAAACATGAGTTAAAGGCAAATACTCTAATTTTATTCAATAAACACTGTAAATATTACTGTACTAACCTAAAAAAAAGAAGCTATTAGCAGTTCCAAAATTTCCACTCTTCCAAGTTCGAAATCATGAGAGGAAATCTTGCACAAAACAAGTCTAAACAAGACCAGGGGCCGCTTCGACTACCTTTTCTTCAAAATTTTCTTTCCCAAATTTGAAAACAAACAACCAAAAATTTACAGGTTTGTATTTTTCTTATTTGTGATTCAATTAATTTATATTTTATTTGATTTTGATGTTGTTGAAAGTTTTTTTCCTATTACATATGAAAGTTATCTTTAGATTAATAATTTTGAGTGAGTATGTATTAAAATGAAGATTGTATAAATTGGATGGAATATACATACATATATATATATATATACTAGTAGTAAGCACGTGCGTTGCACGTCTTATATATCAGATGAACGATATATATATAGTGTTTATTGAAGTATTAATACCATTTTTTTAAAGTAATCGAGATAATTGATATTGTTAAAGGGAAAATTAAAATTGAAATATATATATATAAATATTTTTTTTAATGAAATTGTGTATGTATTGTGAAAATGTTGAATAAATATAAATGTAAAGCTATGATTACAATATTTGTACACAATATTTTTTTATCAACATCTCATATCTTTTTCTTTTTTCCTTTTTTTTTTTTAAATTTTCTGCTTTTACTAAGACTTTTGTTATTTGAAACTCCACAAGAAAGTAATGGTCTTAATTACATTTACATTACATTAAACCCTTATTTGGCCAATTTTTTTAAAAATATTTAATCAAAATTTAATTATGTTTCTAATTACAAAGTTAATATATATTAAGTTAAGTCACTGAATTTCCATTTAATATTTTTTTAGTAATTGAATGTCCGTTAACTCCTTATATTAATTTCAAACCAAATGATATATATTAATTAAATAATAACTTAATGCATGAACTGTATTGTAAATTATGAAGATTAATAAGAATTTTGTTGATTTAAAAAAAAATCAGAAAAAATAATCAATTAAATGTTTCCCAATCATTCATACACAGGATAAAAATGATTGGAAGTAGAAAGGATTATTGTCAATCTTAAAAATCCTAATAATTAGAAGTTATTTACTTTAACATATTTGTAACCTCATTAATATAATAATGCAACCTTTCAATTTTGCATCATCAATTAAATAATAACTTAATACATAAATTATAATGTAAATTATGAAGATTAATAAGGGATTTGTTGATGAAAAATAAAAAATATAAGGAAAAATTAATAAATTGAAAGACAAGCCATTGAATTTTTGTGTGTATTTTTTTTTTTTTTTAGTGATCGAATGTCCCAATTAATGCAACTTTTCAATTTTGTAACCTCAATTACATAATAACCTAATAGATGAATTATAATGTAAATCATGAAGATTAATAAGAGCTTTGTTGATAAAAAAAAAATTGCTTTGTTAATGAAAAATAAAAATTCAATGGGTGAATTATAATGTAAATTATGAAGATTAATAAGGGTTTTGTTGATGAAAAATAAAAAATTTCTTTGTTGATGGAAAAAAAATTGTAAGAATAAAATACTCAATTGAATGATAAGTCACTAAATTTCTGTTGATTTAATTTATTTATTTTTTTAATAATTGAATGTCAGTTTCACTCTTTATATTAATTCCAATCCAAATGATAAATATCAATTAAATATTTTACCACTTTTATTAATTCTAAATCATATTCTAAATATTATTAAATTGGTAATAAGGGCTTTGTTGATGAAAATTAAAAATTGTAAAGAAAAAAATCAATTAAATGTTAGTCATTGAATTTCTGTGTGTAATTTCTTTTTTATACATTGAGTGTCCTTATTAATATATTAATGCAACCTCTAAAATATTTGTAACCTCAATTAAATAATAACTTAATGGATGAATTATAATGTAAAACATGAAGATTAAAAATTGCTCTGTTGATGAAAAATAAAAACTTATTGCGTGAATTATAATGTAAATCATAAAAATTAATAAGGATTTTGTTGATGAAAAATAAAAATTGATTCGTTGATGAAAAAATAATAATTGTAAGAACAAAATGGTCAATTGAATTGTAACTCACTGCTTGTCGTTGTTGTATTTTTTTTTTTTTTTTTTTTTTTTTTTTTTTGATATAATTGAATGTTTTCACTCCTTACATTAATTCCAATCCAAAATGATAAATATCAATTAAATATTTCACTCATTATATTATATTTATTTTTAAACCAAATGATAAATATTAATTAAATAGGTATTCCAATTATGAGGGTATAGTGGGCATATAGATTAATATGTAGGGGTAAAGTTGGTATTTAAAAGTTTCTCCACCATTCCCACTTTTAATATATATATATATATATATATATATATATATATATATAAACTTTGTAAAGCAAGCAAGGTATTTTTTAAAATGACAATAAAAAAGATGATATTCTCTATCATTTTTACCTAAGAAGGTCGTACTCTATTTTATTTGAATTCCTTTGGAGCAATTAAATAGATGCATACATGTGTATTTTTCTAAAAATTTAAATATGAATATGAATTCAAACCTTGTTCGACATTAAAAAGTGATATGATGAAGCACTTTTTTTTTTTTTTTTTTGTATTATTGTAATATGAATTAAGACGCTAAAACTAGAAAGTGACATTCGTTATCACTTTCTCTAAAAATGTCGTAATTTGTTCTATTTTTATTGTTTTGGACCAATTAAATAGATGCATACATGTGGTTTGTGAAGATTTAATTATGAATTCAAAATTTACTTTACATTAAAAAGTAACATGATGCAACACTTTATTTGTAACACCCCCAATCTTAATTATATTTTCATATGAGCAAAATTTAATGTTGGTCATCTAACAAATGAAATAGTCCATGTCCAGTCTTGTCGTCACACTAATATCCAAAAGATAAAGTGATAAACTCAACTCACTTATTTGCATAAATGGTTTGTTTGCTTATATGTACTTTTAAAATTTATTGTAAGTTATTTTGGTCAAATATTTAAGTATTTTAGAAATTGATAAAAATATATTGATATTGTACTAATCTTGTAGCTCGTGTTAAATAATATAATTTGGGCTCAAGAAAAGTTATTTTGAACTAGTTATGCCCGAGTTATTCTAATAGAAAGATAAAGTTTATATTGTACACATTTCACACCACTAACACTTTGGAATTGAACAGAATATCATATTTATATTTTTCACAAGCTATATTTTCAGATATCTTGATAGCAATTGAGATAAGAATACATTGTGTAAAAATGATAAATTTTTATTTTCTTGATATTTATATAAATTTTGCATGAAATACTTGAAGACCTTAGGGTGAGATTTCTATGTTAAATCATACGGAATAGACTGTCAGTTCTAATATGTAAATCATATGGGATATAGGAATTCTTAAAAAAATTCCTTGAGTTATTGAATATCGCGACTAGTTTGCTCTAACTCTAAGAAATGTCGTTATGTCATTTTTATATTTTTATCATGTTAATAAGAATATGCGCGTATTTTTACTGAGTGTTTTCAAAAATAATCACTCTTACAATAACTTTCCAGATTAGAACGGGTTGTGTGGACTAGTGAAAGATTGTCTGTATAATGCTTATAGCATTACAATAAAACTGTGATTTCGCAATAAGATTTTTCCCAACATACAAAAAATTGTTGCAATAAGTGACTTAACGCGACACATTTTTAGAGTGTGTCGCGAAGATTGTGATGAAAAAATAAGTACCCAAAAATATAAGGCGAAATAAAAAATTGTCGTGAAATGTGAGAAGTTGTGACAAATAATAAAGAATGTCGCCAAAAATATGAGGGTAGCAAGGCGCCAAAATAATTTTGGTGTGAAATTTATGGCGACAAACCCTTTTTTCTTGCAACAAAATGCTTGTGATGCAAAATGGTCTACTTTTTGGGATAAAAAATGCTCACCCATATATTGTAGGCTCTAATATTGTCGTAGAGTAGAAGGATACTGCAACGTGTAATGCAAGCTACAAAAGGCCTCATATGTACATTGTTGTAAAGTTTTTACGACATATCTCGTCCGTTGCTTTTATTATTTTTTGTAACACTCTTTGTTTGTAGTCTTAACTTTTTTCTCACGTTAATTTTTTTTTTAACAAGTGTTTGTTTTTTCATCTAGCTAAATTTTAATATGTAATATAAATTTTTACAATTTTTAATTATTTTTTATCAAGAAGAAAAATTTTTACAATAAAAGTTGCATAAAATTTATTCTCAAAAATATTAAGAAAAATACATTAGACGGTTAAACTTTCAATCACATAATAACATACAAAAAAGAACTACTCGGTTAAATCAATCCATAAATGAAAATAGTTGTCTCAACAATTAAAGCAAATAAATAAATAAATCATAATTCATATATTATCAATAGGCGGTGGCATGCTAAACATTGTTGCTGATTCAGATTGTTGTGGACACATGCCAACTTGACTTGATACGAATTTATGCATTAGTGTCTCAAATCGAGAAAGCCTAGAATGCATATCCAATAATTCTTGCTCCTACTTTTGTATTTGCTCTCGAAGAGCTATTGATTCAGTATCAACCGATGTCAAATGAACAAAGTGGTTGGAGGCAAGTTTTGGACCATGTCCAGGTCCTCTAATGTAACCTCCAGATTTTCCTCAAACTTGTTGCATAATCTCAAGTTCAGAGGGGGCCTCAGATCCCTCTGGAACAGGTTGCTCTTTAATTTGAAACACTATCTCCTATATATAAGTAAAGAGAAAGAAGAATGGACATCTGTTAATAACAGAATATATATATAAAATGTCAATAACGATGAATAAATTGTTAGTATACTTACATACCTTATTCGTGTTTTATCGTTTACCCACCATTTCTTCTCATTGTAATGAGTCTCATTATAAAGTTCTATTTCTTCTTATGCGTTGTCTTTAGTTATTGATCTATGTTTGAAATAATATATATCGTGTTACATAAATATATTTTTGTTTAAAAATTCAAAAGAAAATATTACATTTTCTTCAAGACGTGCAACAAATGATTTTGATCCGCCACAATGATTATATTTAATGCAGTTTTGTCTTGCTAAATTACGTGTAGATAGTATCTGCAATTAATTCATATATCAATAAATAATTAACTCATTATTATAATTTATTATTTTTCATTATATTAATTATTTTAACATGGCATATAAATTATGTCATTTTTCATATTTACAAGTATAAATATTTTTAAAAAAAGTTACCTGAAATTCAGGGTAGACCAATATTAACATAGTCATTCCCAATCAACTTGCTTTATATCAGGTGGGCAATTCTTTATTGCATCATCTAATATTTTTCTATTGAAATATTTCTCTTTGAATCTACATCTATAATCACGATATCTTCTCGCTAAAGTATCGTTCACACATTTATGGACATGTTCAACTGTCAAATCAAACTTCAATTTTGCCTACAAAAAAAGGTGTATATATATAAATAAATTATTTATCAAAATATGAGAAACTATTAACTATTCAACAAAATTTTGTAAAAAGTGAATTTGTTTATGACTTTTCAAAACTTAATCATATAATTTATTTTTCTCTTCATTGTGTATGTCGATCCATCTTTTGTAATGGAGTGGAGCAAAGGATCGAACGACATAGTCACACTCACTAGCCACACATGCTTGCTCATTTTCAATCGCTCTTTCAGTGTTTTAGAAATCTCCAATGATATTTTTCCAACTACATTCACGATATCATCAGTACTCTTGCCTCTTGTAGGAACACATCCCTTCCTCTTCAAAGAATGAGAATCTATGAAATAAGTTACTCAAAGGATGAGAATAGATAGATAAAAAAATGAGATTCTATCAATTAAATGCATACATTAGGATGATTTTATATCATAAGCATAAAGATAAATTATTACCGTTGGAATTGAGAATGGTCTCATGTGTCAATGTGGTTGCTTGTGATGAATTAAGTTGGGGCTGAGGCTGAGATAATGGGGAAGGAGCCTGAAGAGGTTGAGTTAATGGATTAGGAACTTGGACATTACTAGTCTGAGACAATGAGGAAGAGATATTACCCTCAAAAGTAGTATGGGGTAATGGACCTTGCATGATGCCTTTGACAAGCAAACTTAAAGGTGGCTCGAAGAATGTATTAAACACTATTTTTCCTACCAATTCTTGATCGAGAAGCCATTATCTATCAAGAAAAAAAAAAAAAAAAAAGGATCATTTTCAACCAAAAAATGTGTCTCCATTCTTGGCCATTGTTTAACAATAATAAGTATTCAGGATCTGGTTAAGAATACTTAGTAAAAAATCCAAAATATGCTATGTTTTCTCCTTTTCTCTGTCTCTGTAATAAGAAGAAAACAGAAGCATAGCAAAATTTACTCCTTTGAAAATTACAAATTTTTTTAGAAATCACAGCAACAGAGTTCAAAATTTTACTTCTGACATGGACATTATTAGTAAGAACTTACTCCTATATATATCCAGATTATAGTTACTACATACAAGGCTAGAGTTAAACTGAATTTATACTTTTTTAGTTGTTTATTTGATTAGCATGAAATGAAGGTGTGAAATTCCTGGTCCAATGTATTATTTGTTACAGCTCTTTTTCAAAATAATGTTGCAGGCCACTAGTCCTAACCCTTGATTTCCTTTAAAAACACAACTGGTGATTAATTAAATGGTTGTAATAGGATTACAAATAATTCCCAGATGATATGCCAAGCCAAAAGCTGGAATATTACCAGATTGTGCAAATCATTACCATAACTGTATAAATGAGGTTATGGTCCTTAACGTTATATCAAAACAGAGCTATTCATGTGCCTATAAATTAATTATCTCTAAATTATGTTTGTTACTAATGTTCATGGGAATAAATTTGGACGATTAGATTTAACCATGTCAAACTGTTCATATTCTTATGGTAGCCTGTAAATGGTGATCAGCATGGTTATAAGTGGATATATTGTGCTTTAGGATTTTTTTTGTTTATTTCTAACTGTTCAAAATATGAGGAATACATCTGGGATAAGGAAACCTCTTGATTCCTTTGTCATTTGGGTTAGTCAATGAATACGTCTCTGTTCAAATCAGATTACTGTACCAACATTAGTTCATTTGATAGGAAAATATGAGATCATCGAAAATATTTATACAAATTTCACAACAAGTGAACACCATGAATTGCTTTAAAACTTGAGATGGGAAAAGGGATCTCAACGTAACCTTTGATAAAGGACCTAGAGAATTTCGAAACGAATCAACATGAAACCAAGAAATGAAAATAAATTAGATCAAGAAACCAAAAATAAAAAATAAAAATTTGAATCATTAGTCTCGAGATGGAACGAACATACCTAAGTTAGAGAGAACTTACAAACTGAAAAGATGCAGTAAAAAATGAGAAACTCAACTTATAAAATGGTAAAGACTGAAAAAAGAGGGAACTAGAAATTTTTCCCCCAAATACAAGAGCCAAAAATGATAATAAAATCTTGTAGACAATTAAATTTAGTTATTTTTTGGAAAAGTGAAAAAATATTTAAAACGATTGGTATAAAATTTCAAATTTATTTAAAAGGATTCTTTTAACATTTTTATATAAATTTTACGTTTCAATCCTTATTGAAAGGGAAAGCAAAACTATAGCCAAATTACGTAAAGTCGATAATTCTTAATATTAATAAAAAATTGATATATTTTATGTTTTAATCCTTATTAATATTTGAATATTAATAAAAAAAAAATTGATAACAAGATAAATCCCATTTTAAAATATTTTATCATAAATGGTAAGGCAATAAGATTTAGAATTCAAGTAATTAACTACGTATACACTAGATAATTAATTATCATGTTCCTTTAAAATACATTAGTCATGACCATGTCAACAAATTGACTATAAGGGATTTAATTCTTAGCCATGACACGAGTGAAATTAATTAGGTTGATTTAACAATTGATACCAATTTTTGTAGTGAGGTTCTAATCTTTATTTTTACGTAACTGTCTGTTAGGCTATTATAAATTTGGAATACACAATATTGTTCTATCATATTAATGGCCTATAATGTACCACTTTATTGTATTGGTACAGTAGATTATTAGGATTAATTATTGTTAATATAATTTAATAGAATTCATGTAGCCATCATCGCACCTTTACTTGTGAGGACTTTCCTTATTTATTTACGGTAAAGATTTGATGAGATATTATTTTTTATTTTCTTAAGTATGCAATAACTTATACGACAACATTAACTTGTTGGGAAAAAAAAAAGAAAAAAAAAACATTTTTGGTTCTTGGATGTATACTTGATTTACAAGATATAAAGGACAAATACTTATGTGATGTTTTTTATTACTTGTCATGTTTTTATTTATCCGCATCAAGTATGGCAGAAATCATAATTTCTCACCTCAAATGCCTAATCATGAGAACAACCAAACCAGTTTGTGAAGATGATGAATGAAGTCCATCAAACTTTGTTTTCTGGTTCTGAAATGTCATTATTGAACTTTATGGTGAAACTGATGCACATAAAAGTTCTGAATCAGTAGAGTAACAAATCTTTTAACATGTTGGAATTACTCAAAAATGTTTTTCCAGAAAATATTGAATTACCAACTTCAACATATGATGCCAAGAAAATGCTAAGTGAATTAGGATTAGGTTACGAGACTATTCATGCATGCAAGCATGATTGTGTATTATTTTGGGAAGAGCATGAATTTTCCACTAGGTGCCCAAAATGTGCCAAAATGTGATGAACCACGATACATACCCAATTTTGGCAAGGGAAAGAAGGTGCCTAAAAAAGTATTGAGATATTTTTTATTGAAAAAAAATAAAATTATAGAGATTATTCATGTCCAGACATACTACTAAAGATATGAGATAGCATGCAAAAGGTCAAGTTGAGGTAGAAGGTGTTTTAAGACATCCAACTAATGGTGAGGCATGGAAAGAATTTGACAAGTTATACCCAGAATTTATGCAAGATCCTCGCAATGTTAGGTTAAGTCTTGCAACGGATGACTTCAATCCATTTGGAAACATGCATAATTCCTATAGCATGTGACCTATTGTTTTAGTGTAATACAATATGCCACCAAGGAAGTGCATTAAAGAACCATTTATCATGATGCCATTGCTAATTCCAGGGCCACATGCACCAGGAAGAGACATTGATGTTTATTTGAGACCACTAGTGGATGAGTTGAAAGAATTATGGGAAGTTGGTGTTGACACGTTTGATGCTTATAGTGGTCAAATGTTTTCTATGCATGCAGCTATAATGTGGACCATTAATGATTTGGCTGCTTATGGAAATGTATCAGGATGGAGCACTAAGGGATACAAAACGTTTCCAATATGTAATAAGTATATTTCTTCACGTAGGTTACGTAGTAAAATATACTTTATGAGTCATCGACGTTATTTGCCTCTTAACCATTCCTGGAGAAAAACTAAATTACATGATGGTAAATGGGAATTACGACCACCACCCAAAAAGTTATCAGGAGATGACATTTTAAAACAATTATAGGTTGTGAGGTGTGCGAAACCTGGAAAGCACCCAAGTAATAAAGATAGAAAAAGAAAACGAACTCCAAATGAGATAAATTGGACAAGAAAAAGCATTTTCTTCGAGTTGGAGTATTGGCCTAAGTTGAAACTAAGACACAATTTAGATGTCACGCATATTGAGAAGAAGGTGTGCGATAATATTGTTGGAACATTGTTAAATGTTGAAAGGAAGACAAAAGATACGGATAAGGCTAGGTTGGATTTGCAAGATATGAAGATTAGAAAAAAAAAATTGCATTTAAAACCACATGGTAATGGATTTTTGAAACCACGTGCTTCTTACACATTAACATTACAGGGAAAAAAATTTGAAAGTTCTTTAAATCTGTGAAGTTTCCTAATGGATATGCATCAAATATTTCTAAATGTGTTCGAGAAAATGAAGGCAAAATATCATATTTGAAAACTCATGATTATCATGTGCTGTACAACAACTTCTTCTCGTTGTTATTCGAATTTTTTTGCGAAAAGAAGTGTGTACTGCAATTGTAGAGCTCTATTGTTTTTTTAAACTATTATGTTCAACAACATTGAATATAAATGATTTAGAGAAATTTGAAGAAGGGATTGTTATAATTTTATGTAAACACCAGCATTTTTTGATGTAATGGTTCATTTAGCTGTTAGATGAATAGTAATAAATGATAGCTCAAGTGTTAGATGAAATTTTTTGATGAATATGATAATTAAAAATTAGATTCAATCAAAGTATTTCAATGAGAAGATGATGAAGAGATAAATCAAATGTAAGTTCAAAGAATTTTCTCAATATACATACATATCTCTCTTTTAAAGAATGATTTTAATAAATTAAGCACTAAGAAAGAAATGAGAAACTTTGATAAATATGATGATTTTACAAGTTCGATTCAATCAATTAAAGTTTTACAATGAGAAGATTAAGATGAAATATATACTATGTAAGTTCAAAAAGATCTTCTCAAGTAATATCTCTCTTTCGAAATTGATATAAATAAGTTAAGAACAAGTAGATATGAAAAACTTTAATGAGAGAAGTTGATTCAAGAAATTTGATTTAAAATCAAAGTTTTCAATATGAAAAAGTATAAAGATTTATACAATATAAGTGTAAATACATTCTTCAAGAATATATATATCTTTTTGAAGATTGATATAAAAAAGTTAAGCACAAAGAGATATAGAAAAACTTTGATGAATGAAATGAATCAAGAAATTTGATTTAATAATCAAAGTTTTTGTTATGAAGAAATAAATGAAATGAAAAAAATAAATTAAGCTCAAAGAAGATTTCTTACAAATATATTTCACAAGGAAGCTCTCTTCATAGTTGTTGTAATGAATGGAAGTGAAATGGTATTTATAGAAATCAAAACGGAAACGTTCTACCCAACCGGACGTCCGCTAGTCTACCGGATGACCAAACTAGTCGTTGAGTGTCAGAGGTCAAAACGGTCCAAAAATTTGACCGTTGGCGTACGTCCGTCAGGTCTATCGGACGCCCGGTTGACCGTTGACTTTGACTTTCTTTTTTTTTTAGAATTTCCTTTTTGATTGGTTTAAAAATGTAGGCTTATGAATGATGTTTTCATTTTGAAAATTAATCTTACTTTTGATTAAAACATTTTATGCAAGTGATAATAAAAATAACTTTTCGTGCATAAAATGATTTTTGAGCTATTGTCATTCATTACTAAAGATCAAAGTGTCATACCTTTACATATGATATAGAATGCATAGTCTTTGATCTTGTTTCGAAGTTTCTTTCATGTTTGGCTCTTGACTCTTAAATTTCTCGTCTTGATCTTTCTTTGGTGTCGTCTCCCATGCTGTTGATCTTGATTTTTCTTAACGTTAATCTCTTAAGCTCTCGTCTCGAATGATTTGATTTGAATGCTTTACTTTCACTTTGATCTTCATTTCGAGTCCGATTTATAATGCTTGATTGATTTTAACATTGAACTATCATCACTCAAAATCAATTGTTAGAAACAATATTAATCTTGTTTGTTATAATCAAAACATTAAGGATGAAGTCAACCATAGGTCAACAATTTCCCCCTTTTTGATTATGACAAACAAGATTATTTGCAAGGTATGATTAAACAATTGATTAGGGAGTATACATCTATAAATTTATCATATAACTCATATTCCCTCTAATTTTTACAAATCAATAACCATTTGTTCAAAGCATATAAATGATTTTTCAAATCAAATCAAAGCATGCATAATCATCTCACTTCATTTTTCCCCCTTTTGGCATAAGCAAAAAGATATAGCTTTTAAGATCAAAATACGACCATAGGAAACAACGTAAGATTTTCCCTATCATTTTCACTTATATTTCCTCTATCAACATGCATGTAATTTATACATTCATTCTTTCAACATTCCCCTTTTCATGCATAATCATCTATATATCTTCCCCTTTCAGTAAACAAAAAGGTAGCACATATGAGAGGATGAGTACGACATTTAAGATCAAAAAACTTTAAGTTAACCATAGTATATTCCCCTCAATTAAGCACAAGATGCCACATATATGCAAGTTTAAATAAGAGGATAATGATAACATTTAGTAAAATAATAATCAAAGCATAAGTGATCAAATTATGAAAGCATAATCATTTGGACAAAATTTGTATACATTCCAACCAATTATGCACATAAAATCAATCATACGAGAATATTTAGTATAAATTCAATTTAGTAACATACTTTAAATTCGTTGATAATTCCCAAATTTTAGTATATGAAATCAAACTATTTTCATTTAGAATAGTTTTAGTCATTTGATGTTGATTCTTCCTTTCTATAACACCATTTTATCGAGGAGTTCTAGGAGTCAAAAAATAAGGTTCATAGCAAAAATCACTAAAATCAATATTATCAAATTCTTCATCATGATTACTTCAAGCATATAATAATGTATCCTTTTCATTTTGGACCTTTTTACAATGTTTAAAAGATTAAGAGTTTCATGCTTTAGGTTCCAAAATAGAACTTAAGTGAATCAACAAAAGTAATCAAAGAGTTTGAGCTTATGATTCGATATGGTCCAAAATGATTCATGTGAAGAAGTTGAGCATATTTTGTAGTCGAAAAGTATTACTTAACTTAGAAAGAACTCTTCACTTGTTTTTCCAAATTCACATGCATCACAAATTTTCTTAAATTTCAAATGTGGTATATCTTTAACAATTTTTGAAAATATTTGAAAGTAGGCTCATGCGAACATGATCTAATCTTCTATGCCACAATCAAGTATCTTTCAAATGTGAAGACATTTTTCTTCACTTCAACCTCAATGTTTATGACATAACCATCCTTATTTTGGCTTCCTATAAACATCACTCATTTTGATGTAGTACTCTTAATACGGAATAATCGAATTAGATATGATAACATTTATCATATAATTGACTAAAACTAATAATGTTTAATATTATCTATTAAGAGAACATTTTCAAAATGGGGAGATGGGTAAATACCAATCATTTCAATGATTTTTCTTTGGCACTATTTTTAAAAGTATCATGACCAACATCAGTCTTTTGAAAAAGATTGAACAATGAATATCAAAGCATAATAGACCACAACAAATTTCATAGCACATTTCAAACACATAAAACTAGTTTCATGCACAATTGGACATAAAATTTGATTATGGAGGCATAATGCAACACATAAGTATATTAGCCACAAATTTCAATTTCATCTAGAGTATCCAAACCTCTTTAAATATGTGAAAGTCTATCAAGAGCTAGAGGCTTAGTAGAACCATTTGGCCAATTGATTTTTGTATGGCTAATAAATCAAGGTGGGTGCCTTTGAATGCCAAATATCTAATGTTTTAGTGCCACTAAGATATCTAAAATTCGTTTTATGGCATTAAGGTGTGATTCTTGAGTATTGGATAGAATTCTAGCATATAATCACACAATGAATATAAAATTGGGTCAAATGGTGGTTAAGTAAAAAGAAAAGATTCGACCATACCTCAATATTTTGTTATGTTTACGAATATACCTTGATCATCCAATTTGATTGATGAATACTTTGGAGTGTTCATTAGCTTCAATTCTTTCATTTTGAACTCCATTCTTTCTTTTTTAGAGTAGAGCTTGTTTCCCGGTCATGTGCTCAAACATTCACTATCTTAAGACCGTTTGCTATTTGTTTTCTTTGGTACCTACAAAAAGTAATTTAATTTTGTTCTTTGGTACCCATACAACTTTGGGTCCTTGATTGTTAGTATTTGTGGACTTTGGAATCCACTTGTATTTGCTCTCAAAGTGAAACCTCTTTTTGATTGAGCAATTAAAAGATAGGTGTCCATTTTTATTGCAAAAATTACATGCGACATTTGTAATGAGGGAAGTAGAGGCTTTAACAAATAAATTTTCAAAAGATTTTTTTTAAAAAAATGTTTGTATCCAATTCCTCATTTATCAAAAATACATTTTTGTTCACCAAGCATTAAATCAAAAAATTTCTTGCTTGTGTAAATTTGTGAACAATTTGAGTCAAATCTAAAATCTTATCTTGTAAAGAGGAATTCTCCTTTATTAAAGAATCATAATACACTTTTTCTTTTTCAAAATCATTTTGAGTTTTCAAAAGTTTCTTTACCTCATTTTCCAAAAATAAATTCTTCTTTTTAAGCATCGAATGATTTAAAGCAAGCTTTTCAAATTCTTCAAGAATTTCATCATAAGAGATAGACAATTCATCATATAAACAATTCATCATATAAGCAATTTTCATTTGAATTTACCTCATCATCAATAGCCATGAAGCACAAGTTGGCAATTTCCTCTTGACTTCCATATTCTTCATGGTCTTCATCATCACTTTCATCATATGTTGATTGAAGTGCTTTCTTTTTGATAAATTTATTCTTCTCTTTGCACTTTTCTTCTTTCTTTTGTAATAAGCAATTAGTGCAAAAACCCCTCCAATTTTTGACAAGAAGAACTAGGTCATCAAGTTCTTCATCATTCACATTTTTGCTTGAAATGCTTTCATCTATTTCCATCTTAAAAGCAATTTGAAGTTTTTCTTCTTCTATAATTTTCATTGTTTTCTCTTTTGTCTCGGTGCGATTTAGCTCATATGTCATCAATGTTCCATAGAACTCCTCCAATGGATATGTGTTGATATCTTTGATTTTTTCTATCAACATTCTCAATGGGATCCATTTTTCCGAGAGTGACCTAAGCACTTTACTCACAAGTTCACCGTTACTAAATTTTCGATCAAACCCTTTGAGGCCATTAACAATATTGGTAAAACGAGTGATCATGTCAATAATCGGCTCATTCTCTTTCATAAAGAAATTTTCAAAATCTTTGATTAAGAGATTTATCTTTGTTTCTTTTACTTTACTAGTTCCAACATGAGTAATTTCTAAAGCTTGTCAAATATCATAAGCGGAATCACATGTACAAATATGGTTAAATTCATTTCTATCTAAAGCACAATAAAGTATATTTTTGGCTCTAGCATTTAACGATAATCTTCTTTTCTCTTCTTCATTATATTCCTCTCTAGGTTTAGAAATAATTTGATCCGGCTTACCATCAACTTTAATAATCTTTGTAGGCACATAGGGACCAAATTCAATAACTTCCCAAATATTATAATCTATTGATTGAATAAATATTGTTATTCTAGTCCTCCAATAGTTATAATTTGTACCATCAAATAGAGGAGGTCGGTTTGTAGAATACCCCTCAAAATTTTGAAAAATTGAGTTAGCCATTATTCAAGATTGTAAAATCTTTAAACATGAGTACCAAGCTCTGATACCAATTGAAAGTCCAAGAGTGACTAACCAAGAGGGGGTGAATTTGTTATTAAAATTTTTTCGAAAATTAACTCAAGTTTTAATGTAATAACCAATGAAACAATTAAACAAATACGTACAAGTACAAAATCAAATAAGATCAAGTAATGAGCACAATGTAAAAATGGTAAATCAACCTAAATTCAAGCAAGTAAAAACTAAATGGATAAATTCAAATAATAAGCTCAAATATAAAAATAATAAGTAAAAGGGAGAGAGTATGCAAACAATATATTTGTGGAGGTTCGATCCAAAGCAATAATCTACTTCCCCGTTACCAAGCTCTCCAGCATGAGCAAGGTCTTTTCACTATGTTGATTGACTTATGGTGCAATCCAGCCCGTTACAACACTTTTGGTGACTTACAAACAATGAGCACCGATCCTTATACAATGTTGAGTTTTGCGAGACCTCAACACGACCCACACTATTGAGATTTATGTGACCTCAATATGACCCACACTATTGAACTTTACAGGACCTCAATATGACCCACACTTTATCAAAATGATTTTACAATGGAATTCCTCTCTTGATAAATAATACAATCAAGTTAAGTACTAAGAGAGGTTAATGCTTCAATGAATAGTAATAAATGATAGTTCAAGTGTTAAATGAAAAATTTGATAAATATGATAATTAAAAATTAGATTCAATCAATCAAAGTGTTTCAATGAGAAGATGATGAAGAGATAAATCAAATGTAAGTTCAAAGAATCTTCTCAATATACATACATATCTCTCTTTTATTGAATGATTTTAATAAATTAAACACTAAGAGAGAAATGAGAAACTTTGATAAATATGATGATTTTACAAGTTGGATTCAATCAATCAAAGTTTCACAATGAGAAGATTAAGATGAAATATATACTATGTAAGTTCAAAAAGATCTTCATAAGTAATATCTCTCTTTCGAAATTGATATAAATAAGTTTAGAACAAGGAGATATGGAAAACTTTAATGAGAGAAGTTGATTCAAGAAATTTGATTTAAAATCAAATTTTTCAATATGAAGAAGTAGAAAGATTTATACAATATAAGTGTAAATACCTTCTTCAAGAATTTATATCTTTTTTAAGATTGATATAAAAAAAGTTAAGCACAAAGAGATATAGAAAAACTTTGATGAAGGAAATTAATCAAGAAATTTGATTTAATAATCAAAGTTTTTGTTATGAAGAAATAAATGAAATGAAAAAAATAAATTAAGCTCAAAGAAGATTTCTTACAAATATATTTAACAAGGAAACTCTCTTCGTAGTTGTTGTAATGAATGGAAGTGAAATGGTATTTATAAAAATCAAAACGGAAACGTTCTGCTCAATCGGGCGACCTTAACGGACGTCCGCTAGTCTACCGGATTACCAAACTAGTCGTTGAGTGTCAGAGGCCAAAACGGTCCAAAAATTTGACCGTTGGTGTACGTCCGCAGGTCTACCGGACGTCCGGTTGACTTTGACTTTCTTTTTTTTAGAATTTTCTTTTTGATTGGTTTAAAAATGTAGGCTTATGAATGATGTTTTCATTTTGAAAATCAATCTTACTTTTGATTAAAACATTTTATGCAAGTGATAATGAAAATAACTTTTCGTGCGTAAAATGATTTTTGAGCTATTGTCATTCATTACTAAAGATCAAAGTGTCATACATTTACATATAATATAGAATGCATAGTCTTTAATCTTGTTTCGACGTTTCTTTCATGTTTGGTTCTTGGCTCTTAAACTTCTCGTCTTGATCTTTCTTTGGTGTCGTCTCTCATGCTCTTGATCTTGATTTTTCTTGACGTTAATCTCTTAAGCTCTCATCTCGAATGATTTGACTTGAATGCT
Organism: Osmanthus fragrans; assembly: GCA_019395295.1. Classification (NCBI taxonomy): domain Eukaryota; kingdom Viridiplantae; phylum Streptophyta; class Magnoliopsida; order Lamiales; family Oleaceae; genus Osmanthus; species Osmanthus fragrans. The sequence goes on from CM033354.1 coordinate 26,184,289, forward strand.
TTACTTACACTTTGATCTTCATTTCGAGTCCGATTTATAATGTTTGATTGATTTTAACATTGAACTATCATCATTCAAAATCAATTATTAGAAACAATATTAATCTTGTTTGTTATAATTAAAACATTAAGGATGAAATCAACCATAGGTCAACATGAAGCTCGACCCGAAGTATCAATTTTTGAAGCATATATTGTTAATGAGTCTTTGAATTTTTGCTCGATGTATCTCAACTACATTGAAACAAGATTTAATCGACCTGGGCGAAATGACGAAGGTGGGACTTGATAGGTGTATTTTTGCACACTTATTTAATACCTGAACAAACTTATTGTTGATGAAAATGAGCGAATTTATATTCATAATTATGTAATTATAGTTTTTGTAAGTCAACATCACCCAAAGGAAAGAGAACAAGAAGAAATATGGAAAATGACTAAAATCGCACAAAATTGTGAAGTTGGGGACCAAAGTAAACAAGCCAAAAAGTTGGAGGATTTGGAGTGTAATATATAGAGGGAAAGATTGAAATAAAAATTTAAGGACCAAATTGTACATAATCATAGTTGAGAGACCTAGTGTGCAAATATTGGAGGACTTGGCTGCAAAATTGCAAGTTCAATGTTTTTTTCCTGCCAATTACAAAGAACTTGGCGCTGCAGCGCCACTGTTCCGGCGCTGTAGCGCCGATTTTTATGAAAAAAAAAGTTTAGGGACCGTTTTGTTCACTTTCTGAAACCTCAGGGACTTGAGCTGCAATTTCCTCTAGGTTTTGTTTTAAATTCAGATTTTGGGCCTTTTTGCTGGGACTTCTTCTTCATGGTCTTCTGCTAGGAGTTCTCTAGTTTTCTTTCCTTTTATATTCTTTTCATTTCATTTCCTTTCCTTTTTCTTTTGTTTGTGCTTGGAATTTTGGAGCACAATCAAGAGCACAAGGAGATTCAAATCAAGGATTTTGACAAAATGTTGGAGAAATCGAGTTCAAGCTTGAACAAGGGTTTTATCTTTAAACTTTGATTTTTCTCAATTATTTTGCTATATTTGTAATGTATTGTGTTAAACATTCTCCTTTGTTACATTTATATAATGTGGGCTAAATTTAATGTTGGGATTTGTGGTTGAATTTTAACCTAGTCTTAATTAATTTATATATTTGCTATTTAATGTTTGTTATTTATTTTCATGTGTTTCTACTATTGTTATTATTGCATTTTCATTTATGTGGCCAATGAATGAATTTGTTTAGTGATTTGTGCATCGTTCGAGAGAAGATTATACATTTTAGATCGAATAGTAGAAATTCTAGGTATGTGTAATGTGTAGTGGATATAAATATACCACTAGCCCTAGGTGATCCATTGAGTTATCTTCACAATTATTGAATGCGGTTGTTTCGTTGTAATCAACATAAAGATATAGTAGGTTAAACCATTCAATCAGGGTTAATTTCACTTAAGAGAGGTAATTAACTAAAATTGAAAGATCGGATCTAACATCGGAAGTGAGTAATTGGTTATTTGGCTTGTTGTAAAATTAATTAGACAACGATTAAACGAAACCATTAATCCCAACCACATTTTCTTCCAAAATCTCTAAGTGTTTTTTTTTTCTATTTTGTAGACGTTTAGTTAATTTTTCCTAATCAATGTTTTTATTGTGTGTGTTTATTTTCATTGTTGGAATTAAATTGATTAAAGTCGAGTAATCTAAAGTATACATTCGTCGAGAGATCGACAACCCGGATTCTAAAGGTCCACTTTATTATTTGAGCACGACCCGTGCACTTGCGGCTTGCACTTTTCTCACAACAAGACTTCATCTACAAACTTGTCAGTCTTCTCTCAAAATACTAGACTATTAGGTCATGCAAAACCAAAGTTACTTTTGAAACAGAAAATTGATAGAGCCCATTGGTATATCCTAAATAATTGTGATGAAGTTCGTCAATATTTAGAGCAAGTTCTTTATAAACTTTTAAATTATTTTGCTATTAATTACTAATATGTTGCAGTATTTAATTGAATGTTCCTTTTGTAGTGAACACATGAAGCTGTTGCAACAACAAAATCATAACAATTTTTAACAAAAACAAGAGGAATTGTTTCATGGATGGTTTGCTTCACATGTAAGTTATAATGCATGTTTTATTTATTTATTAATACAACATAACATTCATATCCGAAGGTGTATTGATTATGTTAACCTCAAAAAATGCACATATGAGCTGTTAACATATCTCAAGGGCCTCTCACGTCCGGTTCAACATTTGCTCCTGCACACTAGGACAAACCCTCAGTCGCACGTGGCCTTCTCCAAAGAAAGGGGGAGCCGATCGTGCGCACTCCGACGATCAACTCAGTTGGAGTGGAAATATATGAGTGTGAAAAGGTTAAAACGTGAGCCTCCAAAATATATAAGAGGGTCGGCCTTGGGTAGATAGAATATAACAATAAAATATAGAGAGAATTGCTAAGTAGTGTTGAGAATCCAATTTAGCATTACCTTCAAATGACACAATGTGTGAGCTTTTATAGTAAGAGAGAGTGAGCAAGAACCGTTGGATGAATGGACACGTGACCTTATCCCAGCGGCTGAACTTCTTGTCATAGATTTCAATGCATTTAATGCACTGATTTCCTACAATTGAACTCTAACACGCGGGATTGATACAGTCGTCATTGCAGCGCGTTGTCACATCAACTATCTGTCAGAAGATATTTCCATGAGATCTTCCATGAGACAGCAATGTTGTCTACTATTCGTGTGATAAGAGTTCGACACGGCACGTAGGTTCGGACACAAGAGACACATCACTACCATGGGTTCCGACATAAGAGGTTCATATCTACCGGTTCGATGTGACGGGTTCGAACATAAGAGGTTCATATCTACTGGTTCGACACAACGCAGATTGAAGGTTTGGCCATGTGGTTCGTGGCTTCGTCCACACGTTGCATGCTGGAGCCCTTTTGGAATTGCCCGTAACAGATTAATATGTTTTTATTAGCACGGATGATGAGATTTTATAATAAAAAGGATTCAGTTGTGAGCAAAGAATTGTATGTATTAGCATGTAAACCGGATTTTAGAATCTTTTCCTATTCGGGTTGTATTGCTAATGGGGTATGATTCCTTGTTAAAGATTGAGATGATTGTCGTACAACACAAAATAGTGGAGTGATAGTGCCGGTAGATGAGAACATCAACTTTTTTGGTATATTATGTGATGTTATTGAGTTGGTATACATTTTTTACTACCACGTTACTTTGTTCCAGTGTAATTGGTACGATAATAATCCAAAACAAAAAAGAACGGTCGTAGATTACCATCTTACTTCTATCAATGTGAATCGCAAATGGTACATGGATGATTCCTATATAATTGGCATCCAAGCACAATAAGTATTTTATATGGATGATCTAGTGTTAGGTCTACAATGGAAGGTAGTGGAAAAGGTACAATATAGAGGCCTATGGGACATTCCTAGAAAAAAAGGATGGCGATAGTGAGCCAGTATTATTTCAGGAAAATGAATCATCAGATATTGTATTGCCAATACAACAGGAAGATCTTGACACTCAAGTATGCCATATAGGAGATGTTGATTCATATATTATTGAAAATTAAGCACGGCAAATAGATGTGGAATCAATAAAATATGAATATGTTATATATGATACTTCGGAAGAGAAAGATGATACATTGAATGAATATTACAGTGAATTTGATAATACTGATAGTGATATTGGTAAGTAAAACATTCTTTATATATATATATATATATATATATATATATATATATATATATATATATATATATATTTTGCGTAATGTTTTTTCCATTTTAATTTTTAATGACTATCTACATTTTTCCTTTCCTATGTAGATTCAAGTACTGACGATGCATCTACCGAGAGTTCTTAAGAATTTTTATTGACATTTAAGGTTTGAGTAACTGACTATTGAGATATATTTGATTGCTTATTGTGATGGTTATTGGTCTTGTGCTAACATTCAATATGATTATAAAGAGTTACACAAATATTTATTTAGTTTATATAATTTTGCACTTGTGCAAAGCTTCTAGAATAAGTAAATAGAATCAGGGGCCTATGAAATATTGTAGAAGACAAAACATTAATTATTCAATGTACACACGGGGTCGGTAATGAAGAATATGAGATGCAGTATCTTATTTTAAGTAGTAAAACAGAGTATTAGAAGAAGTAGGCGGCACAATCCATTACCTTAGTTCAGTATTAATCAAGTGTACAAAATAGTTTTTAGAATATGTATTATAGCTTATGTTCTTGTATGGAGTAAAACATAACTTATCCCTTTTTAGATTTAGATGACTATTAATCATTCCATATCTAAAATTGCCATAAATTTGTAGTCACGGGCAACTTATGGCAGTTGAATTACTTGGATCTTTTTGCATCATCGACCTTGTTAATGTGAGATATTTGAAACATTTTCTTTAAACTAATATTTCATTACCTTCTATATGTACATGTTTGGCTAAAGTTGTGGAACTTTTCTCTACAGGAATTTTCATTTAACCAAAGAATATATTGATGGTGAGTTGGAAGCATATCTTGGAGTCAAGAATGTCATTTGGGTGTCCCGTGAATTTTGTGTTATTTCTTTCATATTTCTAGTTCTATTTTCTACTTTAAAGTTTGGTGAACCATTCTAAGTAGTTCGACCTTGAAATTACCAGTACTATAGTTTATTTGTATTTGTTTTGATCTTGGAGGTAACCAAGTTTGTAGATAATACATTGATCTATATTTATTTGGTTGACAGTAATATGATTTTTTTTTTTTAAATCTATTTTGATATCAATTATATTTTAATAATTGTACGTTGAAGGCTTGAAGCATTCTTTTCTTGCGAGTTATTTCTAATGAAGTAAGTTACATTTTCATATAAATATGCACCATAGTAACGTTTCCATTGCGAAGAAAGAATTCAAAAATTATGTGTTTAAAATAGAATCTCTAATATATGTAAATAAAGATAGAATCAATTAGGCGGCAGTTGTACATTGTTGAAGCAACAAACACTTTGTGTTACGGAATAAATTTAACTACGAGCACAACTTGACACAAACATAAATGTTTATTGTCACAAAATACTTTGCGTAGTAATCTTATATGTCATAAAATAAAATATGCGAGGTATAAAAATAATCACGAAATAAATTAAGCAACAACTATACTCGTTGCACAAATGATGGCGCGATAAACTCTTTGTGTTTCGAAATAAATTTAAATGCAAACACCACTTGTACATAATAAATTGTACTAGAAATATTGAATTTATTAAAATACATTATGTGACATATCAAACACATTGTAAAACATATTTCATGACAAACATTACTTGTTATTAAAAATATATTACTACATGCACATATTGTTGCAAAATAAAATAGATAGTGAAAGTTACACCTTTAAAGGAACATTCGCAACAAAAGATTTCTCGTAAAAAAAAATTTGGAATAATCATTGCAACAAATTGTCACATCGCTCCTTTATTTTTCGTGACAATATAGATTACGACGACATTATAGCTACAAATATCGTGTTGCTAGTTCATATTTTTCGCGGAAAATAAATAGTGTTGCGATTTTGTTGATGAAAGTCGAAAGTTGTCGCAAAATACATTCGGTGACTCAACTTTCTAAACAAACATATTTTCTCATAAAAATTTTATTGGAACATTAGTTGCGACAAACTGATTTGTCGCATTTTAAATTTTTCACAACATATATACATTGCGACGATATTATGGCTTCAGATTTTGTGTTGTCATTTCATATTTTCTGTGTCAAAAAAATAGTGTCACGATTTTGTTAATGTAACGAATATCCGAAAGCCGTAGCAAAACACATTTTGTGACTCATATAGAACGTCAATACCCACAACGAATGTATTGTCGTCGCTAAATTACTTTTGCAAGAAAATCTCAATTTTTACGACAACATTTTTTTGGTCGAGAAATCAGTTTTTTTTTTAGTGTAGGGTCGCCAAGTAAAAAAAAATAGAAATGATTATTGCACATTTTTATTTTAAGAATTTCGTGCGCGTTATTTTAGTAGTTTTGGCATTCGAGGCTTGACATCCCATGTTGAATTGAATTTGTCACTTTAAAAGCTTCGTATTTAAGATTTAATTATGTATGAAATTTCTCATTTAAATTGTTGAATTTATAATTTATCGATCTAATCCCAATATTTATATGGCGGTGTTAAATTCCGTATAAACTAGATAATAAAGATTTTGGTAACACTTCAAATCTTCATTTTTAATAAAGAAAAAAACATATATGTAGTAAATTTGGGACGTTACATTATTTTCATTTTTGCATATGAGTTAATTTGCTGAAAAGTAAGAGTGGCATTCTCGTCACTCTCTCTCTCTTCTTTTTTTTTTTTTTTTTTTTTAAAGTCTCACACTATTTTGTTTGTATTCTTTTTACATATAAGGATAAAATTAACATCTTTATTTGTTATGGAAACAAATGGGGACAAGATAATATAGCTCTCTTGTGAGTTCAAATAGTTTATGTGGTAAGGTTGAGCTTGCTTAGGTTCGCTTTCCCTTTTGACTATGCTTTCCAAAAATGATTAAAATTGTTGCCACGATAGACTGCACATACAACAACCTTTGTTTTTTTTTTTTTTTTTTAAAAAAAGTTTTGATATTGTTAAAAAGAGACTAAATTGTCATTATTGTTATTAATATACAATTTCATCAATAAAACAACTAGTATATCCATATATTTATACATAAGCTTAATTTGGCAACAATTCTATGAAGTTCTAAATGTGTGTCAATTTTTTAACGGAGTTAACGTTAATCACTACTAAAAAGTATGATATAACTTTTTTTCATAAAAAAAGTAACATATCACGCCTCGTTAAACCAGTATCCACATGGTATGATTAATTCTTAATCTTGTAAAAGGAGAAAGAAAATTTATTAAACAAAAAGTTACATAAATTTAAAAAGTAACAAAAAGTCAAAAAAGTCACAAATGTGACAAAATCAATTTATGGGCTTTCCGGATTTTGGGCCTAATTAAATGGAAAATTGCAGTTCTAATTAATTTTAAAGGTATTAATTTCATATATTTTTTTTAAAGGACAGTGAGTCTAATTTCCCCTATATATTAACATGTAAATAGTTTAAATGGAAACTTACAAAAACACTCCTAAAATTTGGATTTTTTGGAAAAAATCATATGAAAAGTATTTTCGAAGAAAAAATACAGTGTAAAATAAAATGTTACTTAATTATAAAAAAGTGACACAAAATCATTTTTTTGAAGTTAAATGTCACGTACCACTTTTATTAAAAAAGTAATATTTCTCACTGAAAAAAGTGACAAATATTTCAAGAAAATAATAGAAAAAAATGACAGATACTTGAAAAAGTGACATAAATTTAAAAAAATAACAAAAATTAAAAAATGTGACATAATACCAATTAAAGCATTGGAAACAGTTTAATAAAGTGATAGAAATTAAAAAAAAAGAATGACATAATCAAAGCATGATCAGGTGGCATTGGTGGCATAATTGTGATCCCATTCTTGTATTATCAATATCATACATAGATTGGTCAACCCAAGGCAAGTGACGCACCAATTTCAATCCCAATGTCACTCAAGAGCATCAGCAGGAATTTGAGCTTCGGCATAACTAATATCTCGCCCTTTTCCACCACGACATGCCGGTACCATAGTTATTAAATTGGTATTTTAATTATAGATAGTTATATAAGCTAAAAGCACAATTTGAAATCTATTCTTTTTCTGTTTCTTAAAGTCTGCTGTGTGACAATAAATATTTTTTTTACACTATTGCAAATGCTATATTACGCTACTATATAAATAAAATTAAATGTTAAATATTTCCCAGCAAATGAATCCACTCATAGTTTTTTTTTTTTTTTTTACGTTTTAACAGAAATTCTATTTATTTAATTGACAATTTTCATGAAAAACAAAGTCAAACGAACACCAAAAGATAGAAAATTTCAACATTTTTCAAGTGAAAAATTATACAAATCAAACACAATTAATTGACAATTCTCAATAAAACAAATTCTGAGCAATTCAATTATTTGCAATTCGTTTTCTTGCCACTCAAATTCCATCTTTGAATCAAACAGATCCTAACACTCTTTGTCATTCAAAATAACCACAATATATATCCACAAAAAATATAACTTTTATCTTGAAATAACATTCAAATTGAACATTTGACGATTACCTTCTATCTTGAAATAACATTGAAAACTGAATATCTAATGATATAATCATCCATAGATAATCGAGTATCATCCATACATACTTGCTAATATTTTCGTAATCGCATAGACACTCGACCCTTTTAATTGAAATAAAAATTTAACCGCACTTCTTTGTATATAAATATTTATAGTGCATGTTAGATACGCAAAACAGAACATGAATGGACTAGACCATATAATGTGCAAATACTCTTCGCAATATTACCGAGTACCGTCCATTCTTTCCTACTAAACTTGTCATCAAACCTTAACGAATCTAATACACACTATTATGTAGTGAATATTTGACCATTAATTGATGATTGTAAGCATAATTTCCATCCTTAAGCTGCCGCCACCGTCTCGCTCTTGCTGGAGGTGTCCGAGGATGCGGTTGCCGCCACCTTAGGGTGGTTGTTATGAGTTTCAACCTTCTTCGCCATGGCTCGTCGCTCTTTCTTCTCGTCTTGTTTTATTTGTTGTTCTCGGCATTCTAGGCTACAAAATGCTGCGTCACCCCTGTAAAAATTTTTAAGTGATCACTATACTTTCAAAGTTGTTTCCAAACTGTTACTAAAATTTAATTTTTTTCGATTATGTCGTTTTTCAATGTCCGAAATAAAAAAACTTCGGGGCTTAATCCGAGGATGATTTGATTTCATGTCATGTCATTTGATTGAGAAAAAGAGTTCTGATACGATGGTACCTATACATGTAGATATCACGGCCCGGTGGCAGATTGCGGTTGCAGAGGCCGCAGGTCCTCAAAAAATCAGCCATCTCCACGGCGGTGGAATCACCTGAACCAGCCGTCATATAGAATCCCGGAGGCCTCTTGGCCATTGACCCTTCATCATATCCACTTGGACCCACTATTATATCTCCAAATCCACCACCGCCGATCATCGGATTTTGAGGTTCAAACGGCGGCTCAATTTCTGCGGTGGCAACATTTATTCCTGACATACTAGTTGTCCTCTTAAACGGAGGCCGTTCACGCTTGCCCAACATTATTCCCTGGGCAAGTGTGTGTAAATTTGGGTTTGTGTGTGTGTGGTGGTGGTGATAATGGAGGAACGGAGGATTAGGAAGTGAAGATTTTGCAGAATTTAGAGGGGGGTGGAGTGAATCTAAACCGTTGGATTTTGTGTCTACATCAAACCATCGTTTTCTGGTGTTTAAATAATTTGTCTCACTTTTTCTTTATAATTTGATTGGTTTTCTCTTCCTTTTTTCCTTGCCAATGACGTAAATTTCTTAATAATACTTTGACTATTTTTAAATTGTTCAAAGTTAGTCAAATAAAATTGATGTATGCCAATTTTTTTTTATCAAGTAATTTGTACTAAATAGCAACATAAATTTCAACTAAGTGGTTGTTCGGTATAGTGAAAAATTAGATTTTTAGTAATTTTTTAATAAAATTTAATGAAATATATTGTTAAAAAAGTTATGAATTTTATAAAATATATAGTTAAAATTTATTGTTAACTTTTACTTGAATTTTACTCAGCTAAAAAGTTAAACCAAACAAAAATAAGAAAATTCGTTAATACAAACTAGTCATCGTTTGTATGGTTATAGTTAGATGTAGTCTTACCAAGTTTCTCGATTGAAATTAGTCGGGCTTTGTGCATGTTAACTCATTTTTCACAAGATGGATTCACAATGACTCAGCCAATCGATCGCATTGTCAATGTTTGCTAGTCATTTGTTATGTCACTATTGCTGCACGAACAAATAGTTTTGTGACATTACACAACGTCAACCATGTGCAATCGACTTTTGATTAGACTCATACACCACATTTAAATTTTTTTTTGTCAATAAGATACTATTATTTTACCAAATAGTAATAATATTCACTAGTTTACTTTTATGAAAATTATTAAAGTATGAAATGACATAATTAAATGATTAAATTATTGAATGGGATGTGTACTTATTCAAATTTTAATTGTGATGTTGGGGGAATGAGTTTCCAAAGTTTGAGGGATTATTAGACAAAAAAAAAATTGACATATGAAAGCAATCCACCGTTTATTTCCGAATGAGTCTGTGGGCTATGCCGGTGAGCGGTACAGCTCACAAATCACAATAATAAAACCAAAATAAGAAGGAAGTGGGTAAATTTCATCTGCGGTCACTGAATTTTTAATGAAATTTTATTCAAGTCGTTAAATTTTAATTTATATCATTTTGGTCACTAAACTTCAATTTTGTTTGATAATTCACCACTCGATCACATTTTGCCACTTCTCGTGCCTATAAATGTCTTACAACAATCAATACATGTCTGTGTGTGTAAAGACTAGGCCAGCTTTTCCAACCATAAAATCTAGAATTAGTTCGAAATCTAATTTAATTTTATGGCGAAAAAAATAAAAAAATTCAAACTCGTAAAGTAACCACAGAACCGATTGATTCAACTTGAATCGGCCGACTTATTTATGATTATATATTTTTTTATCATTGATTTGATAATAATTTGATCCTTTAATGCTAACCCAAGGAAGTTTTAAATCAAAGTTCGAGTTAGTTTTTATATTGATAACAACTTGAAGAGTCATGAAAACATGGTTTCAGCACAATAATTTTGATTCTTTAATTGAATTCGATAGTTAAATAAATAATAACCATGCTTGTCTAGAGCTTCTTATAACTTCACTTTTAATGTTAAATTTACCCCGTCCACTTGTCACTTTTACATTGTTCTCTCTTTTTTTATTCTTGCAATTCAATTACTTTAATACATGAACAATTAAACGTTTATGATTTGATATTTAGAAAATGACATCATGAATTAAAATTAGAGAGCTGCTACACGAACGCCCCCTATTGGCAGGGGGTCTGTCGGCACAAACCTATTGCCAATAGCGGGTCATCACGTGCACTCACTGGACGAATAGAACCTACGTAACCCTGTTTGTTTATATTTTTTCTTAAAATTATAGAATAATAAAACAGTCACCTAATTAGAGGTCAACAATAATTAAGAACCAAAATGTGTCAATTATTGGGACCATGTTGGTCCATGAACATAGTGCTTTTAGACATATAATAAATAAGAAAAGGCTAGGTTGCATTAACCTATGAATATGACAACTTTAGCAAGACCAATTAATGTCCTTTTCTAGTATAATGTGTGTAGCCCACTATTAAATTGATGCATTTTTAGAATCTCCAAGTGGTAATTCTTGTATAGTGGGATGATCTCATTCATTAATACCCCATTTGGTAGCTAATTTATAAATGGTTTAGATTATGGTAACATGGTCATTATGGACACACACTGCACTTCATTTTTTTTAAAGTTGATGACCAATTTATTACTCGAAGAAGTTATAGAGGATCAATGGTACATTTTTAAAGTTGATGACCAATTTATTACTTTGTAGAATGCTTCTTTTGATTACATGAAACCAATGCAGGTCAGTAGAGTTTTAAGGTTGGACAAAACTCTCGAATTGAATTTGAACTTAATTGAATCGAATCAAGTGATTGTTCTTTAGTTAAATACCCGAACAGATATTTGAATCGAGAATCGACGGATTTTGTCCGATTCTCGATTCTAGACCAGCATCGAATAAGTCAAATTATTTTAATTTTTTTTCTAATTAAATTTGCCAACAACCCAAAAATATTATTTTTCTTGTTTCATTTGTCAGCTAATTAATTGAGCACAAAATATTATTTTCTTGTTTTACCCCCGAGAACAACTTTGTAATACAAATTTCAAAGAATCAAAATTGAGTGATCTAAATTTTTTCAATCATTCTACAGTTTCTCAAATAATCGTACAGCGCCTTTCTTCATCTTACCATTTTCTGTCATATTCATTGAATTTCCTCCACTTTGATCAATGTGAGCTTCATCTCATTCATTTTTACTAATTTCTCATGCTCAATGTTTAAATATTATACTTTATAACCAATGTTCAAGGTGTTTATTGTGAGTTCGTGCATTTGCGTGTTTTTTTCCCTCTCAATAGCTACCTACCTTGTCGTATTCTTTAAAACTGAATCGAATGAATCGAATCGGATCATGTTCAACCCTAATTTCATCCACTTAGGCAGCTTGTTGAATGCTTCTCATTCCAACTACGATTTGGAATTCTTCATCTGAGAGATAATCTTGAAAATCGACCAATATTGAACCAGAAACAACATTACTATCCTAATGTATTATTATATACGTAAAATTCTTGATAATAATGATCTACCGAACCGTTTAAAACTAATGCCAATAACACGGTTATGAGATTTAGCCTTCAGATCCTCAAAACCAAATGAAATAAAATTCGAAGCCAATTGAAATAGCATAAAATTTATGATCCTACACGTAAAGCCATGAATTAAATTCCAAAGTAGCTAAGTTCCAGTCTTTTCAAGATAAATTGACCAAATTCAGGGATAATACCTATGTGAATTGATGGTGTTTATTGATTATAAAATTACAATCAATAAATTTCTCTCACCATAATTTTTTCCTCTTAAACTTTCCAGTTTTGATGCTCAAACAAGAGCAAAATAGAAAATGACTATTTGGAAGGAAGATATTTGAATTTGTATGCATTCCTCCTCTTAGACGGGAGTATATATAGATTTCCTTCAAGGCTCAAGGAGCAATTAAGTCATTCTAGAAAGTAACAGGTGACGGTCATTGAGTGGCGAGTTGATAATTGATTATGTTATGTATTCACATCTAGTTCGTGTCTTATATTCACTGGTTTTTAAATCATACTTTAAATACATACTTTACATGTGCGTTAACAACAATTTTTGTCAAATTGAAATTAAAGGGGGATGGCCCACCACTCTTTCCTGCGAGCTTTCATTATCCTCGCATATTTTTAGTTTCACCTGTAAAAAATGGAGGTCGGCTTTCAGGTTCATTTTCAACCGTTGTGTTTCAATATTTTCTCAATAGTGTTCTTTCATTATATTATTTCCAGGGAACTATTAAGCAAAAAAAAAAAAAAGTAGAAAAAATAAGGATTTTGCCACATTTTCAAAAGAAATTTAACAGATTCAGTGACATAATCCGAGGTGACAACTGACTGTGCTTAATACAGTCCAGTAATAGAATGCCATGTCAAATTATGTTAAAGCACCTATTCCAAACATAAACATTTTTTCCAGAAACCTATTGTTTGCTGGTAACATCAGATTTTTCAAGATTATCTTCAACCTCTTTATCATTAACTAACTACACAAATCATGAACTATGTCTTACTATTAATAATCCGTTTCATTTTATTTTCTATATTCAATTTCGTTCTATTGTACCTTATTTTCATTTTGGCGCCTAGTTTAACGGTGAAGGAATCGTCTCTTCCAACCTTTGGTTAAAGAATTTGCACTGCACTTTCATAGCGAGTGTGGCATTTTTTTTTTATAAAATAAAAATGGAAACAATTGTTAAAGGATAGTGGATTCAAAAGGTATATTGCTTCTTGTTTTAGAATCGTCCATTTTAATTACATCATACAAAGAAAAGAAAAAGGTAAATCCTATTGGCTTTTTCATTAAATGGAAAATGATCGTGTTGTTGCTTATTGGAATTTTTCCCTTTTCAAATGATGATGCTAGAGGATAATGCGTTTCCCACCACATGTGTTATTGTAAGAATTATCTACTCAAGGGGAAAAAAATAAAATAAATAAATAAATAAAATTCATAGACACTTCAAATTTAGTTTAGCTATATTGATTTTTACATTTTTTTTATAAGTGTACTATATTTTAATTGAATAAAGGTTCATAACTTTTACTTATTATTGTACTTACTTTTCCAACTTTATTCATCACATTCTTATTCTCAATGTTCCGTTAATTTTATGTGGTTCATATTTTTACTAATTGTACATGTATGCGTTTTTTTAAACCAGAATACATGTATGACGTATGTTATCAAATGCTTATATGTACGTGCACAGAAACTAGGGTATCCTCAATTAGGATTTTAATGGATTTAAAAATATTATGAATTTCAAGAATTACAATCGATTTCTGCAAAATCTATAAGAATCTCATTAAAAAAATGTAAAATTTCAAAAGTGATTGTTATTTGTATTTTTAATGTTGAAATCCATCCAAATCTCTTGAAATCTTTTTATTAATGAAATCCTTATAAATTCACGAGTTATCGAGAATATCTATATTTTAATGAATTTATTAAAATGGTGGAATTGTTGTTAAGATTAGTAAATACAACTAATCTCTTCTAACTATAAATTGTGTGATTTTCTATTAAAGTTAAGTAATTGAAAACAAGATTAAATACTCATTTCTCGTGAGATTGATACTTGAACTCTAGATCCGCTATAATACTTGTTTATGATTGTGAACCTAGAGTGGTACGAAACAATTATTAATACTTGATTAATTGAACAAACACTAGGATCATGTATCCTCTATATTTGTCCATTTAAACATCAATTCCACAGTTTGACAACATTTATTTGCATTGAAGATCAATGTTTTTAATTTATGTAATAGTCTCTTCCGAATATAATTATGCCTATCCTTACATGTGATATGATAATATCCCAATCTCGAATTAAATCTCTCTCTCTCTCTCTCTCTCTCTCTCTCTCTCTCTCTCTCTCTCTCTCTCTCTCTCTCTCTCTCTCTCTCTCTCTCTCTCTCTCTCTCACTTTTTTTTCATCATAATTGGAGTTCCACCCTAATGAATTCACTCGAATGCTGTGTTTTCCCTATGGTATTTTTCTACATTTTGATTAACAGTCAATTTAAATAAATAATCCAACATTAAAAGTATCAATCTGAATAAAAAAAAATTTGATAGTCATATTAATTAAATTGAATAAGATATATAAGTGAGTATGGGTAACAACAAAAGAAATGAAATTTTAAGACAAAATACACAATTTTATAATGAGAAGATTTTGTCGTCGATTAGATATTTCTAATGACAATTTTATTATAATGTTTTTGTTGTCGGTGAGATTTTTAACAACAAAAAATTTAGTTACTATAAACATTAGTAACAAAATTTTCGTCGTCAAAACGTAAATTAACAACAAAATTTATAGAATATCTAGGGCAAAATTTTCGTTGTTGAATGTATATATTCAACGACGAACATATTTTTTATTGTTAAATACAATCAATTACCTGTCTTTTATGATTAATGGTCAACCAACTTGTTTTTGTCATTAATTAGATTTAACGATAAACTTTCGACCTTTAATGATAAAAATTATCGACATTTAAAGTATTTTTCTTGTAATAACATCAATTTATGCCGTGTTGGGATATTGCTATATTGTCCAATAAAGTTATATTGCATTTTACATGGGATAATATAATGGCGATCTAAATGCCTCATAAACTAGTTTTAAGCACCAGTGAAGCTGGATAATATTATCTGTAAAACTATAAAATTGTGTGTATATATATATATATATATCTTTGTTCTACAAATACTAACAACACGAAAGCTTTGAAGTTGTGAATGTGCGAGATTCACACATAACATGTTTGACAAGGTAAATAAATTGAATAGCCTAGAAAAATAGCGTGAATCAAACACAGTCATACTCTTCTAGTGAGGATGCACGATTTTTGTAAAATTAAAATGGCAAAAATTGTTAAGTATAGTGGATTCAAAAAGTATATCGCTTCTTGTTTTAGAATCAACCATTTTAATTACATCATACAAAGAAAAAAGGCAATTCATATTGGCTATCTCTTTAAAAGGAAAATGATGGTGTTGTTGCATATTGGAATTTTTCCATTTTCAAATGATGATGCTAGAGGATAATGCATTTCCACATCAATTGCAAACAGATAATACACTTTCTAATACACTTTAATTTATTATGAAATAAATTTTGGTTCGTTGTTGGTGCATTTACACATGAATTTCTTCTTAAAACATCATAGAATTTACACTTTAATGTTTGATGTTAAGAAAATAGATTCTTGTGCCATTAAATTATTGAGAAAATCATATACTCGTGATTTAAATAGTTGTTGAAGTTTGATTGTCAATTCCGTTGTATCAAGTATAAACTTAATATAGGTCTCTTGAACTTAAAGATCTTTTAAAAACCATAGTAAGAAGAATTTGTCGTGCAAAACAAATGGCAAGAGGTGTTCCTCTAATCTACATCTAAATCTACATCTATATCTACAATATATTAAAAGTGGGGACTGAGGAAAACATTTTGAATACCAATTTTGCCCCTACATATTTACATATATGCCCAATATACCCTCATTTGGTTTACAAAAGGGGGAAAACAAAATTGAAAGGTTGCATTAGTATGTTATATTTATTATTGACACTTATTTTGAAGTTGTTTTAATTGACGATTACAAATGAATATATAGATCAAAATGGAATACCAAATTATTCAATTTATTTCCTCCAAATAAGATAATTAATAATTATTATTGCATTCAAAAATTACGTCAATTAATTTTCACTAAACACGATATATATATATATATATATATATATATATATATAATTTCTTTTAATTGTATGTAATAATGCTTTTATTAATTATTTACTAATAATTAGTAATAATTGTGTTTACTGGAAATTAATTGAGGTTTCTAAAAACAATAATATGCAATAATGTTTTTTAATCATTATTGAACATGTGTTATTGCTTTACCTTTATTGAAATAAGAGAAAAAAACTAAAAATTATTGTATCGAGAGTAAAAATCATATAGTCGTCGGGGGGAAATCGAGGTCAAAACCAAAGGATCACACGCAATAAATAAATAAATAAAATCACATTCATTATCCTTAAAGGAATAGTTAATGATATAATTTTTATTCATCAAAGTTGAATAATAAGTAATTAATTATTTGAATAATTATTTCTGAAATTCTAAACATGATTAACAACATTATTTTTAATTTTACATTCATTATTTTTAATGATTTTAATTTTTTCTTTAATATAATATAAGTTACATCAACAACTTTCAAAATATATTATTAGTATTTCAAAAATATTACGCATATCATTCTTCTAATACATATAACGTGTAAAGCACGTGCTTACTACTAGTATTTAAAATGGGGTCATCTTGTTTTTAATAGTTCTTTTAAGAGTGTGTCAATAATTGTCTGTAAAGAATGATATAAACAAATTTTATCAACGTATATTTTTTCTCTCAAATTATAATAATGTGAAGTATTCTACTTTTATAATAAAAATTACTCCATTACTGAATTTTACAATGCAATTTTTTAAAAAGTATCTAAGTTTTATCATATTTTTGCACGTCTCTATTAAAAACGATAGAGTGTATTAATGTTGGGAATTAGAAAGTTAACATAACAAAATTAATTTCATGTGATGATAAAACATCTCATGTGTAGAATTTTATACAATTTATTAGCACAAAATGTTCCTATGTTTGGCCTTTAGTGTGCCTAACGTTCATACACTTCAAATTTTAGCATTTTCACCGTTATTTTCACGTTTAATTGTGGGAAACGTCATTTTCATAAATTTATATCCAATTTCTCAGTTAAAAATTATAAAACATATTTAAATAAAACAAAAATAAAGAACAAATTACAATCATACTCCCAATTTTTTCAAAATATACAAATTAATCTCAAATAAATTAAATTAAAAAAAATTCTTCTTGTTTCCACCTCTCTCTCTCTCTCTCTCTCTCACCTAACGTCAGAATAACCGTCTTACTCGACGTCGGAACTCCATCTCGACCTCAATTGAGATGATCCCTACCAATCTTACCCTTTTCCACAACAACTCTGCCTCCTCCACCACAACCACAAACGCCTTCTCCTCATCATTGTCGTCGTCGTCATCATTTTCCTTCGTTGATTTTGAGCTATTTTCAGTCAAGCCAACCTCCCATAGTTATACTTCACTAAAAGACCTTGTACCCTTAGTTGTAGTCAACTCCTTGAGGCTCAATGTATCTCAAGCTCAATTGGGGTTCGATATCTGCATTCACAATCGCCTCATTAAGTAGGCTGCTTGGGCTGATCTCCAACTCATGGCCAAGAACAAATCCTTGGGAATGTGGAATGCACCGTGTGTACAAACAACGACCAGGTCGACAAACAAAGTTGAGATGAGTAGCAATCCAACGCTTGTAAGAAACACCACAACTATGGTAGATACCACCAAAATCCTCAAAATCTCATGAGGCGAAGAGGACAAGTAACGAAAATGGTTGGAAGAGAAGGGATAAAGCAAGTGAAAAGAAAATTAGAAAAATATAATTGACCCGAAGTTGGAGGTGTTCTTGCAGATGAGGAAGGCTGCTTTTGGATAAAGAGTTGGGGTAGGCACAAGAAGAGCAGTCGAGGAGTTCGTACTAGGGACGACATTTGGAGAGGTTGTGGTGTACAAGGAGAGTAGTGATGGAAAAAAAAAACTCGCCCCGCCCCGTCCCAACGGCCTCACCCCGTCACGGGTCGCTAGGCGGGGCAAGGCGGGGCGAAAATGCCTCGCCCGTGAAAAAATAAAATTAAACTAGAATTTTAATAAATTGTTAGTTTTAAAATATTGTTTAATATATTTACAATTTTATATCATATTTTTAATCGAACAATTATATTATACAATTGTCAATTTAAAATTTTACCTAACTAACAATTGTTTTATATAATTTATAAATCCAGCCATCCAATCTTTTTAGTATAATTAAATTATATAATCAAAAGCAATTTATAATATCTTGATCGAAAAAATTAGAAAAAAAAGTTAAAATATATGGAATGATCTTTAGGTTTTGGGTTAATGGTTGAATTTTAAATAATAGTATAATTCAAAATTTTGAATTTGTATTTTATTCTCTAATAATAACATAATTTGAAATTTTGATAATAATAATAAATGGGGCAAACCCCCGCTCTGCCCCCATTGACATCCCTAGAGGAGAGGTGGGAGGTGGGAGAAGAAAGAGTGGAATGTGTGGGTGGAGATCGGCACCGTTGTTGTGTCGGATTGGGATGTTGAGATCGGGAGCGTCGACAGAGAGGCCATTTGTGGTTTTTTAGAGAGGAAAAAATATGATTTTTCTTTTCTTTTTTGATTTTTAAATTTAATTAATTTGGGATTTATTTGTACATTTTTTTTAAAATTTGGGAGAATGATTGTAATTTGTTCTTTATTTTTATTTTATTTCAATATGAGGATATATTTGCCATTTTATAATTTTTAATTGAGAAATTGGATATAAATTGATGAAAACGACGTTTTCCATAATGAAACATGAAAATAATGGTAAAAATGCAAAAAATTGTAACGCATGGAAGTTTTGCATACTAAATATCATTCGTAAGGATGTTTTGTGCTAATAAGTCTTTTGTATACGAAATATAATATAATAATTTTGTTTAAAATCAAACATGTAAGTGTTTTAAGGATAATCCTTATAGCATGCTTGAGAAAATGTCTTTGAAGTTATTTTTCTTGTAGGGATGGTAATGAGACGGCTTGGGGTTGGGGCAAGCTCTTTTATCCTGTAGGGTAATTTTCCGTCTCATACCCGTTTAAGGCAGGGAGAAGCACTTGCCTCGTTTATTACCCGTTTAAATTTTTTATTAACTGACTGTGGGGCTACCTCGACTCCACAGTGACAGAACTTTGGTTACTATAGTGTTTGCTTAAAATGTCTGTACATGGAATTTCGATTTCAGTTCGGCAATACTCATCTTGAATTACTTTAGAATCATAATGGTAGAGGTTAGCAATTGTCTTTTGTTTTGCTATGGTTAGTATTATAATCATTTTCTCTTGTATTATGAAGCTAGAGAATTGCTTTAAATTGATAATATACAATTTGCTATGTATTATTTTAATACATCATGCCATTTTTCATGCTATTATATAGTCAAATACACCACTAGTAACAAAAGAAAAAGAAGACAAATCAATCCACCAATTATGTTTAAATATTGTATTAGTGAGTTTAATGTATAAACGTAGAAAGTGGAGTTAATATCTACTGTACTGAATATGTTGTTTCATTACTGTAAATCTTGGGTCGTTAAGTAGTAAATTGAATAAAAGCGTTGCTAAGTGGATGTGCCAATCTTGAATTATTGTCTTGAACTAATGAAGAGTGTTGTCTTACTCGTATATCTCCTGTTTTGATATCTCGTACGTGATTGAAAATCTTTACGCGTTGAGTCATGTTCTGCACATTATGAATGAGGCAAATTATATCTGCTAGAATGTAGGGACCTAGTGTATTGTTTCAGTGAGAGTATCTCCTACCCTACCTTATCCATTCCCGCTATCAAGGTTGGGGTAAGTTCATATATTTCGTCTAAATTTGTTGCTAAATTGTTACGGACCTATAAAAAAAAGTATGTTTGACTTCAAATTTGTAGACATTAATCTAAGGTTTCACAAAGTTGGACATGTGAGAGTATGTTGTGATGATTCAATAGATTTTTGAAGGATTTCTTTAATTGATGACTGATAGTGCTAGGGCCAACATACTACTAGCGTAGTAGTGCAATTTTTTGTATTTGCATATGCTTTAGGTAGGGAAATTTGTAGCCACCATCCTCAAATTGTCCCTTGGAGCACTTGGGTCCCTAATCAAATTATTTTGGCTTTCAAGTCCACCATATCTCAATTACGCTGCAAGTTGGTTTTTGCTTGATTGAAACTGTTAGTTTTTCTATAAGAAGTCAAATGCAAACCAAAAAGGAAATTCAAGTCCCTAGTCTCGTTTGGCTTTTCAACAACCCCAATCGCTAGTTAGGAAATTGTTTTCTTTTTTTCTTTTTTTTTTTTTTACGGGGAACCCGCAGCCGCTATTTTTCGGGTGAGCATTGGGTAAATCATCGGGCTGACGCAATAGCCTGCAAACCATGTCAGTCAGGTTAACCACACTAGGCAAGTCCGGTGCGACATGCTCGATCGAGAAAGTGTTGGTAGGTGGAATCGAACTCGTGACCAAAGACCTCCGCGCTCACCTACTCCACCAATTCGGCCACCCATGAGGAGCAAGAAATTGTTATCTTATAAATGAGATTTACTTTTTATCATCTATCTTATGTTAATAAACGGTTGATGATAAAAAGTAAAATCCCATTTATTATGCGGAGGTCACTTTAATGTCCTAGATTCTGCACACCTCAAACTACCTCTTAAATTTGCTTGCATGAAGATCGATTTTATGTTTTTCCTAACTGTACAAAAGTCAGAACACCTAAATTTATTTTTTTTTAAATCAATTACCAAGCAGTTTAACCTAGCTGGTATACAAATAAACGCGCACGGCGCACAGGCACAATTGCGACATTTCGTCCTAATTTCATGAATGTATTTAGTGTTCTTAGCATGTACTTTTGAGCTCAAATAGAAAGGTGAGACATCTGCTCTCGCCTTACTCACATCGTCGTCCCAAGTGAATATCCTATATATTACTTAAAAATAATTTCCGATCTGAGATAGATAGTGGAATAAGCTCTATATTAGGACATTTTACTTAAATAATTTTCGATTTGTCGTGGACGGAAAGAAGCTCTATATTAGTACCTTTAACATCCAATCGTATATTGTTTAAATAATTTTCAATTAATGGTTAGGCCTTTCTAGAACCAAGCTTAAGGTCAACCTCTTCCGAATTATGCCCTAAGCTTAATGGCTGGGCTAGGATAAACATAATTCAGTGAAAGTCGAATAAATAGTTATTGATGAAGGAGTTGTTGCAACTTTGGTGTGTTAACAAACGCTTATATGGTTAGCCTTGCAATGTCAAAGTGCTTGGTTGGTTTTGGATAGGCGTATGGGGTTGACTGGTTTGTTGGTGTGAAATGTTCGATTTAGCCACTACGATGATGGATCAATTGAAGAAGTGAAAGCTTTGTTGAATAACTTATCAAATTGTCCTCTACGCGTACTTTAGAATGCACATAAACCTCTAGAGAGCCTCTTTTTTTTTTTTTTAATTAAAATCTGATTTTAATATAAGTCGAAGTCAAACAATCAATATTAACCATCAAACATTTTAAAACCTTCTATCACAATTTATTAAAAAATCTAATTTTAATCACCATCAAACACCCTTAGAGCATCTTCAAGAGGCTCTTTAAAAGTAGAATGCTCTCCATTTTAAGGAGTCAATCTTTAAAATTTTATTTCAAGAGACTCTTCAATTTAACATTTTAAAATAGAGAGTGAGTTTGACACTCTAAATTTGGAGAGCCAAACTCACCTCTTTATAATTTGATGCTTCAAAAATTCCAACTTTCAATGTATAATTTATTGACTTAATTAAATAAATATACTTGAATAATGATATAATTATTGGAGGGAATATAGTAAAAAAAATGAAAATAAATAAATACATATTGGGAATGATAAAATTAAACGTTAAAAATAAAGAGGCTATTGAAGCATTTTAAATTTTTAGCTCTTTAAATTTATAGATGCTATTTAAATTGTAAAATATGCTCTTTAAAAATAAATAATCTCTTGAAAATCCTCTTACAATGTTGACATTTTCCGTTTCAATTGAATAGTCTCATAAACGATTTGGGAAGGAAAAAAATTCCTACTAGATTGTGTTTATTACCAATGTTATCAAAATTGACCCAGGCCTGACAGGTTGAACCGGTTGAATTGGGAATCGGATCCAAAATCAGGCATGATTGCCCGATTAACCAATTAGCACAAATACCGCTCACAAGCTATTGAACTGGTCGGTTTAACCGTGAACCTGTGCCGATTATACTAATTTTTAATTTAAAATTTTGAACTTTTTTTATTTTATTAATGGACCTCATACACTATATAATTATCAAAGGTCCGTAGATGAATTTTGAATAAAATGCTCGTTTTATTTATTCACTTCTCTCAAATGATTTCATAAAATTTTTAATGTGGGATAGTGGTATTATAAATACATTTCTTTCAAACATTTTCATAAACTTTCAATGCGGGGTAGTGGTATAGCAAAAAAAATATATATATATTAAAATGCCCATCAAAACCATTTGTCAAGCCAAATATATGATTTTGAAAATCCCAAACTAAGTAAATTGTAATATCCACTTCCATCTTTTCATTTATTTTATTTTCAAATTTAACTTGAATTACTCTGGATAATGAATCCCATTAACAAACATAAACTTACTTTGAATTATTAATATGAAAATTAAAAAAATTATTGATTTCATAATATTTTATTGTTTGTGTGTATTTATTTATTTATTGCATTCGGTTCGATCCTAGTTTGATCTCAATTGAACCTTTTGACCATTCATCCTTCATCTTTTCTGGATCAATATCCAAGTTGATTTTCAAAACATTGTTTATTGCCATATAATAATCTTATAAGATTGAACTTTCATGATCGATATCAAGACATTAGGAGCCTGTTTGATGCTCATTTTCTGTAAAAATAAAAATAAATAAAATACATAAATAAAAATTTACATTTTGAAATAGTGATTTGATGGAGAATGTCTGATTAAAAAATAAATTTTTTTTTAATTTATGTGTAATATTATTTAATGAAGAATATATAATTAAAAGTAAGAAAAAGAAAAGGGTATGAGAGCCAAACAAGGGCTAAATATATCTTATTGTGAAATTAATATGTCCAGCACGCTAGCTCGATGTCGCATTCCAAGAGACATGACAGCCATTTACTTTAGTCCTTGGCGTTAATATCCATATTTACTAGTAATTGGGGAGCATAATTGCAGATCTTGGATCTCACCCATAATTAATTTTTTTTCTCATCCATCAAGTCAGCTTTGTCTCTTCTCAGATGTTAAAACGTTGACCCAAAGTTTTATTTATATTTATATCTTCAAAAATAATTTTAATGTTGTGTTAATTTAAAGAATAAGGTTGTGTGTGCACTTTTTCTCGTACACACGATTTGACATTGTAGACATAGTCGTGAGATTCACGATTATTTTAATCATGGGCCCTACTTGTTGAATGTGAGAGAAATGTCAACAAAAGTGTCAAAAAGAGTGTACTTGTAGCATTTATCTAATTTAAACGCAAAATTGATTTGTTTTAATAACTTAAAAAAAATGGGAATGAGATCTGACATATGTTGACTCACGAGCCAATCGGCCAAGCTCAAGCTCAATTAAAATAGAGCCCAAGTCACTCATAAAGTCGAGTACAGATGATAATGGGATGGATTGAGAACGGGTAAAGGTGTCACACGTCCCATCCCTATCCTCGTATAAGGCGGGGCAGGAGGTAATTGTGACATGTCACCTGCTCTATTTTTTTGTAGGATAATTTGAAAATTGGGTTAATGGACTTTAGTAATCAATTTTAGTTTGTGCATACAAAAGTTGGATTGAGATTTTTTTTTTTTTTTTTCAAAATTCTATCAAAATAATTGGATTTTGCTAGTTATATAATCGGGGTTGATAATCTCGATTGACAATGTTCTCACAGGAGAGGGGCTTAGAATTTTTTTATTCATCGTGAGCCCCCCTCCCATTTGTGTGGTTGTCAACTTAGATTGTCAACCTCGGTTATACGTGTAACATAACTCAAAATAATTAAATAGTTGTCACGTCACCACATTCAAGAGGGGAATTTCAGCCGCATTCAAGACATGAATCATTAGACATATTTTTCGAGTCAAATTACCATCCCTACACTAGATTGAGGAGCCCAATAGCCACCCAGACGCATTCCAATCCCTACTTTCAAATAAGGACTTCGTCATTTGTACACTTTGATTGATATTGAATGAAAAAATTGGTTAAAATTTAAATTGTTCAATTAAGTCCATGTTTGGTATCGATTAAAATCTAAATTTTAATTTAAGTCAAAGTTAAGAATTTATTTTAACCATATATTTTACGGATCCACAACTTCTTAACCATATATTTCATCAACTTTTATCGAAATCTACTATAATTTAATTTGAATCGTCACCAAAAAGGGATTAATGTCACTTGGTAAGGTGTAAACCAGTGCGTAAATGTAACAAAGTTTCTTCAAATAACTCCAGCATGGATTGGTGTGTAGGAAGAAAAACGTGGATCCCACCAACTGAAACCAACGGCTTGGATTTCCCCAAGACAATATGCTACCACGGATTTTTCCATTTGTACATTTTTAGATTATATCATTGTTGATACCCTCTTTGTTTTTCAAAAATTGTTTTGACGGGAAAATTGTTTTTTATTTAAGTGATAAACTTGGTATACATCAAACCTGATATGTTGTGCTACTCAAACAGGCTAGCAGACCTCAAAAATTATTGATGGTACCACCCATGTGATTCCCTGCGGTCACGGTGTGCCACCAGTAATACATAAAACATATACGTACACTTCACACTACAAAAGCCCAACCCTCTTTATATCGTTTTCTCTTTTCCATTTCCTCTCAATTCTCTCTACATTTTTCAAAGAAGAAGACGGAAAATTTCAAATTGAAGCAAAAATGGCGAAATTGTTTGTACTTTTAGCTCTGTTCATGCTGCCTGCAATTGCTAGGGCCCACTTTGCCGGCAACCCATTTCTTGTAACGGGGAGTGTATATTGCGATACTTGCCGCTGTGGGTATGAGACCTACGCCAGTAAAGCCCTCGCTGGTAACTGCCTTGAACTCAAACACACAGTTACACACACAATGTTGTGCATAAGCAAGTTGTTTTATTATTTGTTCTAGATCTGTATGTTTTTATGGAAAATTTGTGGCTTTTGTGAGGCAGAAATTTAGGTACAATTTGGGTAGAAAAAGTAATAGAAGGGACTAAATTGTTACCAAAATATTTTAAGTAAAACTCACCCTTAAAATCGACCTATATAATGCAATTAGGGTCCTTAGATTCCATTAAGGTTTATGTTACTAAGTCTTATTTGGGAAGCAGCCCTCTTTAGACTAGGAATGGAACCATGCCTTTAATATCTATCATTAAAGCTACATTGGGAGGGTAATTAAGTAGTTATAATCCAGCAGACCCTGGGCTTAGCTTGGCATTGCAAAGATGGCAATGTATTTGTATTAGATTTTCTCTGTAATGGTGGAATTTGATCTGTTTGATGCAAGTATAGTGTGTCAAAACCAGAATCTATTGCTTTCCTAGAAGTTGTTAAACTTGGTGTTCTGGCTTCTAAATGACGATCGATTTAGATTACTAGGATTGGACTATTGGATAACAACATTTTACCAAACATGAAGCTAACGTGTTCTAAATTAACTGTGGCACGGAAGATATGGAAAATAAGCAGCAAAAGAATGGCGATTGAGCTACCGGGCTGGACGTTAAGGCAACAACATATGAGCCCAAAGTAGCCACAAAAATTAAAAGAAACATTGGAGTGAAATAGGATCCCAAGGTTAACTACATATTGGCCAAATTCCCCAACCTTTTTCCTCCATCCCACAAACACACGCTCAGAGAGAGAGAGAGAGAGAGAGAGAGAGAGAAAATGAAAAATTCGGTGGACCAAAAATAGGATCCCAAAGAAATTGTTTTCCTCCTTGGGATTCTATTAACAATTGCACAATCCAACTATCAACATGCCCAAAAATACCTGCCAAAAGAGAAGTAAGAAAGGAACATTGAACCAAGAAGGATTTATGGTCTACGAGTAATCGCACAATTCTACAAGCTATCCTACACTATAAATCTACAATTGAAATCCAAGATCCGATGATCCTACTGGGGAAATTTGATGAAATCAAAATTTAGTCATGGTTGAAGGATATCCTCTGTCCCAAAATTTCTTGTTTTAGTTCATTTTCTCTACATCATGGTGAATACCCTTTTTATTTTCAACGTTATTACACCATTCATTTGAATCCCTCTGAAAACAACATGTAATGAACTCCTAAAAATTTTCCAATGCACTTTCTGGCAAGCATGGAAGCTAACCACACACCACTTATGTGAAAAAGAAAAGAAAGAAAAGGATTGACTTTGAAACATTGTCCCTTTTCTCCTTCCAATTTTCCATCAATTTCGATGACTACAATACAAAGCGAGAAGTTCTGAATCTAAGAATATTGATTATTTTTTAGAAGTCCTAAATTGATGAAAAATATGTGGTTCAAAAACTATAGCATTCAAAAGTCAGCTTGTTCACTTGTTTTTATTATATATCATCATTTCCCCCTTTTGTCAAATTTGCTATTTATCATCATTTTCCTTTTTCTCATATTTACATTTGTGTGACTCCAATATCGCTTCATTCCGAGAAGACAACTTCTTACAAGGCATTTCATCCGACATTTTTTGTACTTGTCCATCTCTCTGATGCATTTGTACTTGTACTTGACAGGTGCTGCAGTTAAAATTGAGTGCAAAAATAATGACAAGCTCACATACCAAATTGAGGGTGTGACTGACTCGACCGGTTCTTACAATATACTCGTACACGGTGACCGTGGGGACGATGTATGCGATGCAATGTTGGTCAAGAGTTCAGACCCTGAATGTGCCACTCCTAACAGAGGTCGCGACCGTTCCCGTGTCATCCTCACTCGCAACAATGGCATGACCTCAGACACTCGATTCGCCAATGCCATGGGATTCCTCAAGAATAAGCCATTGGCAAGCTGCCCCCAGATCCTCCAGAAATACCAAGAAGCTGAAGATTGAAACTATTGTTACTAGTCTATTGCATTCCTGTATAACATGTAAGCTTAAATGTTGTATTAGAACTTGATGATGGTGTTGTATTGTCTTTAGCGAATCGTGATTAATTTAATGTGTTGTTATGTAATCACTTATCTGTGCTTTAAATTCAAATATTAAGATTGTCACAAGATATATATATATATATATATATATATATATATCTGTTTTCTGTGTCCTGTTCCTATGAATAAACATTGCGAAAAAACACTATAAAAACCTCACACATTGCACCACATATCCTGCTGGAAATCCGAGCCTGTTTTTAGATTCACCCCCGATATATTCTTTTTAAGAATTATAGTTGTGTGTATTTGTGTAGGTCGTTAAGGATGGGGAGATTTTTACTGCATACTAGTCAGTGGTGGAGCTAAGATTGTCACATAAGGGGAAAAATATGTTTAAGGTACAAGATATCCATGTATTTTTAATAATTAATTTTTACATATATTTTTAAAACATTTAAAATGGTTCATGTGGGGTGACCACCTACCCGTATGGTTCTAACTTTGCTAAGCAGAGTAAAAGCAATAATCAATTGCTAGATGTCAGGTTTATGCCCTCATCTCTTATTTGTTCGATCCGTTTGATTGCAAGATGGAATTTGGATGGAAAGAAAACGAATTAAAGAGAATTGAATTGTTTGGAACTTATTTTATTGAGAATTATCAATTAATTATGTTTGATTGGTATAATTTTTCATCCGAAATTTTTTGAAATTTTGGATCTTTTAATGTTTGTTTGGCTTTATTTTTCATGAAAATTATCTAGTAAATAGATAATTTTTTCACCATTAGATCTATAATTTGTTCCAATTGTCAAAAAAAAAAAGTATACCGAATATCATTCGTTTGACTTTGTTTTCCATGAAAATTGTCTAATAAAGGGATAATTTTTTTACCATTGAGTTTAAATTTTATTTCAATTGTCAAAAAAAAAAAAAAAAAAAATGGAATTGTTTTTCCCACCAAAGTGGTGGAAAAGTCAATTCCATGAAAAGTGGAAAAATTGCAAAATGTGGAAAATATTTTCCATGAAAAATTTGGTCAACCAAACAAGCCAAAAGTGAAAGTTGAAATCATGAAAAATTTTGTCCAATCAAACAGGGTCGTATTTCTTTTTATTAGTATAAAATAGCTACACTAGTGATCTTTGCTTATATGAAAAATTAAAAAAGTCTTTTTATATGGTTTTACTTTAGCTATTTTGAGTTCTTACATTTAGCTATTGTCCGTAGAGCTCCCTGAATTAAATAAGGGTCTGTTTGATATGGTAGAATTTTTCATGAAAGTTTCAACTTCCACTTTTATCTTATTTGATTGCACATTTTCTTGTTATTCCCTTTTCCTCATTCCCCTCACGTGACCGACTTTTCCTTGTTTTGGTTGAAAATCAATTCCCACGTTTTTGGTGGTTAACTGTTTTCTATCTCCAATTGTAAAAAAAAATAAAAAATAAATAAATAAAAATAAAAAATAAAAAAAAAAGTCTTTAATTGACAATTTCCATGAAAAACAAAGTCAAACGAACACTAAAAGTTCTTCATTTATTTATTTATTTATTTTTATTTTTGCGATCCAAACAAATTCTATCACCAATTGTAAAAAATTATATCCCTTTAATTGATAATTTTTATAAAAAATAAAGTCAAACGAACACCAAAAGATAGAACATTTTAACAATTTTCAAGTGAAAAATTATACCAATCAAATACAATTAATTAACAATTTCCAGCAATTCAATTACCTGTAATTCGTTTTCTTTCCACTCAAATTTCATTTTTACAATCAAACGGACCCTAAGATCATTTTTAATTGAAGAAAAATGCGATTTTATACTGAAGAATAATTTTTTGAGGAATGCGTGAAAACAATAAGTAACATGGGTCTATATAGCAATTGTCAAAGTAGTAGGCACTTATTATATTGCTACACACGTCATGCTCCAAAGAGCACAACACGCACACGCTAAGGTTTAATGTCCTCATTTGATCTTCCAGTCAAGTATAGCACGCACATATAGTCACCGATCCCCAGCCAACACAAGCTTTAAGCAATGCGCTTTGGTCAAATTTCTCGGGGGTCAATGACTTCCAACCACTGCATAGTAACAAGTAGTTCGTGTTGGTAAAGAACATACTGTTGAAATTTGAGTGCTTTGGAAAATTCATCTTAGGACTTGTTTGACATGATCTTTTAGAAGCTAAAATGAGGTTTTGAGATTCAAAAATTATTTTTGAACTCGTTTAATTAATTTTATAGAAAGTGATTCTTCTACCTAGAAGAGTTCTAAGAGAAAGTCAACAGAATGTAACTTACTCTAAGGGTGTGTTTGATTGCAAGCATGAGATTTATATAGAAAGAAAATAAAATTTAGGCAATTGAATTGTTTACAAATTATTTGCATGGATATTATCAATTAAGACCTTGGTTGAGTCTCATTCTTGTCAAAAAATCAAGGGTAATTAGCAGAAATAGTCCCTAACGTTTATACTCATTGCTAAAATGGTCCCTATCGTTTTAATTTTGACATTTACACCCTTATTTCAAACGTTTGTTGCGGAATTGGTCCTTCTATCCAATTCCGTTAAATCAACTGTTAACAATTTAATAAAATTTGCAGAAATGGTCGCTAACATTTACACTCATTTGCTAATATGGTCTCTATCTTGTTTGAGTTTAATTAAATTTTATTCTATTACATTTTATTTTTTTCTCTTTCCTATTTTCAACCACATAACTTTTCATAAAATAATATTATATGTAAATCGAAAATTTTTCCTTCTTTTTCAATCGTTCATTTAAAAATAATAATAATAATATTCCACATATTTCATTCACAAAAAATGTGGGCCAAACGGGGAAATTAGTCAACTTCCCATATTTTTCTCCTCTTAAATTTTTTGGTGAATATAATTCTTATGGTTTGATATAATTTACAAGTTTAGATCTCAACTCAAAACGTTGTCGGCAAATCTCATCCCTAACCCTCTAACCATTTAGCACAAATAATTATTGATGAGTTATGTAGTATAAGTTCTCAATATTAACCTACTACAATAGATATAAAATACCATAGTAAAAGGAAAAATAAACTGCTACACAATAGATATTTGCCGACAACGTTTTTGAGTTGGGGTATAAAGTTGTAAATTACATCAAACCAAAGGAATTATATTCACTGAAAATTTTAAGAGGAGAAAAATATGGGAAGTTGACTAATTTCCCCATTTGGCCCCCATTTTTTGTGAATGAAAATATGTGGAATATTATTATTATTTTTAAATGAACGACTGAAAAAAAAAAAGAAAAATTTTCGATTTACATATAATATTATTTTATGAAAAGTTATGTGGTTGAAATAGGAAAGAGAAAAAAATAAAATGTAATAAAATTTAATTTAATTAGGCTCAAACAAGATAGAGACCATTTTAGCAAATGAATGTAAATGTTAGGGACCATTTCTGTAAATTCCATTAAATTGTTAACGGTTGATTTAACGGAATTTGATGGAAGGACCAATTCCGCAACAAACGTTTGAAATAAGGGTGTAAATGCCAAAATTAAAACGATAGGGACCATTTTAACAATGAGTGTAAACGCTAAGGACCATTTCTGCTAATTACCCAAAAATCAATGTTTTGAAAATTGATCCGGTCATAGACCCGGAAAAACTAAAGGGTTAGGGTTGAAAAGTTCAACCTATGTCGAATCGGGGTCAAACCATTAATAATAAATATATAAATTTATCAAAATAATGTGACTAGCAATATCAAAATAATAATTGAAGAACACAAACAATATAATCAAAATAAGAACTTAAGAACACAACAATATAATCATAATCAACCTTTTTTTCGTCCCCTTCTTTCTATTTGCCATATCTCGAATCATGTAGCTTAATCAAAATAATCAATAGCAATATCAAAATGAAAAACTTAAGAGCACAACAATACCAAAAAAATTCACAGATTTTTCTTGAAATTCACTTCACAAGACTTGATTAGATTTTTACTAGGATTAAACACTAAAAAAAAAATCTGAAATTAAAGAAAAATAAACGTAATTGAATCTTGAACTAACCTGGTTAAATTATTCACAGTGAATATAGGTAATGAATTAAAGCAATGCAAAAACTTTTGGGTTCATCCTTTGTGCTGATGCCTTGGCTGATAAGTGGAGTCGAAGACTTTTGAGCTTTAAAAACTCTGGCCTAACAAAGAAGTTTATTTTAAAAAATTAATAAGAAAACAAAAATGCTAAACCGGTAAAACCAGTTACGGGTCAACTGGTTTTGCGGTTAGACCGACAAATTAGCTGGTATTTATCCGGTTTTTAAATATCTGGTTTTTAGGTATTAATCGAATCGATTTTTGTACCGGTTTGCTGTTTTCCAGTTGGACCCACTGGTCCTGTCTGGTTCGATTTTGATGACATTGATGGAAAATGTTTGATTAAAAAATAAAGAATTTTTTTGAATTTGTTTGTAATATTATTTTATTGAAGAATGTGTGTTAAAGTTAGGGGTGGGCAAAAACCCGACCAACCCGATCAACCCGACCAACCCAACCCAAACCGATCGGTTTGGGTTGGTTTTTTAAGTTCAATTGGGTTGGGTTGGGTTGAAAAATTGAATTTAAGGTTGGGTTGGGTTGGATCTTGGGTTATGAATTAAAACCCAACCCGACCCAACCCAACCCAACCCGATGAATTAAAAAAATTAATATCTAAGATGAAAAAAATAAATTAAATAGACATAATAGTAAAGATAAGATAATGACTTATAATATATAAATATCAATTTTTTCACATAGACCGATTCACATGAACACTATTTAAAATGTAATGTCATTTGATGTTAAAATAAAAATTAAAGACATGATAATGAAGTGATTGAATTTCAAAAAATTGTAAAAAAAAAATGCTTCTTAAATTTTAAACTTATTTATACATTATTTTTAGAAAGAATTCCTTATATGTGTGTTTAAAAAGCGTAGATTTTCAAGTAATTTTAAATTCTAAAAAATTATCCAAATTTAACAAATAAATCGAATCTAACTTTGATTGGGCCGAAACCCAAACCGACCAACCCGACCCAACCCAAACCGATTTTGATCGGTTTGGGTTGGGTGGGTTTAAATCAATAATTGGGTTGAGTTGGGTTGATTTTTTATCAAACCGACCAAGTTGGGTTGGGTTTGGGTTGGATAAAAAATCGACCCAACCCAACCCACGCCCACCCCTAGTTAAAGTAGAGTCAAATCATTGTTGAAAAATATATTTTGATGGAAAAATGGGGCTTAAACAAGGGATAAATGTATTTGATAGATTTAATTTTCAACCTAAAAAATGTTATATTTGTTTATTTTTTTACTGATGAGTAGATGAGAGACAGAGAGTGAATTATTTCAAAAATAAAAATTTACTTCCTCTAAAGAAAATATTTTCTTTGTTTTAGACGAAAATATAGTCATGTACATAAAAGTAAAAAAAAAAAAAAATATTTTTCATGGAAAAATATATCAATCAAACAACACAAGTATAAATTTAGATGGAAAAATGACGTTTTTTATAGAAAATATTGACAATTCAACGCACTCTAAAAGCTCTTTAAAAGAGAAAATTCTTTTAAAAATTAATTTTTAAACACTAATTAAGATAGATTCCTTAAATGTTCTTTTACAAAGAATAAAAGCAAAACAAACTTTCCTTAATAGTTGAAACTCAAAATTTTAATATGGTATTATAGCCTTATTACATCTCAAAGGTTGGTGTGTAAAAATCACCATCCTCCACGTGCATATTAATGTAAGATCCTACATTTCCTAAATATGAAAAGTTTAACATAAAATATAAAATAAAAAAAGGTTGACATTTTCAGAGTAAATAAAAAAACTCATTATGGTACCAAAGCCTAAAAAGTTCCCAAAAAAAAAAAATGGAAAAAAAATTGATCTATCTAAGGCTCGAACATGTTATTGAATTCATAAATTGATAATTTCAAATGAGTCACTATATTGTAGACTCGCCCCCAACCCGATGGATAATTTCTCGTCCCATTATTCGTTCAGGGCAGGGCAGGGCGTGGCGTGGCGGGGCGGGATCCCTTCCCCGTTTATTACCCTTTTTTTAATAATATAATAAGAGCGTTTGATTATGACAGTTCCATAATTTAATAAATACAGAACCCCTAAAAATAAAAATAAAGATTATCCATAGTACTTCATCAATAAAGAGTAATACAACGTTTACTAAAAAAATTTAATAGATATTTAAATACAAATATATGACCAAGAACATAAGACGAAAATTCAAGGAAGAAGCAATTTTTATAATTACCTTGGATTTTAGAATGAAATGGTGTTCTTGAGAGAGATAAAAACAGAGGAAATCTTGATATCAGTTGACAACCACTTAGTCCAATGGTCATAGAATGAATGCCAAGATATTTTTTTGAATTTCTAGATTTTCAATAGTGGCATGGCAGGTGGGAGGTAGCGTGGGAAAGTGGGCATTGGTTGGGTTAAGGGTTTAGTTGTGGATTTGGGCCTAGGTTGGAAAATTGGGTAGATTCTATACTGAAACAATCACATAGTAAATTAATTAATAAAATGATAATAATAAAAGTTTAAAAATTAAGTTTTTTCGGGGATGGGCGGGACCTTAATACCCGGCCCCGCCCCGCCCTGCCCTGCCCCGAATACCCTATTAAGCGGGTAATGCTCATCCTGTTCGTGGCGGGATCTGCGGGTTGTTGACCTATGATTCAATATAACTCCACTTGTTTTGATTATAACAAACAATACACTTATATTTCTAACAAGTTTTGTTTCGTAAGATTTCATGTATAAATCTTCTAAAAGCATTTAAAGGCTCAAATTGTCATCTGTTGAAGAACAAGCAATCAAGAGAAATTCGAAGAAATCAAGAACTTTGAAGATTAGAGTTTAGAAGTTGTTTATCGAAACTTCAAATTTTGTAAAGGTATAACTTATCAATTTTTTTAGCAATAATGCAAAGCTCAAACTATTTTTCATAACTCATCACTTGCATAAAAATGTTTTGATATGAAATTGATTTTGGAAAAATGAACATTTTGATATGAAAATAAAAAGCCAAAATTCACACATTTCTGTCGACCGCATCTTGTTCGACCGAAAGGGTAAAATCACTCAGCTGAAACTTAAACGTTTGAATTTGTCTACCGGATTTCAAATTATACCGGTCGACCAAAAGCTGTATACCGGATTTCATGCTTGCCGGTTTAATACTTATCGAATTTCAAAAACTACCGGTCGACCGAAATATGTTTGACCAAAATATCAAGTTTTGAATTTGTACAACGGCTATATTGTCTTCCAGTCGACCAAAAGTGATCAACCGAAAGTGACTGATTTTCAATTTCTTGATCTATAAATATCCCTCTCTTTTGCATTCAATATCACCAACCTACAAGAGATATTAAGAGAGCATTTATTGAAAATCATTGAGTTTACTTGGTTTTATATTCCATTTGATTTATTACAAAGAATTTATTGATTGATCCAAACTTGTTTTCATCTATTTCATCAAAAAATTCATTTTACAAGAAAACTTCAATCTTGTCTATTTTCTATTCTTGAAAAAGATTTTCTTTACCAACACTTATATTGAAATGAAAATCTATCTTCATATTTAACTTGTATTATTTGTTAAGAGAGATCAATTGGTTGAAAACTTTGATCCAAACTATTTCATCATTCATTATTCATCAAAGTTTTTGCAACATAAACACTTGCGTTTTATTATTTGCTTTCTATTGAAATGTTATCCTAACTCTCTAAATACTTGACTTGATTATATAATTTGTTAAAAGAGTTCTTTCAATTGTAAAATTATCATTTATATTGTTGTGGTTTCGAGAGCCTTGTGAAAACTCGATTGTTGTTAAGGATATGTGCTCCTTATTGTAAGTCACCTAAGGATAAGTGTTTTTTGTTGTAAGTCACTTAAGGATAAGTGCTCCGTGTTGTAAGTCACTTAAGGATTGTTACTCATTGTTTGTAAGTTACCATTATAGTGCATTTGACTTTGCTCGTGACGGAGAGTTTGGTAATGGGGACGTAGAACACATTGTGTATCGAACCCCATTAAATTCGCTTGTCACTTTTACATTATCGCACCTTACTTTGAATTGTTATTTATATTGTGTTATATTCTCTTAAGTGACAATACTTGAATTTAGTTATCGAATTTGCATATTCACTTTTATTATTACATCTTGCATTTATATACCTTGTGCATTTAATTGTTTTGAGATTAATTATCGAAAAAGTTTCAAAAATCGATTCACCCCCTCTTAGTTAATTAATCTTGGGTTATCACGGGTATCGAATTTAATGGATTTTTTATCTTCCCTAAACAAAATGCTAAACGAACAGGGGGCCTGTTGATAGGAGCCTGATCCGAGGGGACAGCACATAGGTGCTTGTCATAGGGATCTCTCAAAGGCCCCTGTTCGTGTACTGTGGTCCATTATAGAAAGATGTTAAAATTAGAATCTCAAGTCGTAAAGTAGAAAGCAATAATTAACATAAACAGTTGAATTCATAGATAATACAAGAAAGTCTTTTTCTTTGAAATATCTAAAGAAGGCCTTTTGCATTAGGATTATCCTCGTATTTGATGAGGGCACTTTTCTATCTAATCTATGATTAAAAAGGATAAGCAAACCGTATTCGTACTCAATTGTTACACGTCTAATAAAACATTATAAAATTATGGCTTTCTATTTGGAAATAAACTTTTTATTTATTTTTACAATAATTAGTACAATTAACGACTAATTATTTAAATCATTGTCTATCTGAAATTGACACGATATCATTAACTCGTCAATCACTAAATGATTACTTTTAATTGACAATTTATTTCTAACAAGCTTATGAATAATTTAAATACCTCTATAAATCCAAGTCAATTAAGAGTAATACAATATATTAATGAAAATAATACATAACTAAAGTTTTTAGTATAGTCAAATCAATAATAAGGTAATAGGTTTCAATATACAAAAATCAGGTTTTTATTAAATTTTATAAATGATTTAATTAATTAATTAAATATATAAAAGTCACAAATTTTTACAATTTAGTCACAAATACATTTATTGGTCACATATTATCAAATTAATTAATTACAAATTATTACGAGGTCACAAATCAAAATTTTTATTGATCATAAATTATTTCCGAAGTCACGGATTTAAATTTTAATAGGTCACAATTTATTTCTGAGGTCACAGATTAAAATTTTAATAGGTCACATATTATTTCCGAAATCACAAATCAAAATTTTAATAGGTCACAGATTAATTTTTTAGGTCACAATTAATCACACTATTGTGACCACCACCAAATTATAAGTTATCACCACTTCGCGTCCGCCTCTACCAGCGGCTCCACCGCCGTCGCTGCCCAGTAGCTTAACAGTAAGATCACAATTCATTAACATATAAGTCATACTATTGTGACCCCCACCAAATCATATGTGACCACCACTTCGCCCCTGCCACCACCAGCGGCACCACCACCGTCGCCATCCAATAGTAACATCAACACCTCAAAATCACAGAACCATCAAGTCACAAACCACCAAGTTACCGCCACCACAGCGGCACCACCATCACAGAACCACCAAGTCACCGCCAAATCACAGAACCACCAAATCATAGAATCACCAAGTCACCGCCACCACAGCTGCACCACCATCACCACACACGCAGAAATCACAGAACCACCAAGTCACCGCCACCACCTCCATCACCACAGCCCACATCGCACCAACCACCATCACCACACACAAATCGCACCAACACAATCGGTTCCACACACGCAGAAATCACAGAACCACCATAGAACTCATCGGAATTTTTCAATAATCGGCAAGGAGGCCAAAGGCAGGGACGACCATCACCATCTTCGATCTACCTCGTCGTTGATTAGTCGGAGTTTTGGGTGGGGGTTGTTGGTAGTTTACTAATGGAGAGAGAGAGAGAGAGAGAGAGAGAGAGAGAGACGGGGTGGGGAAGTGAGATCCAAGCTTTAGGGTTAGTATATTTATATAATTTATTTGATTTTTTAATATTAATATTTAATATTAAAATATTTTATAATATTATAAATAAAACCTGATTTTTGTATAAATAAACTATATATCCTAATTTTGATTTTGGATCTTTAAATACCTTCCTAGATGTAATTTCCTCTATATTAATCATATGGATTAGTTCACAGATATGTATCATGTTTTACAGAGAGATTGCCTATAAATACTCAAAGAAGAAGAAGATAATAGAATTTGTCTCGTTAACAATACTTTATACCAAAATGCACGTGGTATATAATGCTCAATTGACTCGTCTCACACATGTATTCTAGTAGAGAGGATTGCCTATCAATACTTAAAAAAGAAGAAAATAATACAACTTTCTCGTTAACAATACTTTGTACCAAACAAACACGTGATGTATAACTCTTGACTAACTTGTCTCACACGTGGACCATTTTTGGTAGAGAGAATTGCCTACCAATACTCAAAAAATAAAGATAACATAATTTCTTCAATAGCAATACTTTGTACCAAACATACACATGGTATATAACTCTCGATCGACTCGTTTCACACATATACCATTTTTGGTGGAGAGGATTGCCTATCAATACTTAAAAATGAAAAATGTAATAAAGATTTTTCCTTAACAATACTTTGTATCAAACATGTAGGTGAAGTATATATCTAGACCAACTCATCCCATGGGACATGAGTTGTGTAGTTTATGTAAAAATATAGACCTTGCTATATGTATATCAAACTAATGTATTACATAATGTTATCTATAATTTTATTATTTGTCAGTTTAAAATACAGACAACATTTTATCCAATCATTTTCCTCTATATCATTTTATGTATATCATTTATGCAAGGACATATCCAGACAACTTAGGTTAGGGAGTCACAATCAAAATTTATAGTTACCTTCTAATAAAAAAAAGCTAAACAAATTTATTTTTTGAAAAAACAAAAAAACAAAAAGTGGGGGGTCACTTGACTCTGTGGAATCCCTAGGTCCGCCTATACCTTTATGTACCATTTTTATATACAATTAGCATATTCCTAAAAATATTTGGAGTAAAATGTTGTTATTCACAAAGGAGGTGCAAAAATATGGAAAATTAGCTAAGAGGGGCCGGCCAATATTGAACCGTGTATCAACCACTAAACAAAACATCCTAACTTTCCCCGAAAGATTTGGCGGCAACTTCTGATTCCCATTCGAGAACTTCAAAACAGCAATTTACCACAATATTTCAAGAAAGAGAAAAAACGTACCTAAAATAGCAAACATTAAGGAAACAATATAGAAAAAAGAAAAAAGAAAACCACAAAGTCAAATACAAAAACACAGAAATTCATGTGCATAGAATATCAAGAATCTTGAAAATTTTCATTCTGTATAAATATTAAACTTTGGAAATCCAAACAAATATTGTAGTTTATGCGGTTCTGAAAATATATATTTTAAACTTTTTATAACGAATGAATGAATGTTGTCGATCCGATGACAAAGGCAACCGGCAGCAGTTCCAGTAGCCCCACAAGTACGCCGGAGAATTCTGTAAAAGGTGAAAAGAAAAAGAAGGTATCTTTTTTATTATTCATTGTTTTTTCTTTAATGTTTCTACCATTCTTTTTAATTAATTTTAGGATATTCAATTTTATATTTCCTTTTTTGGTGTATGAAAATCGTGCAATATTGAAGTCTATTATTCCAAAGATTTTCGGTTCGAAGCAAAATAGTATAGAGAATTCAGAAGAGGGAATTGCTCAATCAGATGGAAATGAACATGGTTTGGCGTTTCTTC
This sequence comes from Osmanthus fragrans, assembly GCA_019395295.1. Taxonomy (NCBI): domain Eukaryota; kingdom Viridiplantae; phylum Streptophyta; class Magnoliopsida; order Lamiales; family Oleaceae; genus Osmanthus; species Osmanthus fragrans. The sequence continues at coordinate 26,224,114 of CM033354.1, forward strand.
TTATTCTACACTATTACAAACACGTTTTTAAAGTATTATGATATTAATTTTTCTATTTTTTGATGTATTTTTGTTTAATATGGGGTTGTTTGGGGACAGATATGGATCCAAAGACTACATCGAGAAGGCAAGCATTCCTCGAGGCCTCACCCTCCACTACGAAAAGTTTGCGAGGTATGAATTACATCAATATTATTCGTCGTTGCGATATTAATATATTTATATTGCATTATGTATAATTCCAATGATATTTTCTTTAATCATGTAAGCATTAGATATCATCACAAAAATTCTCGAATGTTCAGAAATTAATTTCTATTTTATGCAGTATTTTATGGGTGCATGCCACGTAATTAATGATGATAAATTCAAAGAATTAAATCTACATATTTGCCTTGTCTGCGCTTTGGTAGCTTACCTAACAGAAGACTAAATTCCATTTGATAATTGAGAAGATATTCATTGAACTCACCAGAAAGTAATATAGTTTTTCACATTTATAAATTGACCCTTGTGGCCTTGAATTGAAAATTATAAAATTTAATACACATAACATAGAACAAAAACCATGGTAGAACTGATTTCTTATTCCTTCTCAGAACGGCATAGTAGCGCCGGCATTGAAGGCCTAAATCTGTCGAATTTTGATCAGCCGATGTCACCAGCAATAATAATTCAAGATATTCGGTATGAATTATTTATAATTAATCAGATTATGATTATAAGTAGATTCTTTCATTTTTTTTGCAGCTAGGTTTAAGTTTAATAAAAAGTAAATTCTTTAATAAATGTAGGGTTTTTGTGGCAACATGGAATGTTGGAGGGAAGAGTCCTTACCATGGACTCAACCTTGAGGATTTCTTGCAGGTGGAGGGCTCTTCAGACATATATGTATTGGGGTACACTCTATTTCATCTTTTAATATGCTTTATATATAGGCATTAGAGAATTGATGGAGAGTTGCATGTCTAATAAAATCGAAAATCATACGATTATATGTTTTGACGTCATAAATTAATTTCATGTTGCCTGGATGCTCGAGTAGATAATATTGAACAAATAAAGTTAAGATTTTTGTGTTATCTTACTAGTATCCAAAACTCATTATGGTGAATATATGCATGTTGTTGTGAAAAATGAATATCATGAAGCATGGATCACATTAGGTCCAAAACTTATCATTAATTCTCATCTAACTTTCGTGGCATGTTTGGTACACTGTACTGGACTGGACTAGGTGGAACATTGACAATTTCGTCTCAAAAGTCTGTGCATTCATCCAATCCGATCTAGTTAATAGTTCTTACCCTAATTGCTTGTGTAATTTCAGGTTCCAAGAGATTGTTCCCTTGAGTGCTGGAAATGTTTTAGTATCAGAAGACAATGAACCAGCAGGAAAATGGCTAGCCCTAATAAGCCATGCACTCAACAAAACCTACCATGATTCAATGCATTCTTCTGATTCAAGCCCTAATTCAAAACACTCAAAATCAAACGACATTTTTCACAAGCAATCTTTAAAAGCACTAAACAAGAAACTTAGGGCAGACAATCATCTTCTTAAAGCATGCAACTGTTCTTGGGACAAACCAATGTCAAATAAAAGGAGGGCAAGAAAATTTAGTGACCCTTGTGCTTCACCTTTTGCTCATAGTGATCCAAGTATAGATGAATTCCTTTCAATAGCAGAAATTTCATTGCCTCAACGTTTGAATTATCATCTTATTGCAAGCAAGCAAATGGTTGGAATTTTTGTTTCCATATGGGCTCGAAACGATTTAGTTAAAGACATTGGCCATCTCAGGATTTCTTCTATGGGAAGAGGAATCATGGGCTATCTTGGCAACAAGGTTAGGTTTTCTCTAATATTCTCTCTTGTTCTTGCATATATACTGGTGAAAATCAAATTTAAATGAATAAATGTATCACCCTCTTATACGATAAATGGTTTAAGAGGAGGCAAAAGTCATGATTTCAGTTCGGACAGCCACCTATTTATGGAAATTGTAGAGCTTTTGATAATAAAAAAAAAAAATGTGTTGTTTTGACAAGTGAAAAAGCTTGTTTAAGACTAAATATAAATATATAAATGTGTCGTACATTAATGGCTTAAGCTTATGGACGAATTGATTCAACATATAACTTTATATTGAAGTGGTTAAAAACCAGAAACTAAGACTCACATAATAATGCAATTACCATATGTTTTCCATAATGATACACTTATTGACTGGAAAACAATTGCTCCACTTAAAACTTGTATCCACAAGTCAAATGAAAAATGAATCTTGATACTGTTAGCTTCATTTTATAATGATTTATTAGTTAGGTGAGTGCCACGAACTTAATGCGCGAAAATCATTTTTATGAAGACTTAATTATGATAAATTGAAAGTTTTAGTTGATAAGTAATATGGTGGACTTCCAACTTAGAATAAGCATTTCTATTATGAAGACTCAATGACTCGATCTTGGTATAACATGTCACAAAAGAGAGGGAGGGTAGATCAAATCACTCGTGTAGGTGTAGCATGCACCCAACAGGAATGATTGTCAAGAATTCATGTATTCGACTCTAAATTTATTGATAAAAATGCTTAGTTTGGTGTTGTTTTTACTTTGAAGGGTTGTATATCAATAAGCATGACTTTGCACCAAACGAGCTTTTGCTTCGTATGTAGTCACTTGGCTTCCGGGGAAAAGGAAGGAGATGAGCTGAGAAGAAACGCCGATGTAGCTGAAATCCTCAAGGGCACACAATTCTCCAGAATTTGCAAGAATCCCAGTCGTGGAATGCCCGAAAGAATTATTGATCATGAGTAAGTCGTATTAATTCACTCCAATAATCATTTTATCATATAAACAGCCTTTGGTAAAATAATTATTATTATGAATTACTGTTACCTTAAACCAAAAATTTTCAGCCGCACGATATGGCTGGGGGACTTGAATTATAGAGTGGCTTGCAGCTATGAAGAGACGAGGCTTCTATTAGAGGATAATGATTGGGACCCTCTTCTAGAGAAAGATCAGGTTGGTGGCAATTTATTTAATTTGCATTGACTTTTGGGAAAATACAGGTCAATGGACACCTAATGTGTTCATAAGTCTAAATGGCCCTATTAGATATTGAGAAGTCAACAACTGAGTTGATAATGTGATTGAATTCAACTATGAAAAATCATGTTTGACAAAGTTTAAATTAAAATTTAAGATGGTAAAACACAATATTTATTTCTTTCTTTCTTGAGCTCATAATTTATTACTTACATTTTATTCACAAATTACATGATGATTTTTCAAAAAAGAGAAATTAGGATAGAGCTATAGAGTTGAACAAGATTTTACTTTCTTTTTTATCGAATTCTTTTACGACTTGTAAATATCATTCTTCCTTAAAGACAAGGGATAAATAAGGATATGTTATAATTAATGGAAATGATTGGACCCTGCAGTTGATAGCATTATTTATTTTCTTAACAATAGATTGTTGTCCTATACAACTTATCTACTGCATAATAAATGAGTGCTTAAAATTAAGAAAAAGTAAGAAAAGCCTTGTATGTTAAGTTCATTAGTCGCATGGAAAAAAAAAACAGAGAGATAAGGACATGTTTAACGTGTATAACTGGATGAGACTTAACTGTAAATTAGATAAGACTTTAAATTTTCTCGTCTAATACTTTATATTATTGTACAATGTACATTGCTAAACATGCCACAATGTGTTGTTTCAAAAAAAGGAAGAAAAGGTGAAAATATTGTTTAATTAAATTTTATGGAAATAAATCAACTATTTTTTCTACAAATTTCCATGAATGATTTCTTTTATTCCATAATCTTTCAAAACTATGATTACATTTTGAAGTATGATATCATTAATGGAGGTTTGACTTGATTTGTTGAATACAGCTAAATATGGAGAGAGAATCAGGAAGAGTGTTCAGTGGGTGGAATGAGGGTAAAATATTATTTGCACCAACTTACAAATATTCACATAATTCAGACTCCTATGCTGGAGAGACTGTCAAGTCCAAGAAGAAACGAAGAACCCCTGCATGGTCTCTCTCTCTCTCTCTCTCTCTCTCTCTCTCTCTCTCTCTATATATATATATATATATATATATATATATATTGCTGGAAATAGCTAAGAAAAGAATTTTTTTTATTGTTAATCTTTAACCACATTTGAATGGGTCTCACTATTTGATTTAACGAGAAATGGACGCAACATGTTCTACTCCACGAGTAGATGAGTTTGATATATTTAGAAGTCGAAAATTATTTTTTGATGAATGAGAAATTAATGAATGAAGTGGGGTTGATGAATTAGAAATTTTAAATTAATTAAAGAAACTAATTCCAAAATAAATTAACCGCTCGAGTGATCAAGTTCTGAAAAAACTGCTCGAGTGTCTAGAGCACATTGAGCAGTTTTTGAATTGAAATGACTGTTCGTGAACAAGTTGATTTTTGGATTGTGTCTTTTCGACTGCAACCATTCAACCTCTATAAATTGAATACCCCTATGTTGAATTCATTCACTTCAATTACAAGCAATCATTACATTCATTGTCATCAAAATTTCAAGCAAAAATTTTGTATAAAAATTGTTTCTTTGCCATACAAAAAGGAGTACAAAACTTCGTTTGTTTTGTCGTTTCCTGTAATTCGAAGTGTTGATATTACAAAACGAGATTGTTGTATCTTGAGAGACGATTATATAAAATATTACAAATAGTTAATTATTCAGAATCGAAGCTAAATAGAGTATAAATTTGTTTAAAAGACAAAAAAAAAAAAAAAAAAGTTGTCGACACTCCATTTCTTAAAAATTATGTGTTAATGTATGCATCTACAACCATGCTTCTTAGTTATGTTTATGTTGTGTATTGAATTTCAGGTGTGATAGAATATTATGGAGAGGCAATGGCATTGAACAGTTGTCTTATATTCGAGGGGAGTCAAGGTTTTCCGATCATAGACCTGTATGCGCAGTCTTCGCTGTGGAGGTGGAGATGAAGAACAAAAATGTTTCAAAATTTCGGAAGGGTTTTTCATGCACAGGTACAAGAATGGAATATGAAGAGTGTATTCCTCAAAGGCATAGCTTTTGTGAGTTTTAGTTACATATAAACTTTGAAAATCTTAGTAAATTGAACAGTTGTTTAGGATACAATATTTTTCTCTCATTATACATACATATATAATTGATGAATTAACATATCCAAAAATGGGATCTGCCAAGAGATATTGCATCAGGCTATGTAAATGTAAATGTAAATGTAAATGTAAGTGACAATGTTATAAAGGAAAATTATAGCTAGATTTCCGGCAAAAGTTAAGGGCCCATTTGGCAGTGTTTCTGCTTCTATTTCTCGTAGAAGAACTTTACAAAAAAATCATGTTAAACAAATCGCATCTAAAAACTCTTCTAATCAAACAAAATATTTTCCAATAAGTTATATAAACATGTTCAAAAGCAATTTTTACTTTCAAGAGAAGTAAACAGGCCTTAAAAGTAGTAAGGTCTTCAACTTTGAATTTATAGAAAGTGTACCCCAATTAGAAGATTTTAAAGTCCAACACTTGGGCTACTCGCCTTAATCTGGCTAGATGTTGTCCTAGCACACCCTGAGCCCAAAACTTTCCTAGTTTAAACAATGGAGAATAAACACAAAGAAACTTGTGTCCTCTGCTCTTAGAGATTCCAACACTCCGGGACGACAATTCGAACTGTCAAATTGAAAATCACGATGAATCGAACTGAATGAGGCGAAAAAGCCGAACCTATGGCGCAATGGGGTAGATATGATATTTGATTTTAATGAACCGGATCGGTTCGGGGTAAGACGGGTATGGTATTTATGCTGTCACCCCGTCTTGAATCGATTAACCGTTAAAAAAAAATTAATTGGACAGTTCGACTTTTCATTATTCTTTCTATTATTATGTCCAACTCAAAATTCATTTCTGGCCAGACCCGCCTAAATCCAACTAACGTTACTAACCTAACCCACACATAATATTGTTTAGTATTGTTATGTTAATAATATTTTTGTTAAATTCAAATTTTGCATTTAGGAATTGAGATATTGTTTGATAAATTGACTTAGTATTGCGTTTTTGTTTCATTGACTTTTTTTCAATTATTTTTTTTTTTTTTTTCAAGTTGAAGACTAGACCTATAAAATATAATTTATTTTTGTAATTATTAACTGTCCGAACCGAGCCGAACTCAACCAAATTACAAATCTTGCTAATACGACAATTGACTAACGAGTTAATTGTGATGGAATTCTTCTCTTAGGAATCAACAAGTATCAATTTGTCAAACTGAAATTGATGTCGCGTCTTCATCAAGCTCTTGTTAAAGATGTGAGTGGCTTGAAATGTAGTTGAAACATAGGGCAACGTGATCGTATGATCAATATAGGCATCATGAACATAATGACAATCTACCTCTATGTTTTTCAGGTTTTCATGAATTTCACGATTTTCACTAATTTTGATGGCACTTATACTATCCACGTGCAGAGAAGTAGAGCCTATTTGAGGGAACCCCAACTCTGATAAACGACAACGTTGCCAACCAATTTCTAAACAAGCTAATGACATAGCCCAATATTCTGCTTTCGTAGAGGATGTAGACTCTTCCGCGTTTCTTGTGTTTTCATGAAATAAAAACATCACCAAGATACGTACACCAATCTATAGTTGAACGACGAGAATTTAGACAAATCTTATTCATAGCATTCTATTTAATAGAAAAGGAACAATATCCCATATGTGATTTTTGGTCAAGGCTTCCAACTCTTCATTCAGAGCATTCTACCAATGTGAAGGTTGTGTTGGCTTGAGTGTAAGAAGTTGGAGCATTGCTTACCGAGCAAGTGGACATGCTTAAACGATTAGAAGGTCTAAATTGTCAACAAAATTTGATGATTGAGATGGATCAAGATTTGGACTAGGAGAAGATGAAAGTTCCTCGCATAATAGTATTGGTTTTTGAGGAAGCAATAGCCTCCAAATACAGTCCGAAGTTGCAAAATAATTTCACTCTCTTATTATTTATTGCTTGCTTATATATACAAGACAACGTAAACATTTTTTTACCTAATGCTAAGACTAAGGAGCACTATTTTGCTCAATCTTCTAATGCACATCAATTAGAAGAGAAAATTTTTAACCGATTGAAAAGAAAGGAAATAAGAAGGATCTACAAAAATGTGCATAACTTTTAGCCCAGTTGCGATTTTCTTCAATGAACATTATCAAACTTTCAGGGTCAAATTACATCGTTCAGGAGTCCGTTTTAACGTTTTTCCATTTTTAGTTAATTTAAGCATATTTTTGTCTTTTTGCAGTTATTTTTTTTCATTTTATTGGAATTTATCTACAGAATTAGGATCTCAATGTAATCATGATTTGTTTTGAGTTTTTAAATACGTGTTAAGATTGTGAAAACATTACATTCATTTTTTAATAATTCTCACTTCCATTGGAACGAAATTCGATCAACACTCATTCGTGTGTTACGAACAAGAACATATTATTATCATTCATGTCTTCGTCTTGCTTCATCAGCTATTTACAAATTAGACTATGTCAATAATTTTTAGAACATGAAATGAAATGAGATAAATAGTCCTGTTCTCCTGCACTTGGCGCGCAGGAGAACAGGTGAGCTTTGCCCAAAGGCAAAGCTCACAATTTCACAATTTCACACGCAAATGCGTGTGAAATTGGGTTTGTCAGCTCTTTTTATATTTGTTTATTATATTTTTTTTCACAACTTTAGCTTTTTTTTTTTTTTTTTTTTTTTTTTGTCTTTTTGTTTTTTAATTGTATGGAACTTGTTCTAGTATTCGAATTTTGTCTTATTATTATTTTTTTTTTTTAAATTTTTTTTGGCAATCCCATCAAATACTATACTCAATTGTAAAAAAATTTATCTATTTTGATATTTATTTTCATAGAAAACAAGTCAAACGAACCCTAAAAGTTAACGAATTTTTGCTAACTTTTGTAATGTATTTGTTTTTTTTTTTTTTTTTTTTTTTTTTTTTGGCAATCCCATCAAATACTATACTCAATTGTAAAAAAATTTATCCATTTTGGTGTTTATTTTCATAGAAAACAAGTCAAACGAACCCTAAAAGTTAACGAATTTTTGTTAAATTTTGTAATGTATTTGTCTTATTTTTTTTTTTTTAAAATTTTTTTTGGCAATCCCATCAAATACTATACTCAATTGTAAAAAAATTTATCCATTTTGGTGTTTATTTTCATAGAAAACAAGTCAAACGGACCCTAAAAGTTAACGAATTTTTGTTAACTTTTGTAATGTAATTGTCTTTTTTTTTTTTAATAATAATTTTTAATATACGTATATTACATTTAAATATCAATAATAACACCGCAAATTTCATATGATATTTGTACTAATATTGCAACACATTCAGACAAAATAAAATAGACATTGCATAAATTAGCTAAATTTTCTTCAAATTTAATTCAAATTACGTCGAACGAGTACAACAATAAGTGGTTTAATGGTCGTCATCATCGTCAAACCCATTGAATGTACCATAATCACTGCTAGCAATACCAGTGTACCTATCTTCCTGAGTATCGTCCCAAGAGTACTGTGGATGATACGGTTCGTCCACCAACTGACTCCTAAAGGTGTTTCACATACAATAAATTTAAATATAAGTATAGTAGAAAATAAAACAAAATAATAGCAACGGTTAAGAGTTATCGATCAACTAACCTCGACTGTAATGTCGGACAAGTTCTTTTGTCATGTCCACTGCGACCACAAACACGACAATTTCTCTTCGACTGAGACATTGCTATTTCTTTGGATGACTTCAATCTCTTCCCGCACCCTTTCGTCCTAACCGGAGTAGGATCAACCACGAGTTGGGCACCTTCGCTGCTCTTGCTGATAACCTTACTCATTCCCACTTCCCCTCCATTATCCAAAGCTTTTACCTGTATTTTCAAGTTCTGAAATCCATCCATTATTAACGATGTACGAGCGTCAGTCAAAGCACCTTCGTCCACCAACTCTGCTGCTGTGTGTGCCAGCATCCCATGTCGAGAAATCAATGATTGACCACCCATAGATAGTGCATGATTGTGCCCCTCGACAAAATGGCTTACAACCCACATAGAAGTTGTCTGATGTTTTACAACTGTTAACTTTGCATCACATCCACAACGGGAGTTCCCACGCTTTCGTTCACCAGACCGGGCCACCAAATTTTTGAGTTTCATCTGGTAGGACTCATCCTTTTGACCCTGTTTAAAGCAAACATACGACTTCCAGACAAGCTCATTTGTCTGTGGATTCTTTCGGCTACTACCAATACGTGTGCTAAAACCAGCTAATTTCGCATATTCATTGTAAAAATTATACACATCATCAAGAGTTTGAAATTCTTGCCCGAATATCGGAATCGCACCAACATTTACTTGTGGAGTAAATACATTGCCATCCCCTTCCATTCCTAAAAAATAATATGAAAAATTATTTAGTTTGTGAAATAATTTAAATATTGAAATGTTTGAAACTTACTATAAATGTAATAAAAATAAAACCAAGTTACGAAATTAAACAAATTAAAAATGGTTACGAAAATAAACAAATGAAAACACATTTAAGAAAAAATAAAAGAAAAAAACTTACCAGAAAATTGTCTACAAAGATATAAACAAGCTTCACCAGAAAAATCTCTACAAAAGTTTCACCAAAAAATTGTCTACAAAAATATAAACGAGTTTCATCCGTATTTTATAGACACTTTTTTTATAGCAAAAAAAATTAAAAAATAATTGGCAGCTGACAAATTCATTTTCACACGCAAGAAAAAAAAAAAAAAAAAAAAAAAAAAAAAAAAAAATTACAGTTGTAAAAAAAAAATTACGTGTGAAAATGGGTTTGTCAGGCTGACAAACCTATTTTCACACGCAAAAGCATGTGAAAATATTTTGCGTGTGAAAATGTGAGTTTTTGTTAACAAAAATTCGTTAACTTTTAGGGTCCGTTTGACTTGTTTTCTATGAAAATAAACACCAAAATGGATAAAATTTTTTACAATTGAGTATAGTATTTGATGGGATTGCCAAAAAAAATTTAAAAAAAAAAAATAAGACAAATACATTACAAAATTTAACAAAAATTCGTTAACTTTTAGGGTTCGTTTGACTTGTTTTCTATGAAAATAAACACCAAAATGGATAAATTTTTTTACAATTGAGTATAGTATTTGATGGGATTGCCAAAAAAAAAAAAAAAAAAAAAAAGACAAATACATTACAAAAGTTAGCAAAAATTCGTTAACTTTTAGGGTTCGTTTGACTTGTTTTCTATGAAAATAAACACCAAAATGGATAAATTTTTTTACAATTGAGTATAGTATTTGATGGGATTGCCAAAAAAAATTTAAAAAAAAAAAATAATAAGACAAAATTCGAATACTAGAACAAGTTCCATACAATTAAAAAACAAAAAGACAAAAAAAAAAAAAAAAAAAAAAAAGCTAAAGTTGTGAAAAAAAAAAATAATAAACAAATATAAAAAGAGTTTGTCAACCGCAATTGCGGCTGACAAACCCAATTTCACACGCATTTGCGTGTGAAATTGTGAGCTTTGCCTTTGGGCAAAACTCACCTGTTCTCCTGCGCGCCAAGCGCAGGAGAACAGGACTGATGAGATAAAATAAAAAATTTGAAATGTAACATATTGTTTCGATTAACTATAAAATGTAAACAAACTTTAGTAGGTGACATCAATATCTTCTTCGTCGACAATCATTAATCGAAGCATTGTTGATGGTTGCCAATGACATTGTTGTTGGTGACCGTGCCAAAGGTGCATCAATGATAATCAAAGGCATTGTTATTGATAATTCGATATGAATTTCCAATATATTTTAGTTGTTAGGATTGCTGTTCGTAATACTATAGATAATTATCGGATAAAATTATGTTAATGATATTTTCTCCATTTAATTTTTTTTTAATAAAATGATTGAAATACTTCATTTATGATTGTTCAGATTGCTTGATCCGCCTCTGTATTTATTAGTCTAACACAAATTTTTTCCAAGCAACCATACATTAACCTATGTTTGACAACAATTAAAAATAGAACTCTTTTTCTTTATTTTTTAAAATTCAATTTGAATCATAAATTCTTACAATAAGATATTCTAGATGTAAAATAAAAAAAAATTATACTTTTAAACCACACATTTTTTTAGAAAAAAAAAAAAGATATACTACATGAGCACCTTAGTTGACACCGCACTCACATGGAAGAAATATTATTTTATTCGCAAAATGCCCACACACTCACATAATGATCACTCATACGGTGAATCGGGATGATTGAGTATCATTTTTCTTTTAATGGAATTACCTTTTGAGATTGTCACATTTTTGGCCCAAGGAAGGCGCCCAAATTCACAATTCAAAACATAAAGGCGCTCAAAGCAGACAGCGAACATTTTCCCTCCTCCTTTTTCTCAATCCATTTTTCACTCGTAACAAACCCCAAGACCCAAATTTTCTTCTCTCTTCCTCAAGGTGAGTACCAAATTTTATACGTAGATTGTTCTTAATTCACACCAGGAATCCGACATATATCATTTTTCGATCGTAATATATATATATATATTTTTTTTTTTTTTTTTTTTTTTTTTGTTGCAAAATGCTTTGCATACTTCTATTATTTTTCTGATTAGTTCTTGTTTCCTGATATAGATCTGTATTGAAAAATTATTACTTGCTATTTATTTATATAATTTAGGGTTTCTATATGTGTTTGCGGATCAGGGAGCTGGCTAATCTATGATTTTGGAGAAATCTGTTAAGTAGGGTTGTGAACCAAGTGTTAGAGAGTCAATTTTGGAATTGGGTTTCGAATATTTGGGTTTGATTTTGTTGCAACGACTGAATTTTCTTGATGGCCGAGGGGAATGCTTCTGATGGGTATAGGAAATTACGATCAGTGTTCGGTGATGTCACGAATCAGCTTGGCAAGAGAAGATCTTCAGAGAAAGAAACATGTGAAATTAAGAGAAATAATTTCAAAGATCAAGATAGGGTTAAACAGCCACGTGTTTTGCCTCGCCCGTGTACTGAGATTAACTCATTGAAAGGGAATGTTATATCGAGTATTTCAAAAGTGCCCAATGAAAACAAGGACACAGATGGTTTAGATTTATGCAAGGATTCTGCTGTTTCCAAGAGCACATTTGAAGTTGAAGATGTCTTGAAAAATAGTAGCGGAAGTGACTATTGTAAAAAAGAGAAGACTGTTAAAAGGGGCAGTTCAAAATCTCTTGATGAAAATAAGGAACCCAAGATTTTAGATCTTAGTAGTGAGGATTCTGTTTCCAAGATTGTTATTCAAGGGGATGTAGTTGATAATGACATTGCAGATCACTGCAATGCGACTAATTCTTTTAAGGACAGTGCTATTTCAGGGATGGGTAAAATGGTGAGAGAAAATACTGTTTACCCTAATTTAGTAGAACTTGGTGCTGGCAGAGCTGTTAATCATATTGAAATCGTAGCTGATGTTTGTTATGGGATAGATTCATCAAAGGATAATGTGATTACAGGGATTCCAAATATAGATAGTAAAAAGAAGTGCACCAGCTTGTTAGATACTGGCACTGGCAGAGTGGCTGAGGTTATTGTGAGCAATTCGGGTGATGGTGCAATGCGCAGTTCAAAAATATCCAGCAAAAATGAGAACCTAAATTTGTTAGATCTTGACAAGGGCAAGGGTCTTAATGGTATAAATGCTGAAGCTATTAATGAGTTCGTTGACAATTTTATTACTAAAATCTCAGTGCCAAATAGTGAAACCGGTGGTGATAGTGTTCTTGATGGAAAGAATTGCAACGATGATGAAGCCAAAGTCAGTTATGAAGGCACTCAAAGTGAAACTGATCGTCAAACTTATGGGGATGATGATAATGTTGATAGTTATGTCTTGAGTCAGTCTGGGTCTATTGACTGTAATGTACTACCTGAGTCACAGGAATCTAGAGCGTTTGGATTAGAGAGATGCAGTGAACTTAAAAGCGGCAATGAATGTGCTAATATGGGTGGAGGGATTGACTTGATCAAAGCATGCTCTTGTTCTTTTTGCACAAAAGGTATTAATCCATTTGTTTACCTATTCTTGCATGTAGCCTTAAATATTGTTGGTCATGAAACATCTGATTGCATTTTATATTGTTATATTATCTTTTTACTGTAGTGTATTGATAAGGCCATGGTTTTATTGTGCAATCAGCTGCTTATATATGGTTGGACCTCCACTACCAGGACACCAAGGCTCGAATATCCGGTGGGCTTATACATACTTGTTAGCTACTATTCAGCTATGACTGGAAAATTGTTTTTATCCATTTTGATCTAGTTTTGTTCTCTTTTGTCAAACTGTATTCAATTTATTTAAGCAATAAAGAAGAGCCAAAAAGAAGCAAGCATTTTGGCTGCAAGAAGCTGTAGGAGTAAGGCAACTGAGAAACATGTTCTTGGAAACTCCTCTAGAGTTTCAACGTTAGAATCTGATCTGATGCATCAGTGGAGGTATCTCTTTCAACACATGGTGGACACATGTGAGCACGAGTCTAACCAGCTAGTAAGTCCATCCTTTCTTTTGAAGATATTCTCCCATTTGTCGGTAAAAACTTTTCCCTTTAAGTTAGTCCAAGGAATTCTGCATTCATGGTCTGTCTGGTGATGTTTCATTTAGTTGTATAGTTAGTAAAGTTAACACATTCTTGTCTTTTTGATTCTTGGCTTTATTTTATGGTGTGAAACAGAAACCTAGTATGAATAATTTTATTCCTGATCTATCAAGTATCACCTAGGATGACAGGTCGTTTTTATGTTGTTTTTTTGGATGAAATTGATGCTGCAGTTATCAATTGGCTAAAACGAATTTGGGCCTTTGAAAACAAAAAATAAATGCTATGAGCCTCTGTTTATGCAAAATACCTCTTTCTTAAAATGAAAAGCATCCGACTCTGAAGGTTATGGAGTTTTTGCTAAGTTTTTACTTGTAACGTGAAATCAAGGACAATGTTGATTTTATAATTTATTGTGGGATAACTTTAGAATCACCAAAAATGGTTTAAGAACTAGTCCTGGAGAGTTGATATCGTTCATTGAAGTGTCAATGCAGGTATAGAACTATTATACACAGTATTTTTGTACGGGAAATGAATACACGCCATGGTCTGAAAATAAGCTTATCTTTGGCTCATTGTTTCTATGTATTTATAAACACTTTGGTCAAAAAATACTTGGTCAAACTACTTTTTATCCATGCATTTTGTAAGACCCACAAATATTACCCATTTCTTGATCACACATTTACCGTTGTTTATAAACACCTTACCACACCTGCCCTATATCAGAATTCTGAGAAATGAAATGAAGATGTTATGCACAAAAAATAATGAAATCCATTGCTCAAGTGCATTTGAAATTTGTATTATACCATTTGAAAATTAAACTTAACGTGTAATTATACAACTTGATTCCTTGAAGTTTATAATTGGCTCCAAACGAAATGGTAAACCCGGCTTCTTGTTGAAACTTAACAAGTCTTATCTGTCTAGCGCAGGAGGATCATTTTCCTAAGGTCGATTATGTGAATTAAATTTGGTTGTGCAGTAGTGGAGCCGGGATATTATGGTATATATGTGCTTCAGTAAGATAATTGGTAGTCAACCTCGTTAATGGCTCCTTTTTCAATTCTTTCAATTTCATTGGATCTTTCTCCGAGTTCAAAATTGCTTTCTCTCTTCCACTCTGATCTAAAAAGGGACCAGTTTGTGATCAACAATAGAAGCCATTAATCTGTATTGTGCATACACAGGAATAAACTTTTCTTTCCTTGATTAGTGGTTTTCACCAAGATATCTTCCAAATTAAGATCTTGGGAAGCATTAACTTACAACAATTATTGCCTTGTGCAGGAAAACAATCTACTCCCACTAATGGAGTTAAGGGAGCAATGCAGGACAGATTTGGAGCACATTAACGCTTCATCTTCAGAGAAGCATTAGTTTTGATTTGGAGGCTGAGATTTATTAGTCAATTCTACTTGGTTATTAAATTTCATAGCCTTAAAATTTCTTGTAGATGCAAAACACCTGCAAGTCACATTTGTCTGTTGCATGAAAATCCCTTGTACTTGGGAAATTCAAGCTATGTACCTTCCTCTTGTTCCTGTATAAGAGGAATGGCCTGCTTACGCCTTTTTGTCGAATTATATCGATTTAGTCATTTGTTTGTAAACAGTCTGATAATGAATGATCTGACTTTGGATTGTTGGGAGCTCCACACAGGCACTTCTGCCCCTCTCAAATTATCTGTTGTTCGGAAGGCAAAATGTCCTGCCTGGCTTCTTTTTTTAGAAAAAAATACATTATAAACATGCATTCTTAAGCAATTTGCAGGCACCACCCTGCAAGTTTAAAAGTTTTTATTTAATTTAGTTTTTAAAAAAGTAGTTTTTATATATTAGAAATGTGTGAAAATTGGCTGGACAGGAACTTTAATACCGTGGTGAAAATGTACAGCACGACCCTTTTGACATCCTTGAATGTAAGTTCTTGTTTGGCATCCTATCATATCATTTTTTTTTTTCTTTTTTCTACTTTCAACCACAAAATCTTCCATAAAATAATATTACACGTAAATCGAAATTTTTTTCTTTTTTTTTCAACCACATATTCTCCTATAAAACACTATTTCAAATACTAATATGCATATGTTTGTCATCAATTTTTTAATCATATCTAATTTTATTGTATACATTGTATCATAAATAATTAAATATTTGCAAACACGAATTTCCTAATATTAGTTTATGTTTGATGAAGCACCCACAAATCATGATATACAATCCCGCTATACAAACAGGGATTGTTGATAGGGATAAGTTCTTGATTGATGTGGCAAAAAAAAAAAAAAAAAAAAATCAGCCTTAATTGAAAACAAAATGTACCAATCTCTC
Source organism: Osmanthus fragrans (assembly GCA_019395295.1). Lineage (NCBI taxonomy): Eukaryota > Viridiplantae > Streptophyta > Magnoliopsida > Lamiales > Oleaceae > Osmanthus > Osmanthus fragrans. Next base: position 26,240,174 of record CM033354.1, read on the forward strand.
CCAAATGAAATGTACTCACACAGTAGGTATTCTCCCTAACTGAAACCCACGCCTCACCATCTCCGGTCGATCTTTCGACCAAGGGATTGTCGACGCTTCGACAACACTTCCATCGGGGGTTTGTCCGTCTCCTGTCGCTCCGTTTCCATCCCAGTCTCGGTGGCTCCCGGTTCACCATCATCATATTACACATTCCTCTCTGCCCCTTGCCATTTCGGAATTGGGTTGTTGTCCAAACTTATATAGTGAAGTCTCCCTTATTTACTTGGTTTATATTTCTTAAATTTCATATCATACCTGAATAGGTCATTTTCTGGTTTTGGAGCAATCGGAAGCCGTTGTCGTATGATTATTTCAAAAAAAAAAAGAATTGTTTGAAATTTCATTATGCCTTCACCCTTCTATATTATGTTTTTTTGTTGCAACGTCACTATTTGGTTAGAGTGAAGAAGCACTCTCCTAGGTGGTGATGCTGCTTGTATAATAGCATAACTATACGAATTTGAACGTGTGCTCTTTAGATTTTTTTTTAAGAAAAAATCTTTTAAAAAATGATTTCTTAGGTGTTAGAACAATATGAATTGATGGTCAGACTGTTGAATTAATATTGGCAAATGATAATGGAATTGAAAAACGCATAGTGAAATTGCTCAGTATTTTGCATTCAATAACAATATGCTATTGCACGACAATTTCAGTTAAACTTATATATGTTCTTCAATGTTGAGGTGGTTTTCATCATTTGTTATAGTGACATTGAATTCTTTTCAGTTAATGGTGCGGTTTATTCCTATGGTAGAATGGACAGAAAGAATACTGGAATGTGTCACAGTTGTAGAACTAAAGGTCATTTGTTTGCCGAATGCCCAAGGAAACGCCAATGCCGGGAATGCGAGCATGGATTTGAGAAGTGTTTCGTGGTGGAGAAGGTAACAGCAAATAAAGGGCGATTATTTCTTTGTTGCAGTGACAATTGCGGATATTGGGAATGGGTTGTCAAAGAAGAATCAAATTGCCAATCGTCTAGCGATAGCACTTCATTAGTTACCCTTCCGATGAACGAAAATGTTGAAGAAATGTCGAAGACGTTCGAATCTCAAGTTCGTCTCAACAATGATGAAGACCTACATATTTCTATGAACGTGAAAATATGCAAGGCCAATTGTAGTGCGGAAGCGAATTCAAAAGGGAAGCAATCGACCTGATTTTGAGATACAAATATGCTCCTGTTTTTTGACATTGTATATGTCACACTATCTCAAGGTAGCTATCAGTGGTGTTTTCATGTAGGAATGTATGATCCATACTTACGAAGGAATGTTGCAGAAAATTGTTAGGGATTTAGGTTGGCTTGTTTCTGGTGTTGATCTTCAAAGAAATAAAAAGCCAATCAATTGGATCATTTTTTCTGTTTTCAGTATTCCTTAAAGTTAAAGTGCATGTTGCATTATGCTGTTAATCAAAGTGTTGGTATTGCTTTAGCTGATACAATAGATAACAATCATTCAAGGATGGAATTATTTAAGTGTTAGTTAGTCCCTTTGCCTTAGATGATGACTCTTCCATTTTTGAGATTTGCTAGAATACATTGATATTTTTCTAAACCAAGCAACCTCCATTTTATTAGTCCACCTTTTGTTTTGACAAACTACTTAGAAACAGACGGTCTCGAACACCCTTGTGTAGAACACATATAGGATAATATATGTAAAAGTTCAAAATCTGTCTCATATACTTTATTTCAAACCATAAATGCATGTGAAATTAAACCACAACATCCAATTGGGCAGGAGGTAAGTGCGTGTTCTGTAATATGTAATAAAAATTATGAAAACAGTGTCATAGATATATTTGAACTTCAAATCAGAGCATGTGGTTGTTTACACAATAAACTATAATCCTCTAGAAACCAACCATCATGCAGAGACATCCAGAAGCAAGTAGCACTGAGATGTAATTTCCTAAATAAAGCTACATACTTGCACCATTTAACTGACTACATTGGAATCACCAGACAAAAGGCTTCCAAAATGACACTGGAGAATCTGCAGTACTTGAATGACATTGGAGAATCTGCAGCACTTGAAGGCTTTCAATTAATGACACTCCTTCTATTGTCCCTTGGTAATCTGCAGCACCTGAATGTTACATATGCAGTGCATGCCTAGGAGTTTAAGTGGCTCAGTTTCAAGTTTGTCAATGGAGAAGTCTCGTTGCCATTTTCCAACCAACCACGCAATGCCTCTCCTGCATAGGTGAGCCCATCTAAAACCAACCTGAGGGTTATGCATTATTTTCTGAAAGAGACCGAGTGTTAAATCAAAGTTGCAACTACAATTTCACATTTCATGAAGAACAAAATTTAGACTGTAATTTTCCTCATCTGCTAGACATTAACTGAAGCACACTTTGTTGGTCAGAGCACAAGCTACTCTAACAGCAAATTCTTAACTAGTTCAATCACGTTAAATGATAGGTTTGCAATAAACTATCATGGCTAGTAACCAAACCACCAAAAATTATATTGTTAACACGATGAAGGATAACAGTTTCTAACTCCAAATGAAACTCATTTAAAGTGTCAAACAACCCGTTATACTTAATTTATTGCAAGTCAAGCTAAAATGTCTACATAGATCAAATATGAATGATCACAAACCTGATCCACCGTGTTTCGATACATACGGATAGTAGTATGACATTGGTTGACCTGCAATACAATATGGACATTATTAGTTGCATACGTAAATGAACTGGAAAATTATCTTTAGAATATTGACCTTGTGAACTTACCTTGCAAACTATATATAACATTTGACGACGAAAGAGGGATATAATTTGGCGAGGATAATACCCCTGGATGCGAGATTGGTGTTGCAACGGATTCCCGTGAGAAGGGGAATGTTGTCGGCGTCGAATATTGTAGGTTAGAGAGCTGTGGCATAATTGAGTAATGTTGTTGCTGAGCAACATGAAGGTCGACAGAGCTCTCTCGCCCATTGTGGTGTCACGCGATAGGCCTATTTCCTTTGCTCGATGCCAAATTTCCTTGTATGCACATGTAGGAAAATATTACGCATTAATTTATTTTATAACATTTGTTGTGTAAAGTGATGGTTTGAATTTACCTTCGCTTTCTTCGAACACGTCTCCAACGAACCCTTTTCCTAAGTTTTTTGGGTATACCCTTTCTACGAGACAAATTTGGATCTCGTATATTCACGTTAGCATTATTTTGAGAACCGATGTATTGATCGGCTACCTGAACAATATGCTACGACATCACATTACTTCCACTACCGGACCCTTTCAAAATCGACAGCTCTTTATGCTGAAGTTTTATCCAGTCTGATATCGAACGTGACCCCCTTCATCATCCGTAACAAGGTCCTATAATTGCGCAAAATTACAACACAGTTTGTCGTATCTTAACTGCTTAGGAGAACACATCAAACCGTCGTAGTTCATTGCAACCCTCGTGTGTGACCTACTAACATCTCTTCTCCATTTCTTTAGTATGTACCTCTCCGGAAGTGAAGTGACATCGCAACAAATAAATACTGCAATCGCATACCGACAAATAATTCCCCAGAATTCGAACAAATGACAGCTACAAACAATGTCGCAACTCTCTCTCTCTAAAACTACACGAAGAATTTTTTTTCTTTCACTGCCATCATACATAACATCCTTGCGTATCTCGTACGTTGTCAACAAGTCTCCCTCCAAAGTAGATATGACATCACAGTAAACCTTCACCGTGAACTCAGCTTGAGCTTCCCTGAATTTTGCAATGGTGTAAACTGATTGAAATTGCTCCTTAATTTCATATTGCGTTGCACATAGTACCATTTGCGAAAATGATTTGAAATCTGTTTAGAACTCCTTCTCAACCTTATTACGCAGGGCTCGTTCATACTGTTCTACAAATTGCTTCAACAAGGTCTTGGAATGCACATAACCATCGAAGAACGCATTCATACTCTCACTTCATTGTGTTGTAGACATTCCTGCCCAGAACGTGGTCTTCAGAAGACAAGGAACCCAACGAATTATGTTCTCATACATGCCAAATAACCAATCATTATCTTATAATCTGTACTTTTCAATCATTGTAGCCCGCCCATTTTCAAATTCTTCAACAAATTGCAAATCATAAACTAATACGTGTATGACCCCAAATATTGAAGACTTGTCGTCGTGGTACCCAAACTTTTTAGGCAACTTCTTTAAAATGTGCCACAAACACCATATATGCCCCGTGTTCTGAAAAATGATTTGAATTGTATTTTGCATAGCCATGTCCTGATCGGTAATTTCCATGTGGTGCGTGACCATGCATACACTATAGTCACGTCCTGAACAACCACACAAAAGTATTTATATCTTCATTCGACAACCCACGACCAAGCAATGTTGATTGTCCATGATAATTGATGCTAAAAAACGAGGCGAATGACATGTCATACTTGTTTCTCAAGTAAGTGGTATCAAATGTAACAACATCGCCAAGTTCCTTATATGCTTGCCTACAACGATTATTCGTCCAGAATACATTTTTATTTTTGTCATCATCATCCAAATCCATGCTACAGTAAAATCTCGAGCACTGTGCTTGCAATTTCGAAAAGTATGCTTGTGTTGCAGCGGCATCTCCTTCACCCAATCTTAATCACCTAACACGTTCAATATAATTTCAACAATCCCTCTCAACGCAACTCATGTTCTCATAACCACCTGCTTCGACAATTGCAGAATTGAAACTTTGTGCAATGAAATTCCTATCAAATCATTGACTTCAAACTTGCGTTTCACATGTGAACTCAATTCTTAGTTACATCGATATAACCTAGATTTCGATGGACTAGTTTCATGATTGTGGTCGAGGTGGACATTGTTAATTCTCCATTCCCTACGAATATTTGTCGATGTAGAGACCCTGACTTTGCAACCTATCTGTATTGTTGGTTGTGGCTTCAATGCACTGCTACTATTACTGATTCTTCGACCATCATATCCACATGTCAAGGTCACATATCTCAACTCTCCATCATCCCTCCCTTTTGAATTCCTTCTCTTTACTGGAAATCCAATGGCATAAGCATATTTTTTTGTACATCTCAAACATATCTTTTAACTCATTGAACTCCATACCTACCTCAAGCACAATCAAGTCATCGCCTACTGAGGTTTCACCATCCACAACGTTAACGGATTCCTTAACATTCTCTTCATCAGATTCTTCCAACCCATCATCGCGTTTAACATTATCTTCATGAGCTTCTGCCAACACATCATCGTGCTCGATTTGCACTTTGTCCATAGTAAATGTTGGATAAGTAAACAAAAAAGTTACATAAGCACTCACATTCTGCTTTGGTGGACAAATTTCAATGCTAACAGAGTACGAATACAACTTGAGTAATATGACCTTTGATAAAGGAACTAGCAAACAGTCACCAAAACTTTGTGAATTAGATTGTCAGCTCATGATCATAGAATAGGTTGTAATCATAGAATAGGTTGTAACATAAATTTCTCGTGGAGACGTGTGAAAACAATAAACATCAGTAGTAGTTACCATAAACCTCATTAGAAGTTACCATATTCCGCAACTCTCTCTCTCTCTCTCTCTCAAAATGAGACAAATTTCAAACCTCGTTTTCTTAGTTACCATACACCTCATTAGCAGTTACCACAAACCTCATTAGAAGCTCGAGAAATCACAAACAAATTTTACAAGTTTCCAAAACCCAGAATGAAAGACTTACAAAAATAGGGATGGAGATATAGAAGCAGAATGTGAACCATTGTTGAGCGACTCAAGAATCGTCTTCAAAAAAGTGGATTATTGCCTCGAAAACGGAGATAGAGAAGTAGAATATGTAACATTGATGTTTGCTCGCCGTCACAGTCGTAGTAGAATCTTCGTTCTTGTGACGAAAATTCAAAATCAACGAGTTAATGTTGTTGACGGGCAGGTGAAGCATCAACTGGCTTCGGGTTTCTCGTCGAAGTGCCACCCTTTCTTGGGAAAATTATCACTGAAAAATGGAGCTTATAATATAGCGAGATTGAATATGGTTATTCACAGTTGAAAGTAAAATTGTAACAGTAACTAGGTTTCCAATTTTAGCTTATCTCCTCCCACGCTCGCTTCACGTGAACTTTAGGGGGCGTTCTCTTCGTGTTTTGAGTTTTGAAATTCGTTTTGTGTTTTGAGTGTCTGTTTTGAAATTACTGAAAATGCGTTCTTTTTGTCATTTTGAAAAATTGTTTTTGAAAACAGAAAACTGAAAACGCGTTTACTTTGCAATTTTTGAAAATATTATTTGATAATATTTTATTCAAAAAATCTGATTATTCAATTAATTTTAATAGTTTAATGTTAATATAATATTAAATAACATATAAACTTGAAATATCTTTGAATCTTGAAATATTTTTTCATATATTAAAATAATATATAAATTTTGATAAAAACTTTTTATAATATTTTATTTTAGAAATCTGATTATTCAATTAATTTTAATAGTTTAATGTTAATCGATTGATGAAAAAAAATTAATGAGGTAGTATTACTAAAATCTCTTCGTCTAATTCAAATGTTTTGTCATATTTCTATATTCTATCTAAAAAAAAAATGCTAATGTTGTTATCATCACATTTTTCATACAAAGATAACATATTTCCCGAACTATTTGATTTTTAACAAGGAAATCATTTTTCACTCTTATGTGCAACTTGAACTAAAAAATCGTAAGATAACAATAGCTTTTTGCACTATTAATTCACTTTTAACTCATAAGATTTCTTTGCAAGTATATATGCCAACAAAAAAAAAAACTGCAACTATAAATAAATAATAATATGAAATCCACAATATCAAAATTTCAATTAAGTTTATAACACTTTCCAAATAGTTCACGAAATTGAAAATATTTTGATTCTAGAAGCACTCCAAACAACATTCTATAGACGTCGATCAAACCATTGAACTGCCTCCCACATCCTCCCTTCTTTGCTACATTGGCATCATTTGCAAGTCAGGTACGAGCATAGTCCAAGGAAACTCCACCCATGAGAAAGTCAATGGCAAAGCCAGTGAAGCTATTTCTGAGGGAGCCTGGACAAACACTGGCGAAATATTTGCAGAAATCAATGACAGATCCTTGGTGGCTCTGCCCAAAGTAAGACCATATCAAAGACTGCCCGACACTGAGTAGTTTGCCTGAAGGATAAACTTATCGTGCCATCCAACTATTCGACTGCATTGTTGACCTCATGAGCAAAACTGTAAGTCACAAACCCAAAACCCCTTGATCTACCACTATCTCTGTCATAAACCCTCCCTATCTCCCCTGGGTCCTCTGAATGAAGAACCTTCCCTCTTAGGAGGCGGAGGTCCAGAATTCACCCTCATTGGTCTGCCCTCAAGTTCCTAACAAACAAGGTGATCGAATTAAGACTCAGTTTGAATAAACAAACTCAAAACTTGATGCACAAGTAGCAAAAAAGTGGTAAGAATATCGCAATTCAAATGTAGATACAACTTCATATGTATACTATGTATAGATGCCTGGGGATTTATGTATCCTTAAAGAACCATAAATGCTAGAACCTTACATATCCATTGAATTGTTGAGCAGCAACTTCAGCTTCCTTCGCAGTAGACATCGTAACGAAACCAAACCCTCTGCTTCTTCCTGTAAGCTTGTCATAGATAACCTGCAAATTCAAACAGTCAGTATAAGCTGACATTCCATCATCAGAAAAGGAAAAGAAGCAACTTCTTTTTTCACTATAGGTTGACACATACAGTCAAGTTAAGTACATTTATACGTATAGCAATGTACATAACCCACTCGATACACAACATCAGATTAAATGGCAAACTAAAATAAATCCCATTTGGACCTTCAAATTCAAGAATTTTCTTCTGATCTGTAACCACCTGATTGTCTAATTTAGCATATTTTACCCTTAATATTATAAATCAATTTCTGTGGTTAACTGCATTTCTGATTGATAACAGCATCAGATGATACCAATGATGAGCCAAATTTGGAGAGATTTAAGTTAATTATAATGATTAGAGAACAAATGTTATTTCACAATATCTTGTACGTTCTCTCAAATTTACAGCTACATAACAGAAGAATATAGAGTTGAACTACCATAATTCGATATTCTTTCAAAGAACCTATTGATTCTACACTCGTTACATGCTAGAAAAGCATATAAATGCATGATGACATTGAACAAATTATGTTATTTTGGTGATTATAGATCAACCTGTATGACAAAATTTAACAAACACTTTTTGAAAAATCCATTTGCAACGGTTATTTATAATGACTATGATACAAATTTGAAGTGCCTGCTTTTGCAGATTTATTTCTTGCATAGTGAATTTTTGATGATAAATAATTTAGTGCTATCTTTCTATCACTGCAAAGAACAGACAAAGGCATCTAAAGAAATAATTTGATGCAAGTCATCAATATTAAGTGTTAAATCAACAAAAAATAGGCACATACAATAAACTACAATACAACATTCAGTCAGCAAATGAAGAGATCTAAACAACAGGCAACAAGGAAAGAATGTCATAAATTTTGAAAACCATGTGTCCTCGGAACTGAATACTTGAAATGGCAAGCAAGCACCATACAACACAAGTAATTCTTTTAATTTTCATGCGGTGGTGGGAATTTTCTTTGCCGCAAATAAGGGTCATTTTTTTAAAAATTTTTTTTGGTGTTTGAAATTTCCTTACACATAGGCAGCATTTTCACCTAGAATCAATTAACATTGGAGCACCTTTAAAAGTTTGCATAGTGGGAAGTACCAAAGAACTCATAGAATACAATATTTGATATTATACTACTATTAATGAAACATATTTATAATCTTTCTATTGGGACACGTAAGAAGAGTTCATCGCATATTATGAAAAGAGATGACCACACTTTGAAAATTAAAATGCATTCAAAAAAATTGAATCTCGTGCGAAGTGCGAGCTTACTATATGGAAAAATCTGCTGCCTTAACAAAATTCAACAAAACAGATACTAAACATTCTCCAATCTGCTGCCTTAGCTAATTAGCTAGCTTGAAAGTCATACGCTCTTCTCCAATAACCCCATTATAATGAAAAACAGAGACAAAAACGTGGGGATAGTTCACCAAACTCACAAATCCCATAACAATGAAAAACAGAGAATTAATCCCAAAAGCTATCAATCATATTCTCTTCTTCAATTTTCTCTTATTAAAAATTATAGAATCGAGAACAAAAATACGCTTAAAATCAAAAAACCTTTATCGGCCAAGAAAGTCAGAGCTTCTATATTACAAAATACATAATTTTCTTGAAACATGACAAGTTAGCTACGGGGAAATTCACCAAAAAAACTTAAATTTCATACTTACATGTTCCTCTTCCACCTAATACAAATTGAATTTGAAGATATATTCGTGGAAGGAGAACTGTAGGAGACGGCTGAAGGGGTTAACAACGTCATTGAGAGGTTAGGAAATATTTTGCACACGAATCGTTAATTTCCCTTCACTTTGCAACCTCCAATCAAGCCCATATCAACAAATCGCCGATTGCAGCCTGTGAAATAGATAGATACAGCAACGTTGGGGAGAGAGAGGAACGAGAGCAAGAGAGAGAGAGAGAGAGAGAGAGAGAGAATGGCTGTGTTTTCTGCGTTTTCTCTTTACTTCCCATTTTTGCGAGAAAATGCTCAAAACGACATTTTGTCATTTTGAGTTTTGTTTACAAAAAATTCTTTTGTTTTCGAAAATTCGTTTTCAAAAATGAGAAAGAGAACGCGTTTTCACCGTTTTAAAAAATCGAAAATAAAAAATAGCAAAGAAAACGGAGCCTTAGTTTCCCTCCATTTCCTTTGGTTGCCATGTCACACAATTCAAAAGCTTGTTTTTCCGTTGGTCGCAAAACCTGTGCGCCAAGCCTAATTCCATGACATATGACCTGCTTAGTTTCTTGGAATATTAAAGGGTTGACAATGGGGGCAAGTCAACTTAAATTAATCATGCCACGTTACAAGAAATAAATTAAATAAGTAAATGATTGAGTCAGTTTACCGACTAGTAGGTTACTATTTTGATATGAAACTTTAATTCTTAACGAGTTAATCAGAGTTATGACCCAAACTTAGTCATATAGATATACAAAGCGAATTCCCAATTGCAACGAAACAAAGATCCTAAATTGTTTTGAGAATTAAAATTTCTAATTCTAAACAACCAAGTCCTTGGAGCCTCTGAGTATTGCCATCACGTTGCATGAGTCACTCACAAAATATGTATGATAAAATAAAAATCAAAGCAACTATAATGTAAGCCTATAAACTCTTCTTTGTAATTTGGACTAATCAATCTGAAATTAAATACAAAATATCCCAACAACTGCATTAACAAAAATTTGGATATCGAAAAAATGAAGAAGTGTGCAATGTTACACTTCGAGACCTTCCCTTCTCAAAGGTCACTTAAGACGTGTTAACTTGATATAGATCTTTTAATTGGTGAATGACTCAATTGTTGAAAAATAGTCATAAAATTGATGATTTTTTTTTTAATCAATTTTTGACCAAATATTTGGATGAATCCTACTACTTGAATTTGACTAGAAATGGGTCGAACACTATCTACTCATCGAGTAGATGAATTTTGTAATTTTGAAAGTCAAAAACTATGTAGATTTAATGGAAACTTGGCAATTACATTCATTAAATCACTAGTTGAATTTCATCCACATTAGAGATAGAAAACCGTCTTCCAAGCTATGCAGAGCCCGTGAGACAACGTGTATGAATTTCATATATCGAGACCTAACTGTTTAATTGTCAAAGGTTTAAAAACCTATCGAGTTGTCTCATCTTGCGGAACCTGAAATGTTAATGACATAATAATAAGTGTACTTCAAAAAAAAAAAAAAAATTATGTAGTATATTATTTTAAAATCCTAATTAGGCAGGGGTTTATTTTTATTTTTATTTTTTTTCTTTTTTGAATTAATAATTAATTTTGTAAAATTATTTCAATCCATTTTAACAAGGCGATTTGAGGGAAGGAAAACTGAGTCTTGTTAAATGTACGAGGGATTCGGACTCATTTGATGGTTTTTTTTTTTTTTTAGCTCATCCTTTTTTCACTTAAAATAAATAATAGTTCAAGAGAACGATGCATAGTCAACTTACCTAAAGAGTTCTTCAATGCGTTGAGCAATATTATTTCAAAAAAATACATTATTAAATAATGATTTGACATCATTTCAACCATACATTCTTCAATAAAAAAATATTACACGCAAATTCAAAACATTTTCTTATTTTTTAATCACACATTTTCCTTCAATACACTATTCTAAAATGCGTAACTTGGTAAGTTTCCCATCACTTACTCATTAATTAGGCTATGTTTGAGCCTCATTTTGTGTCAAAAATGAGTTTTGTTATAGTAATTTTTTGAGAAAAAAAATGTATGGTTAAAAAACAGAGAAATTTTTTGAATTCACGTAAAAATTATTTTGTGTGATGAAAAATGAATTTTAAAAAAATAAAATTGAAAAATGAGACTCGAGACCTTAATAAAATTTGTACATTTCCACACCTAACTCCTGATTAGCAGATTGATATATTTTGGAGCTACCCCCGTGCACGTGATAGTATTCTATCTCATTTCACATGTCATGGATATGGACAACTGAACAATCCTATCCAAAACTGTCCTTGTCAAATAATTATTTTATTGACTTTTTACAAAGTCATTCTACAGCTGAAGGAACAAGAAGCAAGCATGCATGCGGAAGCTCGTTCGCTCAATTGCTCTTATCCAGACAAGGTAAGAGATTTGAAGGTCGAAAAAGGAGTTGACAAATATTGATTCTTTTCGTTATCTTATTGTTGGGTAGAGGATGAAGAAGTAAGGACTAAGGAAGGGTCGAACTAAGAAATTTAGTCACATTTTGTTTTCTATCGTTTCTAATTAGATGATGGAAATCATGCATTGACCTAAGGTTCTTTATCAATGCAATTATAAACAGAACGTGTAAACATACCGAAAAATTCATCGATAATGCCAAAAGTTACAGATTTAAAAGTCGAAAATGGACTTCAATTTCATAAAAGAAGCACGACATAACACAGCCGAGTAAGACCCGTCATGACACAACATATATAATTTTGTGTTTCTAATATTGGTCACGGTAAAAAACATAAAGTGGCCCATGACCATCCCATACTGACGAGAAATTTTTTAGTGGGACGGTCGTACTCTCCTACGTGGTGCAATCGTCCAATGGGGAGCCGCCATCTCATCGGTTGCCCACCTCGAAGCTCGAGACCGCCCTATCAACATTTTTCTCCATAATGACACACAAGGATAATCAATCGCGCTACACGGACAATCTACTTACAGGCTCTTTCCCGGCTGGCGTGGCTTTTAAAAAAAAAAAAAAAAAGGGCAAAAACGTAGAAAATTAAAACCCACCAGCGTACCTTTCCCAATTCAAAACCAAATCAAAACCCATGTCTTCAACATTCACTCCAAATCAAAATCCACACCTTCAACACCACTCCCCATGCCTCACCATCTCCGGCGACACGTCACTTGGTGGTATCACCGGTCTTTCAACAACACTTCCATCTCGTATTTCGCCATATGACAATTTTCGATCTCCAGTCACACTTTAGTTGACGTTTTTTCCTCGACTCCGACTACTCTGACTTCCATGGTTTTGCCTCCTCACGGTTATACATCTCCAGCCGGTAGCTACATCAAAACACTACATTTCTGTCATTCACCTGAAGTTTCACTTGTACGCTTTGCCCCGGTAGAAAGGGAAATCACCCCATTTTCGCAAGTTTGTGAATAGAAGTTGATGAAATAATATTGAGATCGATGTGTGAAATTTTTTCATTATTGTTGGAGAATTTTAGCCTAATTAATTGAGATTACCGAGCCTATTTTTGATTTTTTACCATTCATAGGTATCTTCGAATTCCTGTCATGACATGAATATTACTGTGTTCAAGTGACTGTCTACTTCACACTCGACGATATTTTTTCCCGACTTTATACTAGCTGCACCGTTTGAGATAATTTTGATGGTTGCCCTGTGTTTCTGTCCTTCAATCGTTAGCGTGTTCCCTGCCATTGACTGCGTGAATTGTTATGTCGAATAACCACCTGCTTGAGTTGCCACTGACTGCGTGAATTGTTTATACTAGTTGAATTGTTTGAGAAAATTTTGATGGATGCCCTATGTTTCTGTCCATCAATTGTGATGTAGTTCCCTGCCATTGACTGCGGGAATTGTTATGTCGAATAACCATCTGCCTGAGTTGACATTGTTTATAGTAGTTGCACCATTTGAGAAAATATTGATGCTTGCCATGTGTTTGTGTCCTTCAATTGTGATGTAGTTCCCTGCCATTGCTGCCTAAATTGTTATGTCGAATAACCACCTGCTTGAGTTGACATTGGTTTGTGGTTTATTCCCACTGTAGAATGGTTGGAAGAAATTCAGGAATCTGTCATAGTTGTAGATCAAAAAGCCACTTCTTTGCCGAATGCCCACGGAAACGCCAATGTCCGTCATGTAAGCGTGGATTCGAGAAGTGTTTCATGATGGAGAAGGAGAATGATAATAAAGGTCGATATGCAAGGCAGAAGGTACGACAGAAGAATGGAATGCGCAAGGGAAGGGGTCGACTTTTGATTTGCATTCCTTGAAGTAGTTGAAGTCATTCGTGCATTTCAGTTGGTATGTTTATGTAATCGACACTAAAGTTGGTGTTACTTACGTTCAGTCTAGGTTAGTTGCGTAGAAGGTTATGTAGGTTGGATGTTGTGGCAAATGATTGAAATGAAATTGAAATTATGTTCAGTTTTATTGAGCAATTTGTGAAGCAAGAACAATAGTAATCAAAAAAGAAAAAAAAAATTAGCATCTTCTAAAGCATTCTCTGATTTTGTTTCCTGTAAATCAAAAGCCGACAACAGATAATCATTAAAATGAGGAATGAAGACTAAATGTGTAATTTACTCTCCAATATAAATGACAGGAAATACTATGTTTTGTTACACTTCTGTAATGCTATTTGATAAGTTAGCATTACTAGGTACATTCCACATACCACAACTAATAGAAGCCAAACATTAGTGACATGAATTTCATTACAGAACCAGCTAGCTACCAAATTCAGGGATTTTTACCCTCCAACTCCAGCTAGCTACCAAAATGTAAATTCCAAAACCTAGCTACCAAAATCTGCTTCATATGGCAGGGAACCAAATGTGTAGCACAGTATACCAAAAAACTATTGACCATCATGTTTAGCACTTTTACCATCACGTGTAGCACTTTTAATTGGTTTGATAGCTGCAAGCTAACAAGAAACAATTTTATGTTGGTGAAAATCTAGGATCTCTCATCAAAATAAATTTAATCACTTTTTGTCTCATGATGTAAATGGAAAAAAAAAAAAAAAAAAAATTACCTGAGGATGCATCTGTAATCTCTTATTCTGTCAGCAAGAAGACATCCATGGCTATTTACCTGAACTAATTAATGTGCTCCAGCTTCATTATTCCAACCAAAGTCAAAAGTGAAACCATCCAACTAATTAATGTCTTCTTTGGTGTCCAACCCAAACAAATTAGGAAACTTACTAATTAAAGAACTGAACAAAAATAGAATCTTACTAATTAATAGGTTGCTTTCTTTTACATGTTGAAATGTTGGGGTCGACGGAGAACACCAAAAAGATGGATTTGGAGTCGTGACCTTTTTCAGCACTTGTCAAAGACCCTTCGCCGGGGAAATCGCTGAGGGAATGCCGAAACCGGAGATTCACTCTCAAAATATTGGCAGACAAAATAAAATGTACAGGTTTACTTTGATATTTTTCCCTCTTTCCCAACTGCCGAGGAAATACCTAGAAATGGCTCGTTGAGAATCTAGTATTTCCATAATGGCCTTTGACCCAATAATACATTAAAAAAGAAAAGAAAAAAGTTAAAACATAACATTTACAAACAAAAAATCAAAAATACCCTTAAAAAACAACCAAACCTAACCTACAATAAAAAAAATAAAAATAAAAAGGTAGACGTCTTCCCCTCAGACGAAATTGCACAGTCACCAACTATAGATAATATTAGTTTTTGTGAAAGGGCTTGGAAAGAATTTATAGTTTTCCTTATAGATAGTTGATAAATTTGTACATTATTTAGTTATTTTTATGAATAAAAATAGAGATATGCTTGAGTAGATAGATTGTGGAGAGTTTTGGAGTGAAAAAAATGATTTTTTTCATAATTTTTTGACTTTTCCATGACCGAAAATGACGATTTCCGACGCAGAGAGACAGCCGCTGTTAACAGCCATTGGGCCGGCTCTTAACAGCCAGTCCAATGGCTGTTAACTTGGGCTGACTGTTAATAGTTGGGCCCAGTTGTTAACAGCCATTGGACCGGTTGTTAAATAGCCGGCCCACGTAGCTGTTTTGCATTTTTTTTCCTTTATTTTTTGTTTTATAAATAATTTATTTTTCAAATCAACAAATATTTTTATTCATTATTTAATTTTAATTAAATAATATTTACATTTTTTATTTAATCTTTGTAATTTCTTTTTGTTTAATTTTTTACAATATATAATTAAATAAAGAATTTTAAATTGATAATTACCTTAATTAAGTATTCTTTGCAACGAAATTAACAAAAAAAAAATTCATTTAATTTTTTTTACTTTAAAATTGTTTAATTAAATATTCTTTGTAAAGAATCTTCAATTTTGTTCAATTTTAATGAAATAATATTTATATTCTTTATTTTATCTTTGTAATTTCTTTTTATTTAATTTTATAATATTTATAATTAAATAAAAAAAGTTCAATTGATAATTACCTTAATTAAGTATTCTATTCAACGAAATTAACAAAATCCTTTTTTTCATTTAATTTTTTTACTTTAAAATTGTTTAATTAAATATTCTTTGTAAAGAATCTTTAATTTTGTTCAATTTTAATTAAATAATATTTATATTCTTTATTTAATCTTTGTATTTTTTTTTTAATTTGTTAATATATATAATTAAATAAAAAAAATTCAATTGATAATTACCTTAATTAAGTGTTCTATTCAATGAAATTAACAAAATCTTTTTTTATTTAATTTTTTTACTTTAAATTTGTTTAATTAAATATTCCTTGTAAAGAACCTTCAATTTTGTTCAATTTTAATTAAACAATATTTATATTCTTTATTTAATCTTTGTAATTTCTTTTTGTTTAATTTTTTAATATATATAATTAAAGAAAAAAGTTCAATTGATAATTACTTTAATTAAGTATTCTATTCAACGAAAGTAACAAAATCTTTTTTTTTTCATTTACTTTTTTTTTACTTTAAAATTGTTTAATTAAATATTCTTTGTAAAGAATCTTCAATTTTGTTCAATTTTAATTAAATAATATTTATATTCTTTATTTAATCTTCTATTCAACGAAATTAACCAAAAAAATTCATTTGATGTTTTTTACTTTAAAATTGTTTAATTAAATATTCTTTGTAAAAAATCTTCAATTTTAATTAAATAATATTTATATTCTTTATTTAATCTTTGTAATTTCTTTTTGTTTAATTTTCTGATATATATAATTAAATAAAGAATTTCAATTGATAATTACCTTAATTAAGTATTTTTTTTAGTTCATATTTCGACCATGAACTTATTATAGTCTCGACGTAGCGAAAGATTATATGAAAAATAAAAATAACTGACAAAAATTTTATTTCAATAAATGAATGCAGGCCTAAAATAGTAAAACCCTAGGAAAAGTTTGAAAAATAAATAATAATAAATGATATATTTTTCAAAAATGAAAAAATTCGATATAACAACTAAAATTGATATTCCTAATATTGATGATCGTCCTCCAACAAACAGAATACAAATTCGAATTTATTTGAATGAGATATTGTCAAAATAAAGTTTATCAAAAATGGAAAAAAATGCCTAAATGAAGGCTTCAATGAAGGAATTTGCCCAAAATTAGCCTTGTATCAACGGCAAAGCCATCGAATTTGCTTCATTGGCCCGTTTTCAATCGAATTTGACTAGAAATTTGCCATAAAATGGAAAACTTAATTTTCAGGATCGTCCTCCAACAAATATAATACAAATCTGAACAATGCAATGATGCATTGGCTTCGATATCTAGTTTTCAGATTATCTTGTATATGGTACATGTAGTACCCATGATGTGTCTCGGGGAAAACTTGAGCAATAGCATTTATTAGAGACTGATCCCGATCAGTTACGAAGGCAAGATCTTCGACTTCCTCGATCACTTCCCTAAATTTCGGAAAGAACCAACGTATTGACAGATCATTCTCGCTGTCGACTACACGCGAATGGAAATGGGTAAATTTGGATTTTGGGATCTTGACATGTAACAATTGAGAGTAGAATCATCATATCTGCATGACAAAACAGAATTTGAAATCATTCATTCGAAAATTTGGCTCATATTGACAATTAAAAACAACAAAAACAGTCTAACTGTTGAGCTGTTAACAGCCTAACAGTGGACTGTTAGGCTGTTAACAGTCGATCGTGCGCCTATTAACATTCAAACGTGCTCTGACTTCGTTAATTAGCTGACGGTTAATCGAAAATAACATGAAGATAATTTTTTTGTTCGTGCTTAAAAAAATTATACATCAGCTAAAAAAATTTATCTGCTTGTTATTTTATGTCGAATATTAATTTATCGATTAAAAACGTATACATATTTAACGAAAACAAAATTACACATACGTAAATATACTTACCGATTCGAAGTAATTGCCATAAAATAAATTTTTTCTTCAACTATCGATATTTTTTAGATTTTCAAATTGAAGAAGATGAGAGAGTTTTTATCTGTGTTGGAGTTGATTTTGAAATTTTAAGTAGGGAGTGTTTGATTTTATTTATTAACTAAAAGGATAGTATTGTCTTTTTAACAAAATCATATTTTATAATGAGGAAATTGCATCGAGTGACACTTTTTTCCTTTGCGTTTACAAAAATGTCACTTTTTTATAGTGTTTACAAAAATGTCATTTTGGCATTTTTTTTATACATTTTTGCCCTTGTTCATAAATTTAAATACATTTCATGTACTTCAATAAAAGTGATTTGACTATTTCAATAAAAGTGATTTGACTAGATGAAATATTGTACAAATTTGACAGTTTGACTACTTCACATTAAAGTGATTTGACTATTTCAATAAAAAAAATGTCACATTAAAGTGATTTAACTATTCCGACAGTTTCAAAATGTCGGGTTTCGACAGTTCAAATGTCATTCCCGACATTTTCGAAATGTCTAGTTCGACATTTCAATTGTCGGGACTTGTCGAAAAAGATAACACATTATTCGGTCGTCGAAAAGCCTGAAAACATGATACAATGTCCAGTACTTCGGAAGAATGTGTTAGAAATATTAATGATCATAATTAATTCTCAACTGCAACATCTTACCAAAAATTAATAACTCAATGTATTTCATTAATTATGGTTCATTATGGAATTCTTCACATTTGCCAAAATGATATTGTTAAAATTTTCCTTTTAATTTTTTTTTCAAATATCAAGCACTCATCATCAATAGTAGTTTAAAAAGTTTCAAAAAAATGTAATCATATTGTATTTAACATTTAATAAATAGTAAGCTATAAAAAAAATATAAACATTTTTTATGAACTAAGATCTCAAAATGAATGGAGACTCCAATAACTTGATCAATAAATGAAGAAGATGTAGGAAAAATTAGAGTTTATTAATAGGGAATGAAGATATTAGAGGAGTTAACATAAAATTTCTTTGCAGAATTTTTGTATTAACAAAATTCATATTTAACAATATAATATACAAATATTTAATATTTATAATATAAAAATTTAATCATCACATCAAACATTAATGATAATGAAAGTTAGTCTTAATGAGCATTAAATAACATTAAATGCTCTTAGAATTATGAGTTTAAGGGTAATATAGAATATTCACACCCAAAAAGTGACATTTTTTTATCAAATCACGCGTCAATAAAAATTTTTAGTGCATTTTCAAAAATAGTGATATTTTTGAAAATTTTTCTTTTATAATTGTTTTATATATTTAAGGATATTTTTATCTTTTTAATTCAAATAGATTCATGTAAAAATATGTACTTCGAAAAAATAAATATGAAAATAGGTACTTTGACTGGCCTTTTTAAAAGTACCTTCCAGCTGCCCGTTCCCTCCATTTTACTGAAAAAATGGCCTTTTCCTTTCCCACGTGCTGCCTCTTTTTTCCTCCCAAAAGTTGTCCTTACACTGCAACAATTCAAAACCCTGTCAAAAGGGTATCATTGAGCCGGTCCATGAAGCTTTATTCAATTCTTCCACTTAATTGTTACAATATTAAACTGTTCTTTCTTTTAGGTGTCGGGGACGGCGGGTTGCACGAAATTCAATGATTATTAAAACCAAAACAAAGACCTCACCAAACCCATTGAAAAAGTAGAGCGGGAAAAAAATTGGAATTAAGAAAAAAAAAGTGAAATTATTTTTAAAAGTAAAAAGACTTTATTCAATTATTCAGCCATAAATCTGAACACGTGGGGACCATAGACACGCATTCGTATTATTACTATCATGAAAATGACCATTTGCTTTCACTATTAGCGATTCAAACTTTTGGGATCCATTTTGGTCAATTTTTAATTCATTTTTTGCTCGTTGAAAGGTACGTGGGATCCATTTTTGCAGTAATTATTGATTGTATCTCTTTGTCAATTATCGAAATTGTCATTTTCTACATAAGATTGAATTTTATATGTAGAGGCAAATTGGTAATTTTACAGACATTAAGTCAATTATTACTGCATCCTTTTTGACAAAGATTGTATAACATATGGAATTTTGATAAATATTTGCTCCAAAATGAGGAACAAACAGGACCTTAAATTGACAGAGAGAAAATATATTTATATTATATAAATATTATTGTAAAATATCTCTCAAGGATCAAGTGTAGTGAGAATCTCATCGAAAGTTGGATGCGTATACAATTTCACCCGTTTGACGGTACTTTTAAAAAGTCAAAAGTTACTTCTAAAATTAAAAAGCTGCTTTTAAGCATGTTTGAATAGCTTTCTAGAAGTAATTTGTCTCGTTGAAAGAATTTTTAGAAGATATTGACTTAATTTAGCTTTCATAGAAAGCTTTTCTAAATAAGTAGTTCTATTAAACGGAGTCTAAATTGCTCTGCACCATATTAAACGACTTGATTCAAAAGTTTAAACTTCGAGAGAGTAGTGTATGTATTTCATTTAAATATTATTTTCAACAATCTTGATTTTCAATCTTTAAAAATGAGCAATCACGTCCTCGATATTTCATTTTAGTATCACTTAGGTCGTTAGGTTGGTGAAATTAATGCTTCTTTTCAAAAGGTTAAGGACTAAGGTACAAGGTTAATTCCCTAAATGGTCATTGAACTTTTCTTAACATTCCCAAAGGTCATTGAACTTAAAACTACACCCGTTAGTCATTTAACTTTGAAAATTGGTACTCCATCCATCACTTCTTAAATGATGCTTGCAAAATTGGAAGAATTTGATGACATATCTAACGGTATGATTTTCGTGGCACAGATTTGGAAACTATAAATTAGATTTTTATATAAATCATGCTATAATTAGTTAGAAACTATAATAATCCAGCCCATGAAGTTTGTGAAATTCAGATTTCGAAAAAGCTCTACATTTTAATAAAACCACGTATTCAATAGTCATTAAAAAAAAAAAAATCCAAATATGCATTGAACGATTTGTGAATAAAAAAGGGTCACATACCTGTAGAATCATGCTCAACGTCATCAAATCTTCCAAATTTTGCAAACGTCGTTTACGCAGTGATGGATGAGGTACCAATTTTCAAAGTTAAGTGACCAATGAGAACAATTTTTAAGTTCAGTGACCCAGTGAAAACTTTAAGAAATGTTCTGTGATCAATTGATCATATAGGGAACTAACCCGTACAACACATGTAAAAAGTTGGGGACTGTACTACTATTTTCCCTTCTATTTATAAACATTATACATATGCACACACATACCTCACATTTCATGATCTACAGCCAGAGATAGAGAGAGAAAATAACAACTGAATCCCAATAAGCCATGAAGCTCATCCACATTTGCCTCTCTCTCTTCATCCTCCTCTCCATCTTCACCATCTGCAGATCCGTAAGTACTCTCTTTAGATCAAATTCGTGTGTGTTTATCTTTTCATCGTCCAATGTATATAACTATGCCATGTTTTAATACGGGATTCGAATGGTATAACATGTTTGAACGATAGTACTGTATATCAGTCATAAATAATAATTTTCTTATCGAGATTTGATCTGTGAAAAATGACAGGAAGATGCCGATTGTGTGTACACGGTGTACGTAAGGACCGGATCAATCATAAAGGCCGGGACTGATTCAAATATTACCTTGACTCTTTACGACGCTAATGGATATGGGATCCGGATTAAAAATCTTGAGGCTTGGGGTGGGCTTATGGGCCCGGGCTACAACTATTTCGAGAGAGGAAATTTGGACATCTTTAGTGGGAGGGGCCCATGTTTGACCGGGCCCGTGTGCACAATGAACTTGACTTCCGATGGGACTGGCCCGCACCACGGATGGTACTGTAACTACGTGGAGGTGACGACGACTGGGGTCCACCAGCAATGTGCCCAGACACTTTTTACGGTCGAGCAATGGTTGGCTACGGATACGAAACCATACGAGCTCACAGCGATAAGGAACTCTTGTTTGTCGTCTGATGACAAGAAACGTGTGATTGACGGTCATGATTCGTCTATGGTTTCTGTGATGTAAGAGTTATTGGGTTTTGATGGGCTTTTGGCCCATATTATTGCGGATGTTTACTGCTTTTCGTTTTTCCTTTTATGCCCTCCTTGCTAAATAATAAGCACTTGCATGTGTATTTTGTTCGAAAGAAGGGACCAATAATGTGAAACGAAATGGCTAAAAATTTAAAAAAAAAATGTTGGAACTTACATTCTAGTAAAAGTAATCAGATTTCGTACTCGTATTTTCTAGCATAACTTGTTTAACAATAGAAGTATGTTTACGTGAGAGGAAATTGATTTGTATGCATATACCCGTGGTGAAGAAGAATTTATTGAGTTTGACTCTAATCCAATTTAGACTATGTTTGGTCGTGCTATTTCATGAAAAAAACAATTATTTACAACAGTCAAGTGGGTCCCGTTTTATTTTTATTTAGCCCATGTTTGAGCATCATTCTTTAAAAAAAAAAAAAAAAAAATTTGAACTCATTTTCAATTACACATTTTTCCAATGAAATAATTTTATATGTAAAAATTAATTTTTTTTTTTCTATTTTTTAATAGCACATTATTTATGAAATCGTTGTTACGAAATTTGGAAGGGTGTTCTTAATTAAAATTTTGATGAATTTTAAAATATTATAAATTCTAATAAATTTTGCGAATTTGAATAGATTTTCACAAATTTCATAAGAATCTCATCAAATATGATGAAATTTCAAACGATTTGGTCATATATATATTATTAAACTTGAAATCCATCCAAATTTTCCAAAATTCCCCTATTAATGAAATATTTATAAATCTATTAGTTATTGAGGAAATCTAAATTTTAAAAAATTTCGTTGAATTTCATTAAAATTTCAATTGAGGACACCTAAATTTTAATGAATTTCATTAAAATCGTAATTAATGGCACATAAATTTAAAAGTATTTTTTAAATCCATCAAAATCTCAACGCCCTCAGTTTTCACAAAAGAAAAATGGGCTCAAACATTTTGGCAGTGGAAGGTAAAATTGACAACTTGGGGGAAATAGATAGTTACCCCTAATTGCCTTCTCAAACATTTAAATACTCAGAAATTAATATTATATTGATAAAATCGTTAGCAAATTTATCAAAAATTGATAAATATGTCCAAAACACCAAACAAGCACTAAGGGTCCGTTTGATATAAAGATGAAATTTGAATTGAAAGAAAATGAATTACAAGAAATTGAGTGTGTTTGATGTTGATTTTAATGAGAATAAAATTTTTGGAATAGTGATTGATGGAAAAATGTGTGGTGGAAAAATGATGAAAAGTTTTAGATTTGTGTGTAATATTATTTTATTTGAAAAATGTGTGGTTGAAATGAAGAAAGAGAAAAAAATGAGAATGAGAATGAGAATGGAATGGAGGCCAAACGGGCCCTGAATTGTTTAGAATTTATTTTACTGAAAATTATAATTAAAGGTATTTGATTGGTATAATTTTTCACCTAATCCGTTTGACTTTATTTTTCATGTAAATAGTTTGTTTTTGAGATAATTTTTTTTACAATTGGGGATAAAAAAATTTAAAATTTTTTTGGTGTTCGTTTGACTCTATTTTGCATGTAAATTGTCAATAAAAGTAATAATTTTTTCTTATCATTGAGTCTAGACTCTAGAATTTGTTCCTACTGCCAAAAAAAAAAAAAATAGAATTCGTTTTCCCATCAAAGTGGTGGAAAAATATTTTCCTCAAAAACCAAGAAAATGTACGTGTGGACAAAAGTAGAAAAATCAATTTCATGAAAAATTTGTGCCATCAAACACCAAAAAGTTGAAAATGAAATTTGAATTTCTAGTTCTAAGAAAAAATATTATACACGTACACCAAAAATTTATCCATACTTTTTCGTCCCAGATTATTCAAAAAATTACTATTTAAAACTCATTTCCCCCCCCCCCCCCCCCCGCCCGCCCCCTACCAAAATAGCTGTCAAACAAGCACTAAATAATTAAGGAATTAAAAATAATAGATTATTAGTGAATTCTTCAATAGACAAGTTGACTAAAATAATAAAATTACAAGTTGTAAAATGGACTTTAGTGCAAAAGCATGTGAATTCTCAAATGCAAGATTCTTATGATCTGTTTGATTGACATCTAGAAAATATTTTTTAATATTTTCTAATATATGTTTTCGAAAAAAATAAGGGGACGTTCTCTTCGTAATTCAATTTTGTATTTTGAGTTTTGAATTCGTTTTGTATTTTGTGTTTTATATTTTGAATGTCCATTTTGAGATTGTTGAAAACTCATTCTTTTTGTCATTCGTTTTGAAAAAATATTACTCAACCCGTATTTTTTGAGTTTTTACAGATTTGTGAAGAAAACAGCCAAAACGTAAAAAAGTTATTTTCTGTTTTCTTCACAAAAAATTTAGCCGTTTTCAAAAACTCGTTTTCGAAAATGGAAAAAATAACGCGTTTTCAATGTTTTGGAAAATCGAAAACAGAAAACGGCCCGAAAACAATAATGAGAACGCCCCCTAATTTTCTCGACCAAAAAAAAAAGAAAAAAAAAACTAAACATATTTTCAAAGGTTTATAAATATTTTTCATGAAAAATGGCAATTAAACACTTCAAAAATTGAAATTTGAATAGAAAATTGCTATTTTCCATGATTTTTTTTCCAGTGAAACACACCATTATTGTTCCAACTAAGAATCTCAAATCAAGGAAATGAAGAAATTTACATAGACGACTAATAACTATCTAATTACATTACTATATATTTAACACACTCTTCACTGGAATAGTTAATTATTAGAAATAGTAAAATATTGCTTATTTATATTTATAATTTGAATAATAACTTGATCCACTAATTCCGCTTCTAAAGATTACATTTTTTTTTGCCCTTCATGGGATGGCCAAGTTGGTGGAGTAGGTGAGCGCAGAGACATTTGATCACGAGTTCGATTCCCCCTACTAACATTTTTCTCGGGCGAATTTGTCGTACCGGACTTGCCTAGTGTGATAAATCTAATTGGCGTAGTTTGCAAGTTATTACGTCAGCCTGAGGGTTTACCCAGTGCGCACCCAAAGAGTAACAACTGCGAATTCTCCTGTCAAAAAAAAAAAATTACTTTTTTTTAGTCACCAACGTTTATTCCGCTTTCAAAGATTACTTTCTTAATCACCAACGTTTACTTGGATATACAGGCTTTAATGGGTTTAAAATTCATACGGCAATGGACATTAATTGCAAATAAATTTCACATTCATTACCCTTTAGCGTGTGTTGGATTTAGATTTAAAAACTTTCTAACAAATGGATTTACACCAATGATCTCAAATCCATGGAACTTTTTGTACAGTACTACAATACAATTTGTACTACTAGAGCATAATAACAAAATCGTCAAGTCACAAAATCGAATCAAAATCGTTTTTTCGCAACAGTTAATTTGGATCCATCAACCTTTGATTTTGAAAGAACCAAATAATTTCAAAGTTGTCTAATTTATGTTTCAAAATTTTCAAAACGTTTAAAAAAAATCTGAAAATAAATTAATTTAAAATTTATTCAATTCAATTAAAATTAAACATATCCCAATTAAACTTTAAAATTCATATTAGACCCAACTCTATTAAACTCAATACTAGTAGGCAATTGCTCATCCTAATTAATTAATTTAATTATTATAAATGAGAATGCAAAACCCTCAAATTAGTTGAAAGATTGAGCAGTTGCTATTGAACCATATTTACCGATCGCTCATCATGATTGATTAGACAATTAGATTTGAATTTTAATTCAAATTCACACTATTTCTTTTCTATCTACTAATAAATTTCTCGGACTTTTGCTCAATTTTCAGGTTAGTTTACCCCCACAAAATTTTATTATTATTATTATTATTATTATTATTATAACTTGCTCTTGAAACTTCTAGCTCAACTAGTGCTTCACACCTTGCTTTACTTAATCTTCACACTCATACTAGGAGTCAAAGAATGAACTCTTTATTGAGCTATTGCATAAGAGAGAGCTCTTTCTTTAGTATGAGATATCCACTCATGGTCCATCTACTTCTTCCTCTATTGATTCATGTAAGTCGGTCTCTAGAAATTCCTTTTCACTAGGAACACCTCTCTGTTCATTAGTTCAAGCGGAATCAAATAACTGTAGTGCCTCACTTTCTTGAAAGCAGGAAGCATCACATTCTTCTTATTATACGAATATAAGCTGCTTGCTTATCGATTGTCTGTTGTTACAATTGAATTAGAATCCACAACTATTGACCATAGTCTTTAGAGAAGCAGGCCAATGATGAGTTCAATCCATTAGGTTCTTCCATTTGATCTAAAAGGAAAATGGAGCTATTGAAAGATAAAAAACGAAGTAAATGGACAAGTAAGATCTGTCCAAATATCCCAGACTTCGGAGAAGGACTTGCTTGATGAAAAGGAGGGAACATATCGTTTGAGAGGAAGCAAAGGATGAAGTGAACTCCTCTAACCCTATAGTTGAAGGATGAATCCCTCCTCGAGGCAATTGACTTAAGATGAAAGCACTCAATTAAACCCGTTCCTCCGTCGAGCGTCACTGGTGAGGGCATCGTTATGGAGCAAGGGAGAGGGTAACTCACGTGCGTATGAAGGAAAATGAGGGGAGAGAGTTTCACGATGGAACTGTCTTAAGTCAGCGAAAGCGTTGTAGGTGGCACAACATGGGATTGCCTTAGTTCTGTCTCTCGAACGGAAAAAGAAAGAAAATGATTCCATTGCATTTCCTTTTTTAAAGGAAAAGAGGTCGTAGCCCGATATCAACCGGTAACCTAACGCGTGACAAGTTCTCGATTTTGCTAGTTCTACTTTTGGGCACTGGTTCATGACTACGCTTTTCAAGGTAGTTTTGAAGGCACATGTTCATTTTGATTCTATTCAACCTTCTATGTAGGAATGGACTTCTGGCTTGCTCGTCATAAGGGGAACTCCTAGTCAACTCTGCTGTTGGGGATTTAGGCTCAAGAACACCCTTCCAATCAACGCAAATCACCACACCAAAGAGAGAGAGAGAAGAAAAATTGGCAAAGAACCCTAAAACCGCCTCCAACGCCGTCGCCTCTACCACCACCAAGCTATGAGGAATAGCACATCTACTTAGCCTCTCTTTCAAGGCCTAAGTATACAAGAGAATCACAGAAGAAACTCAGGGAAGAAAACAAGAACAGAGAGTTCTTTTTGGGTGGAGAGTGAGAGCCGAAAATTAGGAGGGAAGAGGCTCTTTTTATCCAAAGTCACGTGAGTGGCTTTTTGAAAGAGTGGAGTAGTCAAAAAACTTCTCCAACAAGTTTTATAAAATATCTACCAAGATTCAATCTCAACCATAGATCTCATCCAATGGTCTAAATTAATCCTAGGGTTAAGAGAACCATATTCTCACATTCTTCACCTTGGTTCTCATAACACTCTCTCTTGGTTGCAAATTTGCACATGGAAGAGCTGTTCATCATCATCGCCCACTACCTGCAAGAAAAATTAACCCGTATCAATATGTAACAAAGCCCGAATCAATATGTAACAAAGATAAGCATAATTTAAATTTAACTGCAGGTAGAATTTTAGTTCCCACATCAGAGGGATTCCTATCAGTGTGAATCTTAATATGTTTAACTTCATTTTGAGACAATTTCTCACGAATAAAATGATACTTCACCTTAATATGTTTAGATCTTTCATGATAAACAGAATTTTTACAAAGCAATAAAGCACTTGACTATCAGTAAACATAGCAGGTATATCATGCATGAAGTTCAATTCTTTTAAGATTCCTTTTAACCAGGTACATTCCTTAACCGCCTCGGTTATGGCAACATACTCTGCCTCAATACTTGACAAAATAACTAAAGACTGCAATTGTGACTTGCATGTTATACAATTGTCACCTAGGGTAAAGAAGTATGCTATAGTTGAT
This sequence comes from Osmanthus fragrans, assembly GCA_019395295.1. NCBI lineage: Eukaryota > Viridiplantae > Streptophyta > Magnoliopsida > Lamiales > Oleaceae > Osmanthus > Osmanthus fragrans. The sequence goes on from CM033354.1 coordinate 26,268,077, forward strand.
TTCCTACTGTTTTTATCACCAGCAAAGTCAGCATCAACATAGCCTTTTAAAGTTAACCCCTCAGATCTTTTTTCATACACAAGACCCAGACTTAATGTACCAATAATGTACCTTAACAACCATTTCAAACCTGCCCAATGGGGCTTTCCGAGATTGGACATAAATCTGCTCAAAAAACTTATAGCATAGGTTAAATCAGGTCTGGTTGTTATCATAGAGAACATAACGGAACCTATCATAGAGAACATAACGGAACCTATAGCATTAGAGTAGGGTATGTTCCTCATTTCTCTAAATTTCTCCTCAGTTTTAGGAGACTGTGCACTAGAAAGATTCATGTGAGCTGCTAAGGGAACGTTCACAGATTTTGATCCATTCATACCAAACTTAGTTATGACTTTGTTCAGATAGGCTTCTTGGGAAACGACTAGTCTATTTTCAGCCCTATCTCTCTTTATAACCATCCCCAAAATCTTCTTAGCACTCCCCAAATCTTTCATATCGAATTGTGATTTTAAAAGGTTCTTCATCTTAGTGATTTCAGTCTTACTTGAACTTGCTAGAAGCATGTCATCTACATACAGCAACAAGTAGACCTCACAGCCCTCCTTACTATCATTATAGTACAGGCATGCATCATATTCACTCATTTTAAAACCTATCTTCAGTACATAAAGTACATAGGTATCGAACCTTATGTACCACTGTCTAGGGCTTTGTTTAAGCCCATACAGAGATCTTTCTAATTTTCACACACAATTTATTTTACCGTTCACTTCAAAACCTTGAGGCTGACTCATGTAAATATCCTCTTCCAATTCCCCATGTAGGAAGGCAGTCTTGACATCTAGTTGTTCCAATTCCCAGTCGAAATGAGTAACCAATGCAAGAATCAGTCTAATTGTTTTGTACTTTATCACAGGAGAGAATATCTCATTGTAATCAACCCCCTCTTTTTGAGTAAACTCATTCGCCACTAGTCTGGCCTTATACCTAGGAGGATCACTAGGATTATTTCCTTCTTTCAATTTGTAAATCCACTTACATTGAATTATCCTATGATCCTTAGGTCTATTAACCAACTTCCAAGTTTTATTCTCCATCAAAGATCTCATTTCTTCCTGCATAGCTTTTAGCCAATTTTCAGAACATTTTCCATTCACGGCTTCTTCAAAACTATCAGGTTCTATTTGTTCAAGGGCTTCACCTGAAACTAAGGTAAAATCAGTCATGTTTAGAGATTCATATCTAGGATTTGGCCTGATCTGCCTCCTCCCCCTATCCCTAGTAAACTGATAATCTTGATTAGGTGGCTGATCATTAAAATGTTCAACTTCAACTGGTTCAATGGTTTCTTGAAGTTCAGTCACCTCTTCAAGTTCAAGTTCAGTTTCATTTTCAGCCTCATCTTCATTTTCAGGTTCTTGATGTATAGGGTCATTAACCTCATTCCCAGGTGTAGGTGAATCAAGTTAGTCAGCTTCACCTCAGTCTGAATACTCTTCTCAGTTTCAGATTTGTTAGTTTCATCAATTTTCTGTTTTAGACATGACATCTCAGATTCATTAAAGACTACATTTCTGCTATTAATAATCTTAATGTCTTGAACCCTTAAAACCCACAGCCTATAGCCCTTTACACCCTCGGGATATCCTAACATCACACACTTGACTGCCCTCGGCTCAAGTTTTCCTTCAGATTGATGTGCAAATGCAGCACATGCAAACACCCTCAAGTGTTCCAGATTTGGAGGCTCTCCCGTCTACAACTCATGTGGGGTCTTAAACCCTATACTGCTGGACGGAGACCTATTAATCAAGTAAGCTGCAGTACTTGCAGCTTCAGCCCAAAAGCCTTTCGCAAGGCCCAAGTTAATCAACATACACCTAACTTTGTTCATTATGGTCTTGTTCATTCTCTCAGCGACCCCATTCTGTTCAGGTGTGTATCTAACAGTTCTGTGTCTTGTTATGCCTTCCTGCTTACAGAAGTTGTCAAATTCAAAATTGCAGAATTTAAGCCCCCATTATCAGTTCTCAAAGTTTTAAATTTCTTATCTAACTTATTCTCAACAGACTTCAACCAAATTCTGAATTTTTCAAAGGTTTCTGACTTAGCCTTCAAAGGGTAAATCCAAACATTTCTTGAATAATCATCCACTAAGGACAAGAAGTACTTGTTTCTACCAAATGTGGAGTACTTCTCTGGGCCCCATAGATCAGCATGGACATAGTCCAATGGTCTGCTGATCCTATGAGAGCTAGTTTCAAAGCTCACCTTATGGGACTTACCCAAAATACAGGTTTCATAGAAATCCATAGCTTCAATATCATCATTTCCAAGTAATTTCTGATTACTTAAAAATTTTAGCCCTTTGAACCCAATATGACCCATTCTGTTATGCCAAAGTTCAGTCTTGTCTTTACTCACAGTAAGAAGGTTAGAATCAAGTGGTATTTCAGTTCTACCCTCCAGATAGTACAACCCATTCCTTTTAGACCCTTTCATAACAATGAGAGAATTCCTCATAATTTTCAAAATTTTGTTACCAGACTTGAAGGTATATCCCTCATCTTCAAGAGAACCTAAGGAAATGAAATTCCTCTTTAAATTAGGAACATATCTAACATTTTTGAGTTGCGTGACGGCCCCATCGTACATCCTGATGGCTATGTCACCAACTCCAACCATATTTTGAGAATTATTGTCCCCCATATAGACCTTCCTAGGTCCAGTCTCTTTATAGTTATAGAACCAAGACCTCTCAAGGCACATGTAAAAAGTGCATCCTGTGTCTAGGATCCAATTTTTGTCAAATTCTTCCCCAGACACATTAATGACATGCAAACTATCAAATTTAGAAAAAATGGCAGTATTATCTTGATCAGAATTGTTCGGGTCTCTTTGTTTCCTTTTCCACTCAAAGCAGTTTTTCTTCAAATGTCCTAACTTTCGACAGTGATAACATTTCTTACCGCATTTATCTTTTGATTTTGATCTCATTTTAGATTTTCCTCTCCCCTTCTTGTTATGGAAGTTAAATTTTTTTTTTTCAGATCTTCCCCTAACAAATAAACTTTCTTCTCGAAAATGAGTTCTATTGTCTCTTTTTAATTCAAGTTCTCTTGATTTTAAAGCATCTGTGACAATAGTTGAGTGAGAGTGTCCTTGCCATATCTTATGGCATTTTTCATTTCTCTGTAAGATTTGGGCAAATAGTTTAGCAATATGACAGCTAAATCCTCATCGACAAATTTTTTATCATTATGAGCCAGACTCTTAACAATTATGCTAAAGTCACTCAAATTCCCCTCGACATCCTTCCCGGGATCCATCTTAAAACTAAACAGATTCTCCAACAAATATATCTTGTTAGGTAAAGTTTTAGTCAAGATCAAGGCATCTAGTTCAGTCCACAAAGTTCTAGTAGTTTTGGTATTATCAACTTGTCTAATAATGTTATCAGATAAATGCAAAATTATAAAACTGTAAGCAATTTCATTCATGTCTTCAATTTCATGTGATTTAGCCTTTAACGCATCTGAAAAAGCAGAAGGATCATCGAGAGCTTTAGCAACTCTTTGTTGGACCAAAATGGCCCTCATTTTCTGTTTCCAAATCGAGTAATCCCCATTTTCATCGAATTGCGATAATTCGACCCTCGAACCCATTACAGATTCTGTAAAAAAGTGACATGTACTAAAATCTTTTCCAGATGATCAAATATATGAATGTCGAGTTAAAACCAATTTTCAGAAAAGAAGCACAACTGTGAAATAATCCGTTCACGAAACACAGGTATAATGCAGGTGAATATGCTTCCAGGTTACAAATTAATCACAAGAATTCAATTAAGGAATTCACAAATAGGCAACCAAGCAAACGTACATAAACCGGTAAGAATATCAAACCTAACCTAACGAAGAGTTTGGAATAATCTTACCAAACTACTGTTGAAAAACAGTAAGAATACTACCAGTTTCAGAATCGAACTGCTGTAAATGTCAAGCCAGGGGCAAAATCATCCAACTTTTTATGTATAACCTGAAACACTAAAATAAACAAATTAATACGTTCAGCAGGTTAAAACAATAAAACTGCCCGAAAAAAACCTCGTCGGAGTCTGCCACGCGCCGCCACCACCACCAGCTGCGCCTCAGCCTGTTGGACTCAGATATGGTTTCAGATTTCCTGGCCGGTTACTCGTTTCGCCGGAATTTTAGTTTTTCGGTTTGGCCACTCCCAAAATCGCCCAACTCATACTTCGATTTTTTTTATTGATTATTTACCAGTAGACGAAGCCCATGACCTGCAGATTCTAGTTCCGGTCTCTGTTTCTCCGGGTGGTCGATGGTTTGGCCGGAATTTGTAGTTGAAGGTCCGGCCAAAGGTGAAAAATCACGAAGGAGGCTTCCAAATCGGCCGTTTCTTCCTCAAATCTCAATCCCTAGGCTCTGATACCAGTTTGTTGGGGATTTAGGCTTAAGAACACCCTTCCAATCAACGCAAATCACCACACCAAAGAGAGAGAGAGAGAAGAAAAATCGGTAAAGAAACCCAAAACCGCCTCTACCGCCGCCAAGCTACGAGAAATAGCACATCTACTTAGCCTCTCTTTCAAGGCCTAAGTATACAAGAGAATCACAGAAGAAACTCGAGGAAGAAAACAAGAAAAGAGAGTTCTTTTTGGGTGGAGAGTGAGAGCCGAAAATTAGGAGAGAAGAGGCTCTTTTTATCCAAAGTTATGTGAGTGGCTTTTTGAAAGAGTGGAGTAATCAAAAAACTTCTCCAACAAGTTTTATAAAATATCTACCAAGATTCAATCTCAATCATAGATCTCATCCAATAGTCCAAATTAATCCTAGGGTTAAGAGAACCATATTCTCACAATCTACTAGTACTAAGGGGCCGGTCGAACCTTCTAGTGAAGTTGGGGGGGATGTCATCGTACTTCTCGCATTCTTATTGACTTGTTTGAATTTAATTATCTAAGGAAGGCTTCTCCGACGAATGCTTGTACAGACTCTTTGTTTATATTTTATTAGTAGTGTTGTTTTATTTTGATTTGAGCAACTTCTCATAAATTTTTTGTTTACTTGCATCTTAATTTCTTGACATGGTCACCCAATTTATTATTTATTTTTAACTTTGTTGCTAAATTTTACTGTTAATTGTTGTGGTTTCATTCCGATTTGTATTGAGCTCTTTTAAATCTTTAGTCCAACTATGTTTTTACAACAATTAGAATAAGTTGTTTATTTATTTTTTTGTTTTCGATTTTCTTTTTTGTAAATGATAGTTTAGTGAATATTTTTATTATTGTCATAGTAAGTAATTTATTTACATATTCTGATAATAAAGATTCCATGTCAAATTCTTTCTACTGCATTTGTGCCTATGCTAGTTTTGAGGTCATGCATTTTGAAATTGTTAGAGGCATCATTAAAGACTCCTATGTCACTTTGACATTACAAATTGAAGCATGGTGCTAGAGGTGGGCGTGGGCAAAAAAATCGATTGAACTTGAAAAACATTCAAACCAATCCAAATCGATTGATTTGGGTCGATTTTTTGCTTTTTTTTTTTTGGGAGGATTTCGGGTTTCAAATTGGTCAGTCGGGTCGGGTCGGGTCGAGTTATGGGTTAACAGCCTAAACCCGACACAACCCAACCCAACCCGATTTTAAAAAAAAGAAGGCAAAAAGATGTTAAATTGAAAAACAAAACTCTAACCTAATTTTAAGTATATTATAGGTATAAAATCTAGTACAGAGCTTATTATTATAATTATTTATTTTTATAGCCTTCATAACACGTTAATGCATCATTCTAAGATTTGTTTATAAACGTCCGTTTATAAATTTTAGGAATCAAACACGAGATCTAACATTATTAATTTTATCTAGAGTATTATTTACTTTGGTGCCCAACTAAATCTTTAACTCAAATTAAAATAGTAAAATTAAATAGAAATTTTAATAACATAGATGCATGTATAAATATTAATATAATTTTTCCAAGCATATAGAATGAGTTTAAGAGTATTTGTATAGACAATTTATTGCAATTTATTATGTCTAATTCTGTTATGTATCAGAAAACTAAAAATTTATATACAGTGAAAACTTCGTTAATGGTAATATTTAAATTCATATATAAACATATACACATCATATATAATTCTCGTGCCGAAATAAAATCTTGTCAATAATATTTAAGTCCTCGGAAAATTAAATATATCAATTCTGACATTTTTATTTTTATTTTTTTTAACTGAATACATCTAATGGGACATTAAAATAAATTTAAATTTAAAATTAATCACACAAAATAAAAACACAAAATCCATTTATTTAGTTATCTTTAAATCAATTTTTGTTTGGGTGGTTGTATATTGTATTAAATATTAATCATATTTTAATTATTTGGATGACGTGTAACGTGATGGTTTTATTTGAACATATGATAATAAATTATATATTGTTCAAACCGACCAACCCAACCCAATCCAACCAACATTTGATTGGGTTTGATTGGGTTGGGTTTCAACATTTACACGGATTGGGTTGGTTTGATTTTATATTAAAACGACAATATTTGGTTGGATTTGAGTTGAAGCAAAACTCACGTCCACGCCCACACCTAGCTAGAGGGGTTAACAGACCCCTGATCGAAACCCCACAATAGGGGGGAGTGGGGGCTTCAAAAGGGTCTGTCAACCCCTCTGGCCACTTTGCATTTTTGTTACAAATTTAATCCAAGACAAGAATGTATAATCTCCTTCTCCAAATCACTTTAGAAATATGAGTTATAGTCACTTTATCACTTATACTATTCTAAATATCATAATGCATCTTCAGATTGTGCTCGTGCTATTGTTTTTCCCTTGCGTTCTACCTAAAACAAAACTTCTGCTTATTACTTTTTTCATTTTTCAATTAAGAAAAATGATTATTAATAGATTTTTCACAAAATCCATCAAGTAACATATCACCATAGTTATAATATCCGACTTGATCCCATCGAGAACTTGACGACTTGGGTTATGACTGGCCAAATTGCTTAAAAGACTGATCAATAGTTGAACAAGAACTTGACTAGCAAGTTTTTAAACTTTGAATCTTAACGTCATGAGCTAGCAATGTTACCACTAAGTAGATTTAAATGTTTTATATATACCTTAAATATTCAATATGATAAAAAATAAAAAAAAAAATAAAAAAAATGGAAAAATTATAATTAAACATTTACTTAGTTCTTTAATATCAAATAATTATTTATAGATTTGTTATGCATGGAGATACATGATACACTTGAATAAACCACAATTTTTTATTGATAACTAATAAAATGTTTGTACACAATAAAAATGAAATTAATATATATATAGTTTACAATTTAAATAAGTTGATATAAGACTCTGTTTCAATCATTTTGGTCAATCAAACAAATCAAAAGTGGAAGTCGGAATTAATTTTTCAACTTCCATGGAAAATTTTGTCCAATCAAAGAGACCTAAAATTAGTTAATGACAAATAATTGTTTTAAAAAAAAAAATTATATTTTGAATATTTTAAAATAACATTTTAAGCATTAACCACCCGTTTCGATTGTCATTCCGTCAATTCAACGAGGGATCTAATAATAACTTAAATACCTAAGGTCTCGTTTGATTCTCATTCTTTGTAAAATAAGAATGAAAAATATAGTTATTATGGTTCCACACAAAAGTTACAAAGTAAAAAATAATGGTTAAATATAATTAATAACGATCATATTTTTCATTTTTATAGATAATTAATGAAAACAAACTGCCTAAGTCTTAAATCGATCGATGTGGAATCAGATATGATGCGTGTCACATTAAATCCGTAATTTCGTACAATCCTAAATATTTGCAACAATTCTGATTGGTCAGAATCCCAAAATCCCTCAAGATTATTCATTATTTCATACCGACAGCACCCTACGTTTTCTCCTTTAGTCCTAGTCAACCTGCTACCCCACGCCACCTACTCGACGCTGCCAACCAGACGGCATCCCGCGCCCACGCCGCCAAATCCACCACTTCACTTCATCTCCACCAGCGACGATGAAATTGCAGTGGGAGATGAGGTCAGAGAAACTGACATTAATTCTTGTAAATCTTGCCGGAATAATGGAAAGGGCAGACGAATCTTTGCTCCCCGGGGTGTATAACGAAGTCGGGGCGGCTTTGCACACCGACCCGACTGGGCTCGGATCCTTGACTCTGTTTAGATCCATAGTTCAGTCATCTTGCTACCCGCTGGCGGCATACCTCTCCGTCCGCCACAATCGGACCCACGTAATCGCCCTCGGAGCCTTCCTCTGGGCAGCCGCAACCTTCCTGGTGGCCATTTCCTCCACCTTCGTCGAGGTGGGTAACAATTTCCCTTCTTCTGATTGCGCTTGGATCATGCATCCATCTAAAATTGAGAATTCTATTTCAATTTTTATTTTCTTGCCTTTTTTCCCTATTTGATTCGTTCCTTTTTTGAACGCTACTGTCTGCTTTATCATTTTATATGCAGGTGTACATGTAATTGATACTCAATTTTGAATCCTCAGCATATTTTTGAGGGTCTTAGATTAGGCCGTTTACTTAGGATTAATTTTCATTTGAAGCATAATATATAAATAGAATCCTTAAATAAGGTGAATTTGAAAAATAAAATAAAATATCAATATATGATACTGAAGGATGATAGTTTTGGAGAATTTGATTAAAGATTTTTTGGAATACTAGATCTGTAGATTAGTTATTATTAACATTGGGTTAATTTTAAGAAATGATCTATTTTTCTTCTTTTTTCCCCTAAATTCTTTGTTTGAATTGGTTTTTTATTTGTATTTGTATTTTAAATTGTATTCGACTTGCAGGTCTATGAAATTTGTTATGTCTACAGAACGTTTGAATAAATTGACTGAAACATATTTCATTGAAACATAATGTCAGTCCATTAGTGTGGGCGTAATGATGTGTGGGCTGACATTATGTTTCAATGAAATATGTTAAGTTAAAATGTCCGATTTATATATTTCTTGTTTCTCATATCTTTTTCTTGGTTTTGTTTCTCGTTGTGCAGTATTTTGGTTCCTCAGAAATTTATCTTTAACATTTTGCCCCTGTTTGGCTTGTATAAAAATCAAAATTTTAATAGATTTTAATTAAAGTTGATGAAATATGTGATTGAAAAGTTGATAAAAGATGTGAATCTCATGAAATGTGTGGTTGAAAATGAGTTTTAAGAAATGGGGGCCAAACAGGAGCATATGACAGTATTGTTTCTACTCTGCGTACACAAACCTTGAGAGGTCAAGCCTTCTCTTGCCCTTATCCACCTTTCAATTTCAGCCTTTTCTTTGTAGCATAATATACTCCTCCGCATGTGTATAGTGGCCCTCTTGATGTCGTTCCTTTATAACTAACTCTCTCGGACTTCTAGATTATTGTTATTTCTTAAAGATTTTCAAAATGTTGAGTGAAATAGTTGTTCTGTTGATTAGTTATTTTCATTTTTCAATATGAAGTAAATGCAAAGATCAATAGAAAAAAAATTCAAAATAACACTCGTGGGATGGAAAGTGCTTTGTATATCTTTCATGCTCGGTTGGGCACACATTAATGTTCTAACATGGGAGAGGGAGGGGAGGGAGAAATGTCAACACGGTAGTTTAAGGACAAAAAAAATCTGGACTTGTTATTTTGTTAAAAAGGGCTTGTATATCCCTCATCCCTTTCTTCTCAAAAGTTTAAAAAAAAAAAACCCAAAAAATATAAACCAGAAAGCGAAGATCAGGTGCTGTAAATAGTCAACACTTATATTGTTGATATAATGTACTTTTCTCCATCATATATTAAGTTGCATTGTCAATCATTTACTTCATCTTGTTGAACAGGTTGCAATTTTGAGAGGCTTGAATGGAATTGGACTTGCAATAGTTACGCCAGCGATTCAGTCTCTTGTTGCTGACTCAACTGATGACAGTAATCGAGGCACAGCTTTTGGGTGGCTACAATTGACTGGAAACTTTGGTTCCATTATTGGTGGACTTGCTTCAATCCTTATAGCATCTAAGACATTCATGGGCATTCCTGGTTGGAGAATAGCCTTCCACTTAGTTGGACTATTGAGTGTTGTTATTGGTATACTAGTTCGCCTTTTTGCCAAAGATCCCCGCTTTTTCGACAGCGTTGGTAATGCAAAAGATCAAGGTCCACAAAAACCTTTCCGTTCAGAAGTGAAGGACCTGATAAAAGAAGCAAAAGCAGTTATAAAAGTACCGTCTTTCCAAATACTAGTTGCTCAAGGTGTCTCGGGATCATTCCCTTGGTCAGCTCTGTCATTTGCCCCAATGTGGTTGGAGCTTATGGGCTTCTCTCACAAGACAACAGGAATCATCTGGACTCTGTTTAATGTTGCGGGCTCACTCGGAGGATTGTTTGGAGGAATGATGGGGGATATCCTTGCCAAACGCTTGCCAGATTCTGGGAGAATTATTCTTTCACAGATAAGCTCTGGCTCCGCCATTCCTTTGGCAGCGATTTTGATGCTGGGATTGCCTGATGATCCTAACATGGGAGTAATGCATGGCTTGGTTTTCTTTATCATGGGACTGTTCATCTCTTGGAATGCTCCAGCGACTAACAAGTAAGTATTTTGTTTCTCCCTCCAAAATTCACTTCTCTCGTGTTTAATTTTAAAGAACTTAAGTACTTCATGGATCACTGTTATAAGTTCAAAGCTAATGGAACATTATCGCATTTTGAGCTTCTTTAGAAACATTGACAACATTACACATCATTAGGTTATATCATTGTGTAGACGTCCTAAGCCTAAGACATCTGTGTTACACTGTGAAATTCACTTAAGGTGGATGTAAAGACGTACCATCTTCCCTTATCTGGTCTTGGGATCAGTTCAACTGTAACATGAGCCATAAATATAGCAAGAGCGGCGGTGATAATAATAAAAGAAACTAAACATTGTCGTCGAGCCGCTAAGATTCTGTACAATGTTTTCGCCTTTTGAAAAGTGCAAAGCACCTTCCTAGTGGCAAAGGTATATAGTAATCAGGATCGACTATGCTTTATATAAAGACAGGTCAAAATTATTAGTCATTAGTTTATTCTGCAAAAGCCTGATCACTGTGCATCTGGAAACCAAATTACGAGCTTCCATCTCAAGTTTCCTTGGATGGTTTAATTTGATTCTCATATTGTTTAATAACTCACAAAAGTCTGTTTTTTTTTTTTTTATAACGGAAATGCTTATTCTGTGAAGTTGTGATCATTAGTTTGACATTTATTTTAGCGTACTTTTCATTCAAGCAAGTAATGTAGAAGTAATTTTTTTTTTTTTTTTAAACTTTTTATGTGTATACAGTCCTATATTTGCAGAAATAGTTCCTGAGAGAGCTCGAACAAGCATCTATGCTTTGGATAGGTCTTTCGAGTCCATTCTATCATCATTTGCCCCTCCCGTTGTTGGAATTTTAGCTCAGCACGTTTATGGCTATAAACCAATTCCAAAGGGATCGATTGACTCAAAAAGGATTGAAACGGATAGAAGCAATGCACGATCACTCGGAAAGGCACTTTACACTGCAATAGGTATTCCAATGGCTATATGCTGCGGCTTCTACTCCTTTCTCTATTGTACGTATCCAAGGGACAGGGATCGTGCAAGAATGGATGCTTTAATTGAATCGGAAATGCTGCAAATAGAAACAGACCATTCTGTATCAGTTGAAGAATACACTCAACTTCATGTTTTGGGATCAGATCAAATACATGGAAAGGAGAGAAGTATAATTGGTATAGACTATGAAGGAGATGGAAGCGTGGATTTTAACGAGAATGATGAACAGAGGCTGCTGTCCCGGGAAATGACATTCTCGGACATTGCTAAATTGTAGACCTGGTTGGATATATCTGTTTTGTGCAAATTAAATTCCACTATTTAAGTCAAAACTGGGCATGAATTTGTGGGAATCCTTCGTGTTTTCATAGAAATGGAATTGAGTTACTCGTAAATCGTGTTAATCAACAAATTTTTATCAGTCATTTCATTTAACCATGAATAGGCCAAATTTGTGTCTCCATTATGTACAGTACCATACTATTTATTGATTCTTTATAATTCTTGCAAGAATTTAACCTCGGTTTGAACATTCTTGCTTCATGCCTAGATTCCACTCAGTTTATACAATGGAGAACATGAATGGGAATTGATAAATGGAGTTTTTTTGTTGGGCAGAAGAATAATGTTATTTGAAGTCACTCACTACTGCAGTCGTTCTACGTAGCATACACGTGGTAGTTTATTGCATCATGCATTAAATCATTAACCGTTACATGTATGCCACGTAGGGGAATTGCGGTAGTGAACAATAACAAATAGCATTACTCTGGGCAGAATTATGAGAATGGTCCGTTTCTCTTGTTCCGTGTTCCGTAAAGGTCATTTAATTGTTAAAGTAGAAAGAATTAGAATTTTCTTTTATTCTAGCAGCTTCTTTTGAGACGTTTTTTACTTGTTATATTAGGTGATTTGCTCCTTTATGCCTTATGGCATGTGTGTTATGTTGGGTTGACAACATTTGTAAAAATTATAAGTGAACGATATTATGGGAAGTTTAAAAACTCAAATTGGTGTTTTCTCTCTCTCTCTCTCTCTCTCTTTTTTTTGGAAGGTTCAACGAAGAAATTAAGGAAGTTTTACAACTTTGATTTAAGAGAATGCAATGCAATTTTCTATTCACCGTAGTTTGTGCGATTTAACTTCGCATATTATGATGAGATAATTCAATCATATTTCCAATTAAATTTCTCAAATTTAATTAATAATCTGTCTTGAACAGAATTAATTCAATCTTGGTGTTAATTCAAGAAATCTTCATATGATTTACTACATAAAAAAATCAGTGGATTACTACGAAATTCACAAACGAGGTTGCAAAATTCGGAGAAGTATACCTCTATCTTCGTCTTGAATCATGAATTTTTTGCTAGAGCTAAATTGATATTTTACCTCTTGATTTCAACACGAATTCACAAATAATTTGCAACCCGCCCAATTTTATGAAAAGCAATCAAAGCAGCTATAAATGTTTGACATGAATTAATATTAAACGATAGTTAAAGTCAAATTATTCAAACTAGGCTAGCGTCGTTCTACATAACAAACGGAATTAGCTACTCTTCGTTTTACACAAATACATGTTGAAATGGGGATATATCACCGGGTTTTAGAAAAGAAAAGAAACGTAGCACCTATCTCCTCGTGAAACCATAGGTTTAGAGTCGAGTGAATGTGTTTTTCTCACAAAATTGTCAACCCTTTCGATTTCGAGTTAGGCTACATGTACCGCATGAATTATCGCAAGAGTTACCACACACACTCACATTGGGGGAAAAATATTATTTAAACGGGCGGACCCACCGCACCCATGTGAGGGTGCGGTAAAAGTTGTGGTAAAACTTGTGGTACAAGAAGGTTTATTCTTCGATTTTTTCCTTCTTTCAACGCCCAGAAAGAGTTCCTTTCTTCGTCATTTTAGCCACAGTTAACTGTTCGCTAAAATAACAAGTACACAACAATATCACGACAAGCAGTATAACAATGAGGTAAAGTGTCGTTCCCTAAATTTAAGGACTTGAAAGTTGTGTTTTTGGTTACTATACTATGGTTAAAAGTAAGAATTTTAAAAAGTAAATTGGAACGGCAAAGCACCCTTTGAAACCCCCCCCCCCCCCCCCCCCCCCGCGACTAATGTGAAACACCCATCCACAATCAGCAGGTCCCGAACTGATTACACTAAGAATTAATCTAAGAACCTTGCTACAAAGCCAAGGTTAAAAATAGGGTCAAAAACAGGGAATTGAAATTGATGATGCGGCATAATTAAAAAGACATAAATATCATTTTCTTATCTTTTGTATATTGAACAATATATCCTGATCTTTAGAATAATTTTTTAATCTTGTCCTCTATTTCTTCTATCTCGAATTTTAGCATATAAATCCATCATTTGATCTAATAGATTAGCATAATCTGCAATATATCTATCAAAAATTTCTGCAAGTATATAATATTCCTCAGATGATGATTCATCTAATCTTTGCATTTGATAGGTAATATTATTTATCTTTTCTAATAATTTTTCTAATAAGTTATCTAATCCTTTAATTGTATATCCTGGTATCTTAAAATAATACTAACAAAATGAACATTAAATATTTAGATAATTTAGACATGCAAACATTCAAATGAGTAATCCCGATGATTCTTTAAAATTTCAAAAGATATCTTTCTAAATTTAACAAAAATAATAGTTTTACCTTAGTTTTGATCTCGGATCTTTATTTTTAGAATTAAGTAACTTTTAGGCTCTGAATCTGCAAATGACTCCTGATTACGCCCAAAATATACTGCAGTGTTGTAGTGTAGTTTGGGGTATCGTATCCACAGGGAGATGAAAATTAAATTAGGCAGTCTCTAAATAGGTGTTCGTTCACTCAAAATTGTCTAAAGATATCAATGTTGATTAGATCAATATCAAAATTTTAGGATAAAATTCAATAGTGCAAGATAGTGAAGCTCGGAATTCCCTCACCCGGTTTGGATCGTTCAATGTCAATTATCCAATTTATTAACTCAATTAAAGGATTTCATCCCGGCACTTTAATCGAATGATTTGATGTTTAAGATCAATGTAATTCACAGTTTTACTTGTAGATCCTAATTTCCTTTCACAATTTTTGTAAGCAATTATTGGAATTAGATTACAAATCAACCATATACATATAGCATAAAATTGTAAATAACCACACCAATAATATCCAAGTAATGAAAATTTAATAAGTATTTCAATTATTCAATAGGAAGAACGTGATTAATCATATGAAAACCTAATACAAATTAAACCAAATTCACAACAAATCCATCAATAAACTTATATGAAATTGAAATTCAATGATTAGTTTAATAATTTCACGATAGAAGAAACATGATTAAGTCTATGAGAAATTGAGTAAACATTAAACCAATTCCACATATACATATAATAATGAAACCCTAGATCTTCAAGTGTTTTAAATTAAATAAATACCAGAGGAATTGAACAATTGACATGAAATCCCAAAATTCGGTGAGTTCCTTCTTTGCTTCACATAATTTTTTAGCCTTCCATGGAGTTTTCTTGTTCCCAAGGTGAGAAGAATTGTTCCAAGATGATCAAGAATGCCTTCTGGACATGTTTTGATGTATTTAAGTCGAGAAAATCAAGCAAAACGCATTTCCATAGGTGTTTAGGTTATTTTCGGAATTAGAGCAAATCTGCCGAAAAAATCACTAAGCTACCGCTTAGTGTAAATTCAAGCGGTAGCTTAGTTCAATGATAGCTGCCTTTGAATTCTCGGTAGGGTTGTGGGCGACTGCTTGCAAATTTACTCTAAGCGACCACTTAGTTATAACATTTTTCCCCCGGACAGTTTTTAGTATTTTGACAATATCTTTCTCTCTCGATATCCGATTTAGGTGATTCAAAGTCTGTTGGAAAGCTGACTCGATGGGGTACAACTTTCATTCAGATGTCAACTTCCAATTCGATCTTATGCCATGTGAAAATGATCTAAATATGAGGCTGAAAATCGATGCAAAACTTTTCAGCATATGTGATGACGTTTTGACTATATTTCATCCCGTCGACTTCTTTCCTCATCCAATTGATGCCGAACACCCTCAAATATTCATATCTTCATTTTTCCTTCCGAGTCATATTTTGGTATTTGCAATTTGGTCCTTGAACTTTTGTTTCTTCCATTTTGATCCATTTTCACTTGTTTCTTCCATTTTTCACCTGTTTCACCCATTTGCCACCTAAACCAAGATATAGAAACATTTAGTGTATTTCGGTGTCAAATAATCATACAAATGAAAATATTAAAGGGTGAAAAATGTAACAAATGTGCTATTATCACACCCCCCCAACTTGCTTATTGCTAGTCCCTAGCAATTTAATGTAAAACGAAACAATCAAAGACTAGTCAACGTCGCAAGTCAAATTATCAAGTTCCAATTTACCACAATGCATGCTCTTTTCAAACTCAACACCACAAAGAAATCAATAGTGTCATGATCACCAAAATGTCAAAAACACATGCGAAATGTGTAAGTGTGTGTCAAGCCATAACCATCTTATCGCTAACCTTAACACATGCAACATCAAGTATATCTCGAGTTAAAGATTCAACTCCATAGCTCACGGGTATCAAAGTGTTTAGTACGGAATTTCTCTCTATGGAGTTGAGAATAAGATACACTCAAATATAGAGGCTTAAATATTCATGCACAAGTAATAAGCAAACATTGATCCTGTGATAAACATACTTTCAAATGAGAATCTATCAACTTCTTACCACAGCCTACTTGGGATCCAAACGGTCAATACAAAAGGTTGGACGAAGTTTAGGTTGGGTTTTATGAGGCTAAGAGGTATAAGATTCAAAGCACTTCCAAGCATGCAACCAAGCACATTATCAAGCATTTCTAATTGGAATTTCAAATTGATCACAGCTTTCAATAGGTACCGTTTGTCGACATTTCAAACCCCAAATCAATCAAGTAGAGCATCTTCAATGATTTTTTTTTTGTTTTTTTTTTTTCACTTGAATCCACCCCAACTCTTGTCATTCTTCTTGCTTCTATTCTTCACAAATCGCATCTAATACTTACTACACACTTGGAAGTAAAAGAAGTGGAAAAATAAGCATATACTTCGGTATGAAAAAGTATGGATAATGTATGTGCAAGAAGGGAAATGTTATACATGTGTATATGGCTCAAAGTGGTGACTAGGGGCTGTATTTATTGCAAAGAAAACGTTTGAGAGGATCAAATGTTGATCCTAAATTAAACTTTATCATATCCCAAGTAATACACTATCTTACCACAGACCATGTAATGTTATTCTCACAAAAGTTTTCAATTCACAAGATCAATGGATGCTTACCACCGTTTGTAGTGTGATATGACTCTCAATCCTCACCTAAAGAAACTTCAATGAGAGACTCCTCTAGCCACATGTGTTAATCAACTATCTTACCACAGGCTTGTGTGCACAAAAGTGGTTTAGCAAGTGTTTTAACGTCTAGACTTTCATAACAAAATTAACTCCTAGTGGCACATTTTGTCATTCAAAAACATAAACATGCAGCAAATCAGAGACTTTTTTTTTTAAAAAGAAAAAAAAAATTTACCAGTCATGACAAGTTTCAACAAGAGTGCATGATAATTACAACAAGATCCAAAGTACTCTCCCCCAACTAAATATTGCATTGTCCTCAATGCAAAAACATGAATACTAAATAGGGAAAGAATGATATCACCTAAATGCGGGTGTGAGCCAACATAAGCGCAACGAAAGGTGAGCCTGAAAGTTCTCAATGTGATAATATAGGTGAAGGGGAAGAAAACTAAAACAACGAATTACCTACTTAAAAAAATACAATGAAAAAAGAAAGAAAACTAATATACAAAAAAACAAGGCAGAAAGCATACTTGATAGAATCAAGGGTGGTAAACAGGGTCTGCAAGAGGAATTTCTTCCACTGTAGGTACCTGTTGCCCATAGAGTATTTTAAGATGCTGCCCATTCACCTTGAACACTCTACCGTCGGTAGGGCTTTCAATTTCAATTGCCCATTTTCAAATACACGTTTTACCACAAAGGGGCCAGTCCACCTAGAAAGAAGTTTACCTGGGTGCTTGTGGAGTTTAGAATCATACGAGTACACTTTTTGATTTGGTTCAAATATTCTCCTTGAAATGTTTTTATCATGGAAGGTTTTCATTTTTGACTTGTAGATTCTAGAACTCTCATAAGCATCATTCCTTAATTCCTCCAGCTCGGTCAATTGCAATTTCCTAAGCTTACCTCCTTCTTCTAGGTCAAAGTTAAAGTGTTTTATAGCCCAGTAAGCTCGATGCTCAAGCTCGACAGGTAAATGACATGGCTTCCCAAAGATTAGTCTATATGGGGACATGCCTAGGGGTGTCTTAAAAGTTGTGCGGTAAGCCCAAAGTGCATCATTTAATCTCAAGGACCAATCCTTACGATTAGGGTTCACCGTTTTCTCCAAAATTTGTTCAATTTCCATATTCGCCAACTCTACCTGTCCACTCGTTTGGGGATGATAAGCAGTAGAAATTTTGTGCATAACCCCATACTTTTTCATTAGAGCCTCAAATGAACGGTGACAAAAGTGTGTGCCTCTATCACTAATAATAACACGTGGTGTACCAAAACGAGACAAAACATTTTCTTTCAAAAATTTTACAACCGTTTTATTGTCATTAGCTCTACAAGCTGCCGCTTCTAGCTTCTACCCATTTAGACACATAATCGACTGCAACAATAATATATAGATAGCCAAAAGAAGGTGGAAAAGGGCCCATGAAGTCAATCCCTCAACAATCAAATATCTCAATTACTAAAATGGGATTTAAGGGCATCATGTTACGTTGGGACACAACACCTAGTTTTTGACATCGTTCACAAGATCTACAGTACTCATTTGTGTCTTTAAATAAAGTGAGCCAATAGAAACCACATTGCAAAATTTTTGCAGCGGTCTTTTTCATAGAAAAGTGGCCTCCACATGCATGGGTATGACAAAAATTTTACACGCTCAAGATCTCGTTATCAGGAATACAACGCCTCAGAATCTGGTCAGGGCAATACTTAAATAAACATGGGTCATCCCAATAAAAATTACGTACCTCGACCAAGAATTTTCTCCTATCTTGTGCGCTCCACTCTTGTGGAATTTCACCTGCAGCCAAATAATTCACAATATGAGCAAACCATGGTAGAGAAGAAATAGAAAATAATTGCTCATCTGGAAAATCATCTCGAATTGGCATGGGGCTCGTGTTATCTTCAAATGTCAATCTTGATAAGTGGTCAGCTACCACGTTCCCCGCACCCTTCTTGTCCTTTATGGTGATATCAAACTCCTACAAAAGCAATATCCACCGTATTAATCGTGCTTTAGCATCCTTTTTGGTAAGAATGTACTTAAGAGCTGCATGATCTGTGAAGATAGTAATAGGGGAGGCAATCAAATAAGATCTAAACTTATCAAGGCCAAATACTACAGCTAGTAACTCTTTTTCAGTTGTGGTATAGTTCATCTGGGCACTATTTAGAGTTCTACTAGCATAGTAAATCACAAAAGGTTTACCTTCCCTTCTTTTTCCAAGTACAACACCTACCGCATAATCACTAGCATCACACATCATTTCAAATGGCAATGTCCAATCAGGTGGTTGCATTATAGGTGCGGAGGTCAGTTTTCCAGTCAATGTTTTGAAAGCCTCTTGGCACTCAGGAGTCCAGTTAAAAGTCACATCTTTAATGAGAAGATTACACAATGGTCTAGCTATAGATGAAAAGTTTTGTATGAACCTCCTATAAAAACCTGCATGGTCTAGGAATGATCTAATGTCTTTTACTGTCTTAGGTGTAGGCAATTTAAAGATCATTTCAATTTTAGATTTGTTAACCTATATTCCCTTAGACGAAATTACATGTCCTAAGACAATTCCTGAAGGTACCATAAAAATGACACTTCTCCCAATTCAACACTAATCCATTTTCCTCACATCGAGTAGAACTCGTTTCAAATTTAACAAACATGCATCAAATGAAGTTCCAAAGACAGTTAGATCATCCATAAACACTTCCATGCAATTCTCTACCATGTCACTAAACATGCTGGTCATGTATCTTTGAAACGTGGCAGGAGCGTTACAAAGTCCAAATGGCATCCTACGAAATGCAAAAGTGCCAAAAGGACAAGTAAATGTGGTTTTATCCTGGTCTTCTAAAGCAATTTCAATTTGATAGTAACCAGAATACTCATCCAGAAAACAGTAAAAGGGATGGCCTGCCACACACTCAAGAATTTGGTCTAAAAAAGGAAGGGAAAAGTGGTCCTAGTGAGTGACAGCATTCAACTTCCTATAGTCTATGCACATGCGCCATCCAGTCATTGTTTTTGTGGGGACCATTTCACCCAGTTCGTTTTTCACCATTGTAACTCCTGACTTCTTAGGGACTACCTGTGTAGGACTAACCCATTTACTATCGACGATAGGATAAATGATACATGCATCTAGCAATTTTAGTACTTCATTTTTCACTACCTCTTTCATTGTGGGGTTTAGCCTACGTTGTGGGTCTCTTCTAGGACTAGTTTCCTCCTCTAGATGAATCCTATGTGAGAAATTAAGGGGCTAATACCCTTGATATCAGCTATAGTCCATGCCAATACAGATTTGTGTTCATTCAGAATATGTAAAAGTTGCTTACACTGTGATGCATTCAATTCTGAAGATATAATAACAGGAAAGGTATCATCTGGTCCAAGAAATTCATGTTTCAGCCCTTGAGGCAGCGATTTCAATTTCGGTTTGGGGCTCACAATACTTGATGGTTGTTGTTCTCCACTCCTTTCTGGCAACTCTTCAAACTTGGGTTGCCATGGTGATGCTCCATAATCCTACATTTCAGCAAAAATAGCACAAATATCAGTATACTATTCATCATCAAAGTTAGATGAAATTTCAGAATGTAAGAGGAATGAGTTCAAGGGATCAAAATCTGTAGTTGCAGGTGCCTCCTCTTGAGCGAGTGCATCAATCATAAATGTTTGATGACACTCATCATCCTCTTGTAGCTGCTTAGTAATGTGAAAAATATTGACTTCTAAAGTCATATTTCCAAAGGACAACTTCATTAGACCATTCCTGCAATTGATAAGAGCATTAGCAGTAGCAAGAAAAGGTCTTCCAAGAATTATAGGAATTTTGGAATCAACCTTCACATCAATCTTCAAGTCTAGTATCAAGAAATCGACGGGGTAGTAGAACTTATCAACTTGAACTAACACATCATCTACCATTCCCCTAGGCCTAACTGTGGATCGATCAGCCAATTGTAAGACTACAGATGTAGGTTTTATCTCACCTAATCCTAACAATGAGTAGATAGCATAAGGCATAAGGTTGACACTAGCTCCTAAGTCCAGAAGGGCTTGTAAAAACTCATGGCTCCCAATTATGCAAGAAATGGTGGGACATCCGGAATCTTTGTACTTAGGTGGGGTCCTTTGTTCAATTACAGCCCTAACTTGTTCAGTTAAGAAAGTTGTTTTCTTAACATGATGCTTCATCTTCACAGTGCAGAAGTCCTTGATGACTTTAACATATGTGGGAACCTGTGAAATCACATGCAAGAGGGGTAGG
The DNA here is from genome assembly GCA_019395295.1 of Osmanthus fragrans. Taxonomy (NCBI): domain Eukaryota; kingdom Viridiplantae; phylum Streptophyta; class Magnoliopsida; order Lamiales; family Oleaceae; genus Osmanthus; species Osmanthus fragrans. The sequence continues at coordinate 26,289,412 of CM033354.1, forward strand.
TTGATTTTAACTTGCCTAAGGTGTTCTAGGATTTCATTTTGTTGACCGGTTGATTTCGAGGTGGACTTGAGGGCTTGAGGGAAAGGTACTCTAGTAGGAATTTCTACTACCTCCTCACTAGGGGCACTCTCCTCAGAATTTCTAGAATCTTTTTCTTTTTCCCTCGACTCCCTAGACTTTATGATTGGTTCTATAACCTTGCCAGATCTAGTGGTGATGGCATTGACTTCCTTAAAGTTATTTCCTTCTGAACCTGAGGTCTGAGCCATGTGTTGTCCCTTAGGGTTTGGTTAAGGTTGAGCCGAAAATTTCCCACGCTCCCCTACAGTTAGGGCATTGGTCAATTTGGACATGTGGCTTTTCATTTCTTTGTTATCCTCAACAACCTGATTGATCATGATTTCAAACTTTTGATTGGTTTTACCCTGAGCCTCTATAAAAGCATGTAAGGTGTCTTCCAAAGAGTTCCTAGAGGTTGTAGGTTGATATGAAGGAGTATTGAAAGTCCTAGGTGGCTGGGTAAGTTGCTGGTTGTCAGACTTCCAGCTGAAATTGGGATGATTTCACCACCCTTTATTGTAGGTTTCAGAAAAGGGGGCGTATGACTTTTGGTACATGCCTAAAGCATTACAGTGTTCCTCATACACTCCCCTAATCTCAGTGTAAGTGGCACACTCTTGAGCTGGGTGTTCGCTTCCTCCACACACAAAACAATTTTCACTAGACTCAACACGGGATGCACTATGTACAAATTTCGAGTCTCTAGCACGTAAGGCTTCAAGTTCTTTAGTTAGGGCTTCTATCTTTGCCCTAAGGCTATCCTCCTCCCTAAGATGATAAATACATGTGCTAGCGGGGTTATTTGTAGGTCGTGACCTATTAGTACTCTCAGCAATACTAGGTCCAGTCCAAGTATGGGCTTTTTCAGTTAAGTCATCTCAATAGCCTATGGCCTCATCTGAATCTTTCTGTAGGAACTCACCATTACACATCATCTCTACAAACTGGCGCTCCCTAGGTGTCAACTCTTCATAGAAATAACTCACAATGCGCCAACTCTCATAACCATAGTGGGGACAAAGGGCTTGCAACTCTTTGTATCTTTCTCACGCTTGGTATAGGGTTTCACTATCTTTTTGGGCAAATGAATTGATTTTCTTTTTCAAGGCACTAGTCTTATGATGTGGAAAGTATTTACCAAAGAATGCCTGAGTCATTTCAGCCCAAGTTCCAATTGAACATCGTCTCAATTAATACAACCAGCTCTTCACCCTTTCTTTTAGAGAAAATGGGAAGAATTTAAGCCTAATTGCATCCATTGTACCATGTTGATTGTGAAAGGTCGCTACTACCTCTTCAAACTCCCTAACATGCACATACGGGTTCTCATTAGGTGGAAACATGATATATGATGGTGTAGATGTGCGTGTGGGGTGTAAGTAATTGTGCAAGGTTCGATAAGGTGCATCATGCTCACTATCAGACATTGTGTTGTGTGATGTGGTGTGGTGTTCGTGTTAGTGTTAGCAGATGCAGTGTCAAAGACAGGGTTAAAGAGATGTTCAAACTCTATGAGAGGCGCTTCCACGAATCTTCCTAGCTCGTCTCGATACCTGCTCATAAAACGCAATTGAAAGGAGATAATGTGAGAACCAAGAGATAATAACGAAAAGAAATAAACTAACTAAGAATGAAATTGAAAAAGGGACGAAGTCACCCTTTTGATAGAAGATCTTTCAATTTGTTGTACCGTCTCCCCGACAACGGCGCCAAAATTTGATTACGCCCAAAATATACCGCAGTGTTGTAGTGTAGTTTAGGGTGTCGTATCCACAGGGAGATGGAAATTAAATTAGGGAGTCTCTGAATAGGTGTTCGTTCACTCAAAATTGTCTAAAGATATCAATGTTGATTAGATCAATATCAAAAATTTAGGATAAAATTCAATAGTGCAAGATAGTGAAGCTCGGAATTCCCTCACCCGGTTTGGATCGTTCAATGTCAATTATCCAATTTATTAACTCAATTAAAGGCTTTCATCCCGACTCTTTAATCGGATGATTTGATGTTTAAGATCAATGTAATTCACAGTTGTACTTGTAGATCCTAATTTCCTTTCACAATTTTTGCAAGCAATTATTAGAATTAGATTACAAATCAACCCTATACATATAGCATAAAATTGTAAATAATCACACCAATAATATCCAAGTAATGAAAATTCAATAAGTATTTCGGTTATTCAATAGGAAGAACGTGATTAATCCTATGAAAACCTAATACAAATTAAACCAAATTCACAACAAATCCATCAATAAACTTATATGAAATTGAAATTCAATGATTAGTTTAATAATTCCACGATAGAAGAAACATGATTAAGTCTATGAGAAATCGAGTAAACATTAAACCAATTCCACATATACATATAAGAATGAAACCCTAGATCTACAAGTGTTTTAAATCAGATAAATACCAAAGGAATTGAACAATTGACATGAAATCCCAAAAATCGGTGAGTTCCTTCTTTGCTTCACATAATTCTTTAGCCTTCCATGGAGTTTTCTTGTTCCCAAGGTGAGAAGAATTGTTCCAAGATGACCAAGAATGGCTTCTGGACGTGTTTTGATGTATTTAGGTCGAGAAAATCAAGCAAAACGCGTTTCCATAGGTGTTTAGGTTATTTCCGGAATTAGAGCAGATCTGCTGAAAAAATCACTAAGCGGTAAGCGGTAGCTTAGTTCAATGATAGCTGCCTTTGAATTCTCGGTAGGGTGGTGGGCGACCGCTTGCCAATTTACTCTAAGCGACCGCTTAGTTATAATATTTTTTCCCCGAACAACTTTTAGTATTTTGACAATATCTTTTTCTCCCGATATCCGATTTAGGTAATTCAAAGTGCGTTGGAAATCTGACTCGATGGGATACAACTTTCATTCAGATGTCAACTTCCAATTCGATCTTATACCATGTGAAAATGATCTAAATATGAGGCTGAAAATCGATGCAAAACTTTTCAGCATATGTGATGACGTTTTGACTATATTTCATCCCATCGACTTCTTTCCTCATCCAATTGATGTTGAACACCCTCAAATCTTCATATCTTCATTTTGCCTTCCGAGTCATCTTTTGGTATTTGCAATTTGGTCCTTGAACTTTTGTTTCTTCCATTTTGATCCATTTTCACTTGTTTCTTCCATTATTTACCTGTTTCACCAATTTGCCACCTAAACCAAGATATAGAAACATTTAGTGCATTTCGGTGTCAAATAATCCTATAAATGAAAATATTAAAGGGTGAAAAACGTAACAAATGTGCTATTATCAACTCCCTTCAATGACCTTCTGCCTTCACGGGGTAATTGCTATTCCAACTTTTCACCTTCACTGTGTCAATTCTTTGAATTTAGACTATAGATTTTAACTAGAGAAAACTCTCTTTTTGTTGAAGTAAGAAAGAAATTCTTCTTTAATCTTTCAAGAATCTATGAGATGAAATGTTTAGAAACTCGTGTTATCTATGAAACGATTTTGATATGAAATAACTTGGAATTTATTGATATCTAAAAGCTGTTTACAATGGAAGACAGAAAATTATTTGGCTATCTCACAACTTGAGTGCTCAACCAACTCTGCCATTTTCATCAGCTCAAAGCCTCTATTTATACACGAATTTGAAGTTAATATTACATCATTGCTTACATCACAATATCAATATTTTATGCCTCGTGTTTTTCATCAAGAGCATTCTGGCCCCTCTATCACATGCAACTCCTTTATATCACATCTCCTTTGTTAAAGGATACAGTCCCTCTCTATAATTGTTCTTCAAGCTTTGTCCTTTCATACAGCTGGTGAGATTTTTTTGTAGTGGTAGACTTTTCATTCTTTGTTTAATTGGCAGGTGGGACACTCTCGTACTTCACATGCACGATTTAGTGTTGAAATGGCACCAGTTATTTGGTGTGTATCAAATTTGTTGATGTAATTTTTGAGGACTTCAGATTTTTGCTTACCATCATTTGTCAAAAGAGTCCATCCATTATACTGGCATATACATCGAAATTTTCTCTCATATAAATTTTTTGCCATTTTGTAGAGAACTTTATATCCAAGGACTCTTCTATTTTTAATCCAAGATCTATTAAAATTTGAAATGTGTCCATTATTTTATCCTACTTCCATCTTGACTTTTCGTGATGAATGTCCGATTGTTATGATGTGTTCTGCTGGATAATATATGGAATCCTCCACTTCTGGACTGATTGTATAAAATTTTAAATACATAGGTCTTCCTTGAGCAAATCTTGATACTTCTTATTTGAAGATATCATCAAATTTTTCGATTTCTTTCAATGATTTATCTGGATAAATCGAATCAAGGAATCCATAATCGACTATCATTTTCATTGCTTGTAATTATTGTTATATGGATGTTAAATTGATTTTTTTTTACTATTTCTGAAATCCAATAAATATGGTGATAATATATGCTAAAATTATGTAATTGAGTTGGACGTGCGTTTCACGTGATTTGCATGTATCGCGGATGAATTATATTGCAATATTGGTTTATTAGACTTTCTATTTTTATTAACCACATTAGTTTATATTTATATGTAAAACATAAATGTAGATGATTTACATAACATCAAAAATACGGATAGATACTAATATAGAATTGGGGTAATTAGCACAAAACATCACTTCATTCCACATATGGTGTGTTTGTTTTGAGGATCCAGAATACTGTATTCAGCAAGGTTTTGGTTGAGAATGCAAAGAATCATTTTCAAATTGCTTCTCATTGGCCAAATTGAAAGTTTTTCCGGAACGTCCAAGTTCATGGTTCCTGATGGACCCTTCATGTCTTTAAAATTGTTGATAAAAAACCATAAGACTTGAGGTACCAAGTATAGATTTCTGTTTATCCGTGCCAAAAGAGAATCTCGAACGACACGTGTAGCACCTTACGAGGATTTAGATTTTTGTGGTCTTCCTGAATTTTCTTGCTCTGGACATAGCGGATGTTTGATCTACAAAATAGGTATATGGCCGTTACAGAAGTACCTCAATGATGTTGAGCAGAAAATTATTAAAGATAAATGATCTTATATCCATCTTTAAACATTTTTTTTGTTTATTTAGAGACATCGTTTGTTATTTCATAGATATATAGATTAGATGAATCCATACTATTGTTATAAACACAGATTGATCACAAAAAACTGTCATTCTCACTTCAATTTTTCATTTGTTTCTACTTCTTCAACAAAAGTAAATTAAAAAGTAAGCAAAAGCACAAATTAAATTTTTCAAAACGTTAAAGCTCTTACAATTTGAAGATACATGCTTCTTCGAGCTTTCACCAGCTCTACGAACACCAGACCAGTGGCGGAGCCAATACTCGGCCAACTCGCACGGCCGTGCGTGCTGGCTCCTCCAGAATCTGTTGCCGTGCTCCGAGAGGTTGTCTGGAGGCTAGAGCTGGCGTCTGGGTCTAGCGACAGTCACAGTGGCGAAGGAGGAAGTCAAGGAAGAGGACGAATTTGTGGGTTGGTTGGGCCAATTTTTTTTAAAAAAATTGTGTTTTGGCTTATGAATTAAAAAGGCCCAATTGTCCAAATCCAATTATATATCCATAATCCAATAATAAAAAATTCCAATTCCTAAATACCTAAATCGTTTTCTTGAGCGATTGCGACTAGCGACTTGGCGGCTGTGGACTAGTGGATAGGTGGTGGTGGAGTCTGGATAGCCGGCAGTGGAGTCGTTACTGCTGCCTGTTGGCACTGGCAGCGGAGTTTTACGAGCAAGCGACGGAGCGAGTAGCGACACAAATCTAGGTTCGACGGTGACAGTAAGGATATAAGCTGTTTTTAGAATTTTAGTTACAGAATCTACTAAGCATAAAGCTTTATCTAATGTAATTTACTTACAAGAACTTTTTGTTGCTTCAAGATTGATGCAGGTAGGTGTAGCCGTGTAGGTCGACACTCGTTCGTGGACTGGTCGACTGGAGACGGCTGTGAGCAGTGAGGTTGTGACTCTGTCTCTGCCGGTGAGGGGTAATGTTTCCACTCTCCATTTAAATTTTTTTTTTTTTTTTGGATTATGGTTTTAATTTAATTGATTTATCAATTAGTGGGAAACTGAAATATGATTTATGAATTATTGTATATGAATTATGGATTGGTTTATGAATTAGGGTTTACCGTTTATGAATTGGGATTTTTTGGATTATAGTTTATGAATTATGGATTATGATTTATGATTTTGATATTATGGATTGATTTATGAATTAGGATTTTTTTTTTTTTTTTTATTTGCCGTTTGGGAATTGGGAATCAGGATTTTTGAATTTTGGTTTAGCAAATTAGGGAATTAGGAATTTGTGAAAGTTGGGGAATTAAGAATTACGGAATTGGAAATTTTTAATAGAGAATGTGTTTGGAATTTAATATTATTTAATCAACGACCGGTCGGATCGGGCTATTACGATCGTTGACTGTCGATGGTCAACGGTCAAAGTCAACCCGCCCTAGCTGACACGTCGTGCTGGATTCGCTATTGACTAGACCACAACCAAATAAGATCATTAGAATGATGTTGATGTGAAAACAGTGAACTATTGTGTAAACTCTGATTTTCTTCTCGGTTGAACCTGAGGTGGAGATTGTAGGGGGAAAAGGGTTTATCGACAAATTCTTTTGCACCCACATTGAAAGAAAATATTCTCGGATACATTGAGAGTGTGTTTGGTGGAGATTTAAATTAGATTTTAATTAAAAAAAAATTAGCCGTTAATGAGTCTCATGCGTGAGATGAAAGTCAAGCATAACGACTATATTTTCAATTAAAATTAGATTTTAATTTCTACCGAACAAGTCTTGAATACAGTAATTGCATTGCAGGAATTGTACATAACTAATAATGATTCCTTATTCCCGAAACTTGAATATTTTAGGACTTTGACCACTTATGTTTGCTGCCATTTAGTTTCTACCTTTATAAAAAAAATTGAACCTCAATTTTGAGGGTCTCATCCCGTCCCGTTTCGTGAGTATTGTGGAGGAGGTAAATCGTGGGATGTGTCTCAGCAGGCTAGGCTACAAGAGCTGTCATATTGGTGCCCACAAAGAGTCAAATTACAAACCTTGTAAGAGGCAGAAATTGAACCCTCACACTGCAGTTGCCAGCTCAACTGAGACTACCTCACTCATATTCTTTGCACCACTAAACTATGTCCCGAGGGACCAGTTTCTACCTTTATAAATACCATGAAATGATGCATGGACTTCCACCTAGCATAAAAACATACTATTTGATATGTCATCGAATTTGAAATTCAATTCGAAAAAAACAGATTGCGAGTCCGAATTGTGCATCGAATATACTCTTTGAAAAAATCCATTCATCTTTTTTTTTTTTTCATAGAATAAAAATGCAGTGTCTATATTTCTTAATCCATTGTGTTGATTTGTTCGGCATGTTTCTTTTCTGATTTGTTTTTCAGGAATAAACCAATTAGCAAATTAATTATATTAATGCTTCAATTCATTTTTTGAATTTTTCTTTTATAAATTGTAATTAATTCGTTTGGTTGACATTTTCATGCTTGAGAACGATAGTTAAATCACATGACATAATTTCTAAATCTTTCTTATTATCCTATAAACAAAACAAAATTCAAACCAAAATCTTTCCATTCATAACTTTCTTGTTAGCTCAACAAAATTTAAAACCCTGTTACTTATCCGCCGCGAGTCCCTGTCCACCTAGCATTATTGATTATATATTGACCCTAATATTGATAATTCACTGCATGATTTATCAGTTGTCATCTTAATAAGGTAGTATCCTCAGCTTTAGACGGGAGAAAAAAAAAAGTTCATGACAATATGAACCAAAAATTCGAAAGATAACTTAATTACAAGATGTATTTATTAACCTAAAAGAGATTAACCAAATCTCACCTATAAATATTCCAAATCATGTTGATGTTGTTAACGAATTAGTAAATTTATAGCATGCCTAGAATGTGATATCATTTAAGGAAAAAAAATTCTCAAAAGAAAAAAGGAGCAAATATTAAAGATGGTCAAATTGAAAACGCGTATACTATTTGAGAATATGTAGATATAACTAAATGTAAAACACTAGGATAGTTTCAGCTAGAATACTGAAAATAAAGATATATCGATAAATTATGTCATCATAGAGAAATAAATATAATTAAAAAGAATAATTAGCCAACGACACTTTTATACATGATGTAGCACTTTTTGTTATGAAGGATAACGAGGATACGATAGGTGATCCATAAAAACACCAACATAGAAATGATTGACCAAAACAAAAAGACAAAATCTCTGCACAACGCTGAAATTTGAAAAGTTAGTAGTACTTGAAATGAGAAAATTTGAAGTCATAAGATGCACGACTCTTGACATAATGATTTTCATGAAGACTGTACAAACTGATATAACATATTATTATGAATGAAATCACAACTTGATACCTTATTAGCTTGGCAATGTATGAAACCTGATATAAATGTGAACGAAACTTGATATGAATGTGGTTATATCTAACTCATTTGGCATGATTACACACACATTCTTGAATTATTTAATGAGAGAGGCTACGTGTACATTATGCTATCGTGGACCCCCTCTTTTGTGAGAGGTACTGTGTACCATGCTATGTAGTATGGTGTACAATCAATTTTTTTCTTATTTAATATGCCGAGGCATATAATTCAAGTTTTCGAAAAACTTGTTCAAACAAAGGTTAGAGATACGCATTATGACTATTTTAGTGAATATCTGTTGATAATAGGTATAAGAATCTCCTTATATGCCCATGTGTTTAATTATCAATATCTGAATTTATCATTAATTCTGTTAATAATTTAAATATTATTGAAACTCGTGAAGGGCTTACAAAAGCAATTGATTACATTAGAAGGAATTCATGATAAAGGTTTTTTTTTTTTTAAAAAATTTGTCTCCACTTACATATTCATAAAAACATTATTTTTTATAACACTTGCCAAGTGGATAAACAAAGCCCTCATTTGGCTCTCATTATTACACATTATAATTTTTCTCTCTTATTTTTAATCATACAATCTTCAATAAAATAAGATTACATATAAATCGAAAAAAATTCCTTTTTTTTTAATCACACATTCTCCAAAAAAAATTTGTTTCAAAAATTATAATACCAAATAATGGAAGCCAAACGGGGATATCGCGAGGGGAATTAACTGTCCATAGAGGTTGACATTAGGACTGTAAAAAAAATCGCGAAATCGCAAATAAAACCGTAATCGTTGGTTCGGGTCCATGTGGACCCGCGATTTTTTTTCTCAAATCATTTCAAAATGGTTTGGTTTAGGTTTCGATTTTCAAAAACCGCACAAAACCAAACCTAACCGCACTTTTTTAATTTAAAAAATATTTTTATGAAATTATAAATTCTCATATATTAACGTATTAAACACTACATTTCCATTATATATATACCAAAATTACTCACCTATATAATTTCCATAATTTTCAATTGTAACTGAAATTTAAACAATGCAAACATCACACTTATCATTAAATGTCGGTGCAGTTTTCCAAATTTTAATGAAACAATATTTTATTAATTTAAATGTTTATGTAATCCTTTTTCCTTCGTTTAATATTTTTGTCTCGTAGGATTTTTTATGAACAAGATTTTTAATGAGGCAGAAATGTTTTAAATTAAGTTCTTGTTTTGTAAGGATTAAATTCTTGATTTTAATTTAAGTCAAAGTTAATAGTTAACTTTAATCACATTTTTCATGAACTCCACAACTTTTCAAAGATACATTTTATCAATTTTTATTAAAATATACAAAAAAATCAGATTTAATCCCCATCAGACAAGAATTAAATATTATTTGTAAATGACAATTGTATTCCAATAATCCTAATCATATATTAAATACAGAATTTTGATTCTCAATAAAACACATCACAATTTTAACTTTCTTAATTGTCTTGTATAGTTTTTTCTTTTTCTCAACTTTATAACAATATAGTATTTTGTAACGTGTTGTTTGTACAGGGACCTAGTTGACAAGTTCCTGCCAGGGCACACACAACAACAGGGCCAGTAGATTTTTTTTTATAAAGGTAGGGCCCTGGCACTACAGTATGGGGCCTATAAGGGCCCCGTCAAAGTTGCCTTATACAAGCAGCTTTATACTAATATTTTTCAAATTGTGGCATTATTACCTCAATTTAAAAAATTTATTTGTAATTTAAGCTACACCCCAAGTGGATTGAATTTGTGGCTCTAAACCTAATCTCCTTGGTGTGACATATTAGCTAGCATTGATCGAGACAGTCTTTTGGCTAAAAAAATTTCAATTTTCTTAATAAATATTTTTTGTACAATGGAATTTTGACATTTTTCGGATATATATTTGAAAAAAAAAATGAGGATATTAACAAACATATACAATACACAGTACTCTAGTGGATCGAGATTTTTTCTTACAACATTTTGTGGGACCCGAATGCCATGTGAGTAGTAAGTAATCCATTTAGTAATACATTTTGTACATATAAATTAATTCCATTTTTAATACTATTTAATCCATAGACATGCATGATTGAATTAAAAATATTCGGGACCATAGTGGATAGCAATAAATCAATTCCACCAAACTCCTCCACCACCCAATTAATGTAAATCATTATGCTAATAAGAAGCAAGGGCCACCTAAAAATGATATATTTGTACAAATTGCTCAAGAAATGTACAACGAGAATATCATGTGTTAGGAATTTATTAATATTGCACCCACCCCAGAAAGACATGTTTACTTACATACATTAAGAAAATTTAATAAATATAGTTGAACTATAAATTTTACTTATATTTCCTAGTATACCACAACAAATAATATTCGTATCTTGTACAACGTCTTTAAAGAATTCTATTTTCAAGGATAGAAATTTCTGAATAAAATAATTTTTTATGTGGTTTCATAATGCTTTTCTAATTTTTAACTACACGTTCTCTAAGATAAATATTTTTTTACTTTAACTAATTTCTCTCAAACAAACACTTAGGACCTGTCTGGTGTAAATTTTTTGAAAAGTGAATTTTTTTTAAAAGAGTATGGTTAAAAAAGGAAAAAAAAAAATTATTAATAGAATGTATGACTTAAAAGGAGTTTGAGAAAAATAGATTTAAAAAATTTATACCAAGGATAATGTTGTGTGTATACCAAGTGCACACACACCTTTTTCATATGAATAGCGCTCATAAATATTTTATTGTGTGTGGATTCCTCTCCATGTGAGGAAAATATAAGGTTATTTATACATCATTATGTACACGTAGCAAGTCTTTATACCAAAACAGGACTTTAGTTGAAAAAAATATTATATTCTAAAGAATTTGTACCAAAGTGGACTTTAATTAAGTTGTTTAAGGGCACATTGTTAACAAATGGGGTTCAATTATTGATTCTTCAACCGCGTGGCATATTCAAATTCAAATTTTAGTTACACCTAAAATATGTACCAGGAAAAAGTCGTACGTCACATGGGGGGGGGGGGGGGGGGGGGGACATGACACGCGTGAAAACAACCTTAAAATCTGGACCCCAAACACGCCACACTGCCCAAATTATCTGCGCAAACCACAAATTGTTAAAATTAAATGAATCCAGGTTCTTGGATAAAAAATTTCAAAAACCAAATCTTTAGCTAAAAAGTTATCTAAAAATATAATTTTTAGATTTGAGTTCAAAGGTTAGTGAGAGAAGAAAATGGCAACACCAACGAGAAAGTCCCACACAAACACCTCCGATCTCCTGACGTGGTCAGAGGCCCCGCTGGTTGACACTTCTGCCGCCGGAGATGTAATGCGGTCCGCCACTCGTCCTAATCAGGTATGCATCACGTCATTTCCCGGCCACGGACGTCATCCCATCTTAGCTCAAAATTGTAAATTTTATTTATTTATTTTATATTTTTTGAGTAGCCATCGGATGGAATCGGTAAGGTGCTGTTTGGAGGTCAGATCTCTGATGCAGAAGCTGAGAGCCTTAATCGAAGGTAATAAAAACGCAAATCGATTAAAAAAAAACAAATCCCTTGTTCATTTAGTGTTAATATACTCGCTTATAGCTAATGGATTGGATCAAAATGCTTATTAGAGCTTTTGGAGCTTAAATGCTTATACTAAATAGTATTTTTTCCATTATTATTTTTCAAATTTTGCTCATAATGTTACGCTGTTCGATTTCCTTTCATAACCAGTGTACTAGATTTAAGCAGTGTTAACTGAAAGTGGATAGATTAATTAGGGAAGTAGTTTCCTTATTCTTTTAAGGATTTTTGAAAAGGAACCGGCGAATAGAAGAATAGAAAATGGAGTTACCACTTCAAATATCTTTAGGTTCTTGGCTTGTTAAATCTTCCCTTTGAAGGTCAAAGTTAAATAATCCTGTATTCTTGAGTCATAATTAGACGCGAAATGGTCCAGTACTGGGTAACTTCCTCTACATCAGTTTGTGATTTGGATTTACGTCCATTCCTAAGGTTGTTTGGATACAAACGTTAAATCTTTTCCATGATCATTTGATGTATTTGCTACTTTTAGGAAACCTTGTTCGGGTTATAAACTAAAGGAGATGACTGGCAGCAAAATATTTGTAGCCGATGGTGAAAACGGGAAATTGGAATCTGGAACTTGTGATAATCGAACATCCGTGCGCATTGTGCAGGTATTTATTTTATTTATAAAGCATAGTTTGTGCTGAATAAAAGGGAATCAAAATACTCATTTTCTGACTTTTTTTTTTCCCCTTTGGGATTTCAAGCAAGCTGCGAATGGTATAAGCCAGATTTCCTTTAGTACTGAAGAAAAAATTTCTCCTAAGAAGCCAACCACTGTTCCCGAGGTTGCAAAACAGCGAGAATTAAGTGGAACGATAGAAAGTGAGTTGGAGAGCAAGATTAAGAAGGCGCTGTCAGATGCTAAATGCAAGGAACTTAGTGGGAATGATATTTTTGGCCCGCCACCTGAAATTCTTCCTCGATCATTAGCCGCTCGTGCTTTGGAAACAAAAGAAATCAAAGATATGGGTGAACCTGCACCACGAACTGTACGAACATCTGTCAAAGTTTCTAATGTGAGTCAATTGATTTTTCCTCTTATCCCATCCACATGTTGTTTGTGCTCTAAGTGCTTTCTTGGTAAAGCTTTTAAGTGCTTATAAGCAATAGGTCCCCAAGAAATGTGTGGTTAAAGAGCAAATAAAAGTTGTGGGTATTGAGGAATGTGTGGTTAGGAATAATGTTTGACCAATTTATAAGCACTTGAAAGCAATACCAAACAAGCACTAATTGATGTCTCTTCTCAGATCTCGGTTTGAACTTCTTCGTGTGTTTTACAGCCTGCTGGAGGTCAAAGTAATATTTTATTTGGGGACGAACCCATGGTCATGGCTTCAAAGAAAATTCACAACCAGAAGTTTGCAGAGCTGACGGGCAATGACATTTTCAAGGGAGAGGTTCCTCCAGGTTCAACTGAGAAGTCATTGAGTACGGCTAAGCTTAAAGAAATGAGTGGCAATGATATATTTGCGGATGGCAAAGTCAAATCCAAAGACTACTTTGGTGGTGTACGCAAACCCCCGGGTGGTGAGAGCAGCATTGCATTGCTTTGATTTAGTCGATGCCTCTGAACTTCTCACTTCCTATTCTGGTATTTTTCACACAATTTATTTCAGCTCGATTAGTGAGTTTTAAGGTTCCTAAGGATCAATAGTCGTGATTGTAAATTTACTGGGATGGTAAATCTATAAAGTGTCGAACTAGGTCGTAGTTATTTAACCATTTGATCTCAAATGTGGATGAATGTTGCTTGGGCAGTGAACTCAGTTCCATTCTTTACTTTCTTCTTCCTGCTCTTCCATTTTGAGATGTGCTATTGAATCGAAGCTTTGATCTTTCCATGTTATTTGCATATATTGGCATGAGGAAAGAGGCAAAATTGAAACTTTTTTCCTGGAGAATTGTTGAAATGTTTGGTATACTCGATGAGGTAATGCTTGATATGATTAAGGAGGAAAAAGTAATTAAAATTTGTTCTCTAGGTATTTACCATTTAGTACTTTTTAACATTCAAAGTTCTTTTATTTATTATTATTATTATTACTATGGATGAGTGGTTGCCTTTCGGAATCAAGGTTATGACGGTGCGATTAATTTGTTTAAGGAGTGAACTGAAGCCAAAAATAAAAATAAAAAATAAAAAAATTGGTAATAGCATCAACAAAATTACCCCTATCGTCTCTCAAGCTTTTTTAAAGAAGCACGAAGTATATCCATTTAGTCCCGGGGATTATGTTGAACATGTTGACTTATGGTTGATTATGATGTTATTGTTTTGATTATAACAAACAAATCATCTTGGTTTACTAACAAATTGAATTGAGTAATTAAGCTTTCAAAGCAATCGAAAGTATTTTTCATACTCAAAGTTAGGGCTGGGCATATCTCCCGAATCGAACTAAATCGTACCGGACTCGAACCGAATCGAACTGAATCGAGCGGTTCTTCGTAAGTGAAATACGAACCGAACCGAAGAACCGAATAAAAATCGAATTTTTTTTAAATTTTTTAATTTTTATATATGAGAAAAATTAAATTATTTTAACTTTTTAAAAATAAATTAACAAAGATAGAGTTTGCATTAAAGACGCTGAATTCTGTGAGTGCATTGAGACAAGTAATAAAATATATATTAAATTTTATCTTATTAAATCTTATTAGTTGAACAATTTTTAGTTTATATATGTTAGTTAATTGTGATTTTTTCTCTTAGAGTTTCTTAGTATCTAGTATTACAAGTCAAGTAATTGATGGTTAAATCAAATAGTTGGTAAATACTACTGTATTAACAATATTTTAAAATATTTTATCTCTACGAGTCTATGACTTCTAATTTATATGGATCACCGATATTTTAGTATTACTAATTTACTATCTACTTTTTGTTATTTGTATATATTGATAAATTAATTTTATTGGAGAACTTATTATTTATATGTTATTAAATTGGAATACGTTAATTTGTAAAAGTTAAGATTAAACATGTCAGACTGTAGTGTTGTTATAAACATTAAAAAAATTAATTATAGTATGGAACCGAACAGACCCGAACCGAACTGAATTGAACCGAACGGAATCGAACCCGAACGGTTCCAAAATTATATTTGGACCCGACGGTTCCGTTTATTCACTACCCGAAAACTTTCGGTTCGGTTCGGTTCGGTTCTGAACCGGACCGTGCCCAAGCCTACTCAAAGTGAAGGTTAAACGAGCATTCAAGGCAAATTATTCAAGACAATAGCGAATGACATATGACGATCAAATTAGAACTTAACAAAATCGCAAATTAATATACAAGTCAAAATGAGGCTCGAAGAGAACAAGAACATTAAAGATAGAGTTATTTATCGAACGTCATCATATATGTAAAGGTATAACTTATCAATGTTTAGCAAGTGCATAAAGCTCAATTTATATTTTTCATATCTCATCACTTGCATGAAATTGATTTTACAAAAATCAACATTTTGATATAAAAACGAAAAATCAGTTTCAGCACATTTCGGTCGACCGAAATGTGTACCGGTCAACCGAAACATGTTCGACCGAAACTCTTCCTTTGATCAGTCGAAAATTCAAATGTTTAAAATCTTGTAACGGCTACGAGTTTCGGTTGACCGAAAGAGATCAACGGAAACACCCTGAACCTCAATTTTTCATCTATAAATAGGGCATTATTTTGACATTCAATATCACCAACCTACAAGAGATTTTAAGAGAGCTTATTTATTAAAAGGCATTGTATTTATTTGTTTTGATCTTCTATTTCATCAATTACAAAGAATTTCTTGATTTTGATTTCCCAGTGGCAATACACCTTGCAATTACTTAAGGATGCCGGATAGCTGGATTGTAAACTGACTAATTGCTGATACCGCTCATTACAGGAGACTAATTGGAAAACTCATCTACTTGACCTTATCATGGCCTGATATCACGTTTACAGTTCATAAATTGAGTCAGTTTATGTCCCAACCAAGAATACCACACCTTAAGACTGAAGGGAAATCTGGTCAAGGTCTTATCTTTTCATCCAAGAAAAATCATAATGCATCTGTCCACATTCGTGCCTTTTCGGACGCTGATTGGGGGTCATGCATTGATACGCAAAAATTCACTACTGGTTTCTGCATCTTTGTTGGTGATTCTATGGTTTCTTGGAAGTCTAAAAAGCAACCTACCATTTCTCGTTCTTCAGCTGAGGCGGAGTACGGAGCTTTGGCATCTACTGTAAGCGAAGTCATCTGGATTCATCAAATCTTAACGAACTTTCAAGTTCATGTTACTTCTCCAACCAACCTTTACTGTAATAATCATACGGCAATTCAATTTGCAACAAATCTCATGTTCCACGAACGTACTAAACACATTGAAATTGATTGTCATTTTATTCGTGACAAAGTTTCAGCTGGTGTCGTGAAGCTTCTTCCTATCAGATCACAGCATCAGCTTGCGGACATATTTACCAAGCCTCTACATGCCTCCACTCTTCATTCTTTGATGTCCAAGATGTTCATCCAAAATATTTACTGCAAGTCTTGAGGAGGAGTATTAGAAGTCAATCGTATGTTAGTTGGTTACATGCCAGCTGTACTCATTTCGGCGCCTATTTATATGTTGTAGCTTCACGTGTTTTCCAATTAATGAACATCCAGATATGAACAAAAGTAAAATGTGACAAAAAGTAATTTTGAGATTGTGACTGGCTTATTTGTAAGCGATTATTGCTTTGCACGAAAACGTGATTTTCATGGTTGGGAATGGGATTTCATGATGCAAGCTTCCCAGTTTCTACTTACGTAACTGGTGTCGTGAAGCTTCTTCCTATCAGATCACAGCATCAGCTTGCGGACATATTTACCAAGCCTCTACATGCCTCCACTCTTCATTCTTTGATGTCCAAGATGTTCATCCAAAATATTTACTGCAAGTCTTGAGGAGGAGTATTAGAAGTCAATCGTATGTTAGTTGGTTACATGCCAGCTGTACTCATTTCGGCGCCTATTTATATGTTGTAGCTTCACGTGTTTTCCAATTAATGAACATCCAGATATGAACAAAAGTAAAATGTGACAAAAAGTAATTTTGAGATTGTGACTGGCTTATTTGTAAGCGATTATTGCTTTGCACGAAAACGTGATTTTCATGGTTGGGAATGGGATTTCATGATGCAAGCTTCCCAGTTTCTACTTACGTAACTGTAAATTTTAATTCACTTTAATTTCATTATTAAATCATATTATATATGAATTTACACAAATTAATGAACAACGAACTTAGAATAATCAGTTGTTATACTGTTTAAAACAAAATGCGTGAAAGTGAAAAATAAAATAAAATAAAATTGGGATATTAAATACAAACCAAATATAAAATCTGCTGTTTTATAACCAAGTAATACAATATATAGACGAATTATTAAAATATATCTTAATTTTTATTTGTATTTCATCATAGCCATAAAAAATAAAAACGACTCCGCTGGGGATCGAACCCAGAATCTCTGGTTCCGTAGACCAGCGCCTTATCCATTGGGCCACGGAGTCTTACATGTCAGTCTGTTTAATACATATTTATATAAGGGAAAGAATTTAAAAGTAAAACATTAACTATGCACACTTCAATTTCTATTTTTCAAGTTGTTCAAATGCAAAAATCAGATTTTTATTTTTTAATTAAAAATATTTTATTAATTAATCATAATAAAATCAAAATTATACAATTAATTGTCACAATTACATAATTATAGGTCACAGATTATTTTGAAGTCATAAATCAAAAAAATTATAGGTCACAAATTATTTCGAAATCACAAATCAAAAAATTTATAGGTCAGATTATTTCGAGGTCACAAATCAAAATTTTTATAGGTCACGGATTATGTCGAGATCACAAATCAACAATTTTATAAGTCACATATTATCGAAATTTATGGTCACAGTTTAATAGTTAGTTACATTCATCAAACTAATTGGTCAC
This sequence comes from Osmanthus fragrans, assembly GCA_019395295.1. Lineage (NCBI taxonomy): Eukaryota > Viridiplantae > Streptophyta > Magnoliopsida > Lamiales > Oleaceae > Osmanthus > Osmanthus fragrans. Next base: position 26,307,564 of record CM033354.1, read on the forward strand.
ATGTTATTTGTAGGTCACAGTTCAAAAATTTTGTAGGTCACATATTATTTCGACGTCACATATCATTCAATTTATGGGTCACATTTTATCTATGGGTCACGTAAGTCATAGTTTGTTGGTCACAGATTATTTTTAATCACATACACCTAATATTTAGTCATAAATTAGCCGAATAGTTGGTCACTGTTGGTCACGGATGCCTAATTGTTGGTACAACAACCACCCCAACCCGCAACACCACTTCCAACAACCACCCACTACCGCACCCACCTCCACCTCCAATCAACCACCGCACCCACCACCGTCGTATCACACAGTATCACCACCACCACCAATCAGAACTAAACACACAACCCACTGTCGAACATATATATCTGCCACCAACAACAGCCACACACATATTCGCCACCAACAACAACCAAGATATCCGCCCGCCACAACCAAACACACAGATCCACCACACCACCACCGAGAAAACCACCACAAAATCACAACAAAAAAATCGCTGAACCACCATCGCGACAACCACACAGCCTCCAACACCTCGACAACCATCTCTATTGCAAAAAACCATCACAATGTGCAAATCACTAGCAACAAAGACCAACCCCGCTAAGAAGATCGGAGAAAGAAAAACCCAAAATCACCACAAATCAAGCGGACCGTCAGCAACATCGCGACGCTGCTGTCATTCACATCATAGGGAGGGGGAGGAAGAGGGAGATGGAGAAGAGAGGAGAGGCCGTGCTGGAGAGATAGATGGTGGCGATGGAGGCGATGGGTGGTAGAAAGAAATTGTGAGAGACGCGGTGAGAGAGTTAAGTGAGAGTGAGAATCAAATGAAATTATTAGGGTTAGGATTTGAATTGGGGGTTGATATTATATTATTTTATTTATACCTGATTTTTGCACAATAAAATTTGACCTCTTATTTTTGAATTCTGATCTTCAAATCCCTGATTTTATTTAATTTCCTCTTTGTATAATCTAAATCCAAAAGCTGACAGCCCCATAATGAAATAAATAAATTTATCTACCGTTCTCCCACCTGATTTGACTTTCACCACCAACCCCAACCTACGGTGTCAATTGGCTACTCGTGCGACCTATAGCTCAGCTGAAAAAAGCTGGAGCCACATTTTGGAGTGTATTCCAGGTCGTTTCATGGGTCATTTTCAACCCATGAGCAAATTTAAAAAGAAAAAAAAAAGGTAAATTAAATAAATAAATATATTGCTGCCTGTAGCAGGCAGTGCCTGTTGCTTCTTTATATACGTACTAGAATTTAAATGGATTATTGCATAAAAATTCGTGATTTTAGTGCATTTTTTTTTTATTAACTTAATCAATTTGCATTCAACTTTCATATTGTATTATAGTATAATTTGCATTTAGTTTAGTCAAATCATCCATAATAGTT